>CM047886.1:12676484-13032369 GCA_026212405.1 Petrea volubilis
CTCAGCGGATCGGAACCTCCCATTTTTTAAAGCACTAAGGAAGGGTGCCGAATTGGAAATGGACAGAGGAATGCCAGAGCGCGCTCCTCGAATTATAAAGATACCTGACCGAACCCCCTATGCTGACCGTAAACCCGTCCGGAGAGACCCCTTTATGCCTACCTGGCGGTATCCCCCAAATGCGGTCAGCTCGGTACCTAGTGCACGTGGAGGATCGGGTACACCGCCCGGTTGTATTACCTCAGCAAGCTCCTCCAAGGCCCTGAACGGAACTTACTTGGCCATCGAGAAGCTCGCTCTCGCTTTGGTCCACTCCGCCCGGAAGTTGAGGTAATACTTTCAGGCCCACACCATTGTGGTCCTGACCAGTGAGCCACTGAAGCAGGTATTGGCCAAACCCGATGTCTCTGGTTGGCTCGTAAAGTGGGCCGTCGAGCTGGGCGAGTTCGATATCCAGTTCCAACCACGAACAACGATTCCATGCCCAGGTCCTGGCGGACTTCTTAGCGGAAGTGGCCCCCGAGGGCGGAAACGGAGCCAAAAACACTGTGGACCCTAATGGTCGATGGGTCCTCCACGAACTCAGGTGGGGGAGCCGGGGTTTATCTGCGGGATGAGTTGGGGCACGAGCTCGACTTCGCCATTCGCCCTTGAATTTTCAGTTTTCAATAACGAAGCCGAGTACGAAGCTCTCGCCGCAGGGGATGAAGATTGCCCTGGACAAGGGGCGTGGACGACTTGTCGCCTTGACGATTCGCAGTTGGTGGCCGAAAGGTCAATGGCAATTACAACGCCTGGGAAGCATCGATGACGAAGTACCTCGAGGAGGTCAACAAGTTGAAGAAAAGATTCGCCAAGTTCTCTCTCGAGCAAATTCCCCAGACAGAAAATGAGAGGGCGGATCAATTGTCGAAGCTAGCCAGCTCATTGAGAGGGACCAAAGAAAGAAGGATAACCCTGTTGAGTTCGCCAATACCTTTGACCGGGTCGAGGACGCGACAGTGCGTTCTCTCCGTCGAGCCGCCGGAGGGTTGGATCGTAGAACTAATCGCCTTTCTGAAGGATGGAATACTCCCCGAGGGACCCGTCAAAGCCAAGAGACTCCGACGGCAGGCCTCTCGATACGCCCTCGACGGGCAAGGGCGCCTGTTCAGGAAGAGCTTCGATGGGCCTCCTCGACGATGCTTGAACACACAGCAGGCCAGGGAGGTCATCGAAGAGATACACCAAGAGTGTTTCGGAAACCATACGGGGCCAAGGTCATTGGCCAAAAAGGTATCACGGGCAGGGTTTTTCTGGCCTAATCTCATGCAAGATTGTTTTGACTTCGTCCGAAGATGCCGATCCTGCCAACTGCACGCCAACCTAGTCCACCAGCCTGCCGCTCCGATGGTAAATGTGGAGATAGCTTGGCCATTCGACCAATGGGGAATAGACATCCTCGGACCGTTCCCTCAAGCCCCCGGGCAAAGGAAGTTCGTGATTGTTGCCGTCGAATATCTCACAAAGTGGGCCGAAGCGGAGGCCGTTGCGAAGATCACCGACTCGGTTATCAAAATCTTCATCTGGAAAAACATCATCTGCCGCTTCGGACTCCCCAGGGTCATCATTTCCGACAACGGAACCCAGTTCCAAAGTCATCGGGTGAGGGACTGGTGCTCTAGCCTCAAAATCGAGCAGCGTTTCACCTCAGTAGGGAACCCTCAGGCAAACGGTCAAGTTGAAGTCACCAACCGAACGATTCTCCACGGACTTAAGACCGCCTTGGCCGACGCTCTGGGCAATTGGGCCGACGAGCTCCCAGACGTGCTTTGGGCATACCGGACCACTTCTCGGACTGCAACGGGCGACACCCCGTACGCCTTAGTTTATGGTTCTGACGCCGTTATAGCTGCCGAAGTGCTGCACCCATCTGCTCAGGTTGCGCACTTCGAGGAGATTGCCAACATCGACGCTCGCCTGATCGAGCTCGACTTCACCGACGAAAGGAGGTATGCCGCCTTGTGGAGGTTGGATAACTTCCGAGCATCAACTGCAAGTGCTTACAATCACCATGTCCATCCCCGGACATTCCAGATCCGGGATCTGGTCACCAAGAAGGTCGGGGTTTCTCGCCCTGTGGGGAAGTTGGACCCCAAATGGGAAGGTCCATTCAAAGTAACTAAGATTTGCAAGAACAACGCCTACCGCCTCGAGGACATGTCGGGGAGGGAATTACCCCGTCTTTGGAACGCCACGAACCTCAGACGGTTCTACATATGATGATGGCCCGAGTAGAAACATCGCGTGTAACAACTAGCTTCCTCGAAGTTTTTTATTCAACTGTTTTAATAATTACATCTTTATCATCGAATAAGTTTTCGGCTAAAACACGCCATTTTATACACAAACTCCGTTCTCCCAAGCTCGATTTTTGATTATCAAGTTATTTCTCAAAGTTTCTCAAGGTTTTTTATTGAAGTCATTTTATACACAAACTCCCTTACCGGATTAAATAACATGTATTTCGAGGCTGAGACCACATTTTGCATTGACGGGACTGAGCATCACATTTCGATCATGAAATTTGCGTTGATAAAAATGAGCACGAAAATAGTATTTCGACCAGGAACTTTGATGAAAATGAAAGACTCATTGATCATAATAACGTTTACAAAAAAATAAAATAAAATACATGTTCTCGGGCATCCAGCCCGGCATAAGATCTTATGGCCTAAGCGCCATCTATCTCCTGGGCCACCTCCTCGATGGCCGCCTCCACGGCTTGATCGGCCCCAGCGCTGGCCGCACCCGCATTCGACGGGGCACTTGTTGCCCCCAAAGGTGACCCTCCTTGGTCCACGACGATGGGATCGTCGGGCTCCACATCCGGTGAGAGGGGCTCCCCCAAGCGTCTATGATCCTCATTGCGGACCTGTCTCTCCACGATGGATATAACCTGGGCGAACTCTGCACCCTCATATGCCGGCAGCGCCTCATCATCCTCATTGTCCTTCTCCCCGGCATCGTTCAGATCGAGGCCATACCCCTCCATGGGAAAATCTTGCGGGATGACGCCGCGCGCCTTCAGCTGCTTGAAGGCTCTCTCAAATCCGAGGGAGGCATCATTCGCCCCGCGGAGGATGGTAGCATATTCGAACACCGGTCCTCGAACAAACTGTTTTACGGCTTCTTTCTCCCAGTCGGGGACCGAGGCCATCAATTCGGTCCTCATTGAGCGGCGACCCCTCTCTTCGCCCTGCACGAAGGCCTCCTTGGCCTTCTTCCTCAGGAGGCTAACCTCTTGCTCCAGCGAGGACTTCCTGGTCTTGAAGTCCAGCTCGAGCTTCTCGAGCCGCTCCTCCAGGGCCTGAGTCTTCCCCCGCGCCGCGGCGATCTCCCGTTGAGCGACTTGATTTTTCTGCCGCTCTTCATCCAAATCCGCCTGGAGGTTGCTTCCTCGAGCCTCCCGCTCGGCATTGTCACAACGCGCCCGGCTGACCTCCAGCCGACGAAGACCGTGGAACACCCTTTGCTGGAGAGTGTTCATGTCCTGGGCGATGCTCAGGGCCAGCTCTGCATCGTCGAGCTCGGAGAGACTGACCTGATCGGCTTTAAAAATGGCGTTTCGGAAACTCCTCATCGCCAACTTTTTGTTCGCCCCTCCGAGGATGATGTGGTCGGAGAGGTCACCATATTTGGCGTGCTGGTAGTTTAACACCTCCAGTTCCTCCGACGAATAGCCGGAGCCATCGGCCCGCCGGTTTCCTTTGGCCGATCTCTGGGCGGGCCTCTTCGGGGAGGGTCCAGCCGGTCTTGTCGGAGGAGTGGAGTCGGAGACCTTCCTTTTTCGGGTGAGAGGCGTCTCCTCCACGTCGATGGCGGCCTCCCGACGAGGGCCTTGGGCAGGTTGAATGGGTGCCTGCGTCCATCTCCTCGGCTCACCAGCTGCGGCCGCTCTCGCTCGAGCCTCCTCCGGGGGGGAGGGGGAGATGGCCTCCTCCTTCTACCGGCTACCTTGGAAATCAGGTTCATGCGCCCCATTTCCAATACGCTGAGATCTGCAAAAGTAAAAATTAGCCGGTTAGAAAATAATCGGGTAAAAAGACTGACAAGTTTCGAGCAAAAACATACAATAAATAATACCAAAAGTAACGTGTTCGGTATCAAGCCTGGCCGGTGAGAGCCCGGCCTTTACTAGAAATTTTTCCTGGGTAAGGAAGATGGGGCTCAATAAGCCCAGGGACTTGTGGCCGAGCACCCACTCCCTTGTCCAACTGCTCGATCCCAGTCCGGCTAGGGAGAGCTTCCTTGCGTCCGGGTTATGCACCCTCCTCACCGGCCATTTATCCTCGGAGTGTACGTAGCACCATTTCTGTTTCCAATCCACCCCGTATGACGATGAGGCCGTTTCAATCAGTTTCCTCCCGTTCTTGGCACTGACGAAAAAAGCAATTAAACTCATCGTCCGGGGATGACCTGCTCGAATGGTTGACTTGATACAGGTCGGAAAAGTTCGCCACGGTTGGGGTGTGCCCGGTGCAGTGACAGAGCACGACGAAGGCACATATCGAAGCATAGGAGTTCGGGGTCAGTTGGATGGGGCTTATGTTCAACCGATTTAGGATAGTGGCGATGAAGGCCGGGATCGGAAACCGAAGCCCGTTCTCGATGTGAGCGTAGTGAATGGGAATGCACCCCTCGGGGGGATTCGTGATGGAATCCTCCCTGCTCGGCCAGATGACACTGAACGAATCTCGGATGTAGTGATTCATTATCTTCTCTCGGTCCCGTTCGGTGTTGTTCGCGATAATATTTCCCCAGCTCACTGTGGTTTGGTTCCCAGCTATGGCCTTTCTTCGCCCCCGAGGAGGATCCTGACCGGATGCGCCCTCCTTTCCGGGAACGGACCTCCATGAGGGAACCGGCATATCGCCCATCGGAAGAAGGGCCTCCCCTCTCTCCGCCTCCATGCGCCGCCTCATCTCCTCTACCCGGCTCGGGCTCTTACCACCCCCTCGGGGCCGACTGGTGCTCGCCTCGCCCGGGCATCAAGACGATGCCCCCTCGAAACAGGTTTCAACCTCTAAAGATATCGACAAGTTTATGTCGCTTAACCCCTCCTCAACCGGGGACTCTAACGTCCTATTTTGGCTGTCCGAACTGGACTGACTCATATTTAAGGATTGCTTTAAGGTTTATCGAAAAGGAAGAGCGAGAAAGAAACAGAGCGGGAAAAGGGAGTACCTAGGCTTGGCTGATCGAAAAAGAGGATTTGACTGCTCGAAATGATTCCCGGGTGCTCGGTGCTCTCAAGTTATGCTCGATGCGGAATCTCAGCTCGGTTGAATAATGACGTGACTGTTGCCTCGCCCGGGGCCCCTATTTATAGGGCGGTAAAAACGCTCCTCGGGAAGTCCAACAGACGCCAGTAATTATTACCAACTGTCACATCCCAACGGTCAATTTTCGAAGTTACCGCCATCTCCTGATCGATAATTCCTGAGCGAAATCGTAGGCGCTTTCTCCTCGGGTAGTTCTTGGTCTGCCCGCACTACGAAAATCGGTCAAATCAAGAACTGGGGGGGCTAATGATGTGGCCGAATTCGTTCCGGCCACATGTGCGTCTACTCAGCTCACACATCGGATCCAGCTCAGCACATACCGCCTTCCTCCTGTTGCCGCGTGTCAGATCTAGTTCGATCAGGCTCCATGATCTTTTCTTGTCGGCCTAGTTCGGTCAGATCTCATCACATCTCCTCGACACATATGGTCTCTTCGATGTTAAGACATTATCAATGTCGACCTACTTCATCCTCGGAGTTAGTGCCCTGACACTCACATCGAGAAAAGGGACGCATCCCATGCGCCCACAGCGCGTCCTGGGGAGCGCCCATAACCAGCAACGGGGTTGGGCCAGCCTGACTCTAGTCCGGCCCACCTATTTTTTATTATTATAAATAGTACGACGATACTATTCATTGGGGAAGATATCTTTTATCTACTAATACGCTGATTACTACTTACTATTTACCTGCCCGAATTCTGACTTGAGCGTCGGAGGGTCTTCGCCGGAGACACTTCCGGCTAGTCTCACATGTGCTCCATCCTTGCAGAATAGAACCCAACCAACATTCAGACACTCTTACTCGGATCTACCTGACCGGATACGGACACTTATCTTCAGATCGAGGTGACGTGTACCGCAGCCTAAATCCGACCACATCAATATATATATAAGGAAAGATGTGTGGTTTATTCATTCGAAACATTTGGTAAGTAGTACTTTCTTAAAAAAAGAAAGCAAGAAAGAAAAGGTGGGAAAAAAATGATGTAAATGGAATAAATTTTGTGACAAAGGGCATAAGCTTTAGAAATCAAGGAATGAAAGGATAAGTCATGTATTTTAATTTCAAAATATTTAAGAAAAAGAATGATAAAAAATGAATATTTCAAAATATAAATGAAATCCGATGTGGCCACATGAACTTGCCCTTAAATTTTCTTTGCTTTTTTACTAGTATGAATACGTTGAAGTATAGCATGCTAATTTAGCTATTTCTTTTTTGTTTAAGAAACTCGACAAATAAAATCAGAGCAATACGCATTAGCTAAGAACAAGGTATAAGATATTAATTATGCCAAAAAAAAAAAGGAAGGTACAATGTTAACAATTTTCAAACACAAAAACCATATATCAGTTTTTCATATTATTCCTTAATACCGCGTTTGATAGAGGAAAGAAAATGAGAGGAAAGAAAATGGGTGGATTTTAATTTTCCACGGGTATGTTTGGTTGAAAAAAAAATAGATTGAAAAAAAATAAAAATCTACTCATTTTTCCTTGCTTGTTTGAGTAGAAAAATGGAAGAAAAGAAAGTGATTTCAGTACTTAATAACAACTATACCCTTATGTCATTATAAAACATAATTATGTTATGAATTAATGTATTAAAATAAATTAATAAAATTAAAATAAATAAATGTAATGTAAATAAAATATATAAATTAATATAATAAAATATTTGTTTAATTGTGTCAAATAACAACTACAATCTTATATAATTATAAATATAATTACGTTATGTTATAGATAATTTAATAAATAAATAAATAAATATGTTAAATATATTTTTAATGTATTATACAAATGAGCACGTCATATTTGCTATTTAAAACACACAAGGATCTATGATAGTAGAAGATACAATATTATTTAAACACTTAGTTATACATATAGGTAATTTTGAAAATCTTATTTTATATAGATCCTTACGTTATTTTCCTCTCCTTTTCCATCCGATTTTGGGTGGAAAAAATAATGTACATTGTGCTTATTTTTCTATCCTCAATTTATTTCCTTTTCTTTTCCTTCCACAATCAAATAAGGGAAAATATACATTTCCTTCCAATTTCCTTCCTTCCCCTCCCATTCCTCCTATTTTTCACCCTATCAAACGAAAGAGTGTTTTCTTGTACTAATTGTTGGGGATGTAATTAGAAATTTTTATTTGGAAGGATGAGCGTGAATTCTCATAAAATGTAAAGGACGTTTTTGTAATTTTATGGGAGGCAAATTCAAATTTCGATAAAATTACATATAAAAATATGACTTTATATAAATTTGATGCATGCGGGTACGCGGACTGCATCTATCAACCTCTTCAGTCTCCGTTATATTAATGCTAGCAAATCTTATTGTAAATTACATAAAGTTGTAGCCTTCAAAGTAAGTCTACTATAAATCTTTGATAAACATCTTGTAATCCAAACAGCACATGCTAAATGGTTGTGTGTCAATTAATAAAATCTCATTGTCTCTCAACAAAAGAAAAGTTAGATAATTTATAGTTATTATCTCTTCTACGACCACTATTTTTGTCCACTATGTGTATGGCCCCTACTTAAATTGCCTAAGTAATTAATACGAGACCCTTTCGGATTTATTTTTACTAAAGCAAATTGAAAAGGATAGTCAATTTTAATGTTCGAATTTTGATTAATTTCTTTCAAACTGAAAATAGAAAGTCTTAGTTATTGAGTTTGGCATATATCCAAAGAATAAGGCATTGATAAAGTTCTTGAAAGATCGATAAGCAAGCATTTATTTGTGCATCATAAAAGTCAAAAAGTAAAATTGGTATAAAATTTGGAATGCAAACTTATGGTCGGCTATATTTTATACACGGAACAATCTTACTTTTGGTCATTCAAGTATACCACTAATATATTTAAGATCCCCCATTTTATCCCGGATCAATGCGAATTCCTAATATATTAATTTTTGATCACTTTTGATGTATCGTCGTCTAAATCGTTAAAAATTAATAATAGTGGCCTCAAATTTAGGGCCCGTTTGGATGAGATTAAAAAAAAGTGTTTACCGAATGGTGCTTTTTATGAAAGAGTTTTTTTATAAGCTAAACAATTTTGTATTTAGATACAGTTATAAAAAAATGATTTAAAATGTACTTTTATTTGAAATTACTCCGCAATAGCTTTTAAAAAAAGTTTTCTTTGACCTTTTTTTTTCCAAAAAAACCAATCCGAACACAATATTTTTTTGTCTGAAATTTTTTTTTTTCAAAAAATAAGTGTTTTTTTCTCTGAAAAAAGCTCATCCAAACGGGCTTTTAATCATTTTTAATCCACACATCAAAAAATTATTCATTCTTGGCTCTCACTTCATAAATCTTAATCAGTTTTGGTCGCCGCTTTCCATTGATTTTAAACGACTTTCCTAAGAGTGAAAGTGAAAGTGTTAAAAAATCAAAACTCTATGTAAACGAATGATGAAATCAAGGGACCAACAATGAATTAATGATATATTTAGGGGACTAGAAGTGAAATTATCTCTTTATATATATTTTGTAATACGTATAAATTACGTACCGACGTTCCAGTTGAATCAACACTTGATATATGTCCATACAAGGGCTTGTTTGGATTGGCGAAGCTCACAGGGTCTGATCTTTTCCAAATGCATGGCGTCTGAAATCCACCGCCAAACAGCACGAATTCGATATCAGTCCGAATATTGACCACGTGAAATGACAAAGTTGCCCCGCAGGTCGTTAATACGCATTTTCCAGCCTTGTACTTCTTGCACTCTTGCTTGCTGCAGTTCAAGTAATCTGGATCGTTGCTCACATATTGAGCCTATAAAAATTACTTAAAATGATTAAATTTGCATTTATCTTATTAAAGATTTACACTTCATTCTTTACCCCTTCGATTCCCCGATGATCTCATTGAAAAGTTTAAATTATTATATTATTAGAGATGATGCCCACTCAACCATTTAAATTTAAATTGATGAATAAGTTTATTCAACAATTCAATTAATGACAAAATATGCTTAGTTAGTTTAAAATTAATTTTTGTATAACTATGACTTCATTGGAGTTTTTTTTTCCAAAACATTTTTATGTGGAGATAAATGATAAATTATTATAATAATTTAAAATTAAGGTAGTTGAAAAAATATTGTAAACATGACACTATTATATATGATGTTAGTTTTTAATTTGATTCGTCTGAAAATATAATCAATCTTATTTTTTAAATAATTTTAGGTCAATTTTAAAATTTCTAAACTATTATATAGAGATAAATATATCATTTAAAAAATCAAATTGTTAGAAAAAAAAAAACCAATATTAAATATTTAATAATTTCAAGAAACCCACCAGTTGTGTCATGAGAATATTATACATTTTCTTAAAACGAGTAGTTTATGCATCATTTTAAGATTAAGTTTGGTAATAATGAAACTTACATATAACTTCCTTTTTTCACATATAGTTTATTGTATTTTTTAATTATGTCTTTTTTTTTGTCTTTGAATTTAATTTATTAAATTAATTGCATATTTTTTTATTTTAAATTCAATCATACTTGAAGTTATTTATATGCATAGTTATGTTTTTTTTTGTTCTAATTTTAATATATTCTAATATATTACTATTATTTATTACATAATTAATTTAAAACATTGATAAAAAATGACGAGAGAGTGAGACCAGAATTGTTTAGGTGGGCAATATTGATTTCGACGCTTTTCACCATAAACAAATATCATAATCAGTTAAAGTAAAATATTAATCACTCACCGCTAATTACATCTCTCTCATCACTCAGAGGGCATAGTATAGAAAAAAAAAATTCAGTCATTAGTTAACTAAATTAAATAAAACACAATTAATTGTGCGCAATATAAAAATAACCTGTTTTATAGCGGACGGGAACCCCTACTCCAAAATAATGTCTCATCTCATGCCTCATATTCTAGATTCGTGACACGTGTAAATCTTCAACATTTACTTAACGGCAGATTGTTTAGTTATGTTAATTATATTTTTTCCATTATCTCAACGGCAGATTGTTTAGTTATGTTAATTATATTTTTTCTATTATCTCAACTGATAAGTAAATCTTGAAGATTTACACGTGTCACGAATCTAGAATATAGGGCATGAGATGGGGCATCGTTTTGAAGTAAGGGATCCGGTCCGGTTTTATAGAAGGAAAAGTGTGAGTGTTGAGTGTGACTATCCCCAAAATAGTAGGATATATATGTGTATGTATATATGTAAAATTGGGAAATTATTATCCACATCGGATTTGGTCATATTGGAATTATATTATTTGCAAGTGTTTTACACTTGGGGAAATTCTAGCCCAGACCCCACTCGGCCGAATCAGTGTTAATCATGCAGCGAGTGTAAACTACAATATACTTGCCATATGATTTGTTAGGTTCGACCAAACCAAGTCCGGGTTAGAATTTTCCTTTACACTTGTTATACGATTGGTGCACAGTTTAGAAAGAGTGACCAATCATATAAAGAGTGTATTAATATTTGCTACATGATTGATTGTGTATGACCGAGTCAACTTTGGAAAAGAATTTTCTCGTAGAATTAAATAATTAATGTACAATAATCCAGGCATGAAAGAATAACTGAACCAAAAAGTGGTCTCACCTTAACAGGGTAGTGGCACAGAAGAGGAAGACTGCTGAAATCCCCCGTCTGTTCATACTTCACCGCATTCACTATGCATGTCGTAACCCTGTACCCTCAAAAAAATGGATTAAAAAAAAAGACAACCTTAATATCCTCGAAGAACAAGAACAAGGTTCAAAAAAAAAAGAAGAATTTGAATTATTGATAGTAATCAACACACACACACACACACACGTAGTTAGCATGAGAAGGTGAGATCATGCCCACCCAATCACTGCTCGACGGGTGCAAAACTCCGGTGACGTTTACGGTAACGTATTCGTCATCCGACAGGGTCGGGTTGACGGAGCTGATGTTCACTTTGATATACGGACCCGGGTCGGTGCATTCCTTCAGGTATCTCCTGTTCACGACCCGGAACTCCGATATGGCGGTGTGGTTTCGGAGCTCCAGCAGGGATGATGAGAGAGAAACAGCATCAGTTTTTGTAGATAGGGAGACGTGTGATACTGTGAAAATAACCAAGAAAATTCTCACAACTCTATATGGGGTATTTGACATATTCTTGGTATACTAAAAAATTAAAAAAAAAACTAGAAAAGGGAATTGATGGTGGAGGTCCGGAGGAGATATATATATATATATATAGCTCGACAGAGACTTTAATATGCACCAGCAGTGATATAATGGTGCATAAATGATAATTTAACGGTCTACTGCATTTCTATGGTTATATATATAGCTAGGATAAATTTATCGGGTTAATGTCACTTATTATGCTCCTTTTTTCAATGTTAAGATTCATTTTAGTTCCTAAAGGTTAAAATGTCATCTTTGGGGCTTTTTAGTCTCTTATATTATTTATTTATATTATTATGTGAAGTAAGAGGGTCACTTAGTAATTATATTGGTCTCGATCTTATCAATTTTCAATTTTCGCGTTTTCTTTTAAAAACAAAACAAAACTAGTGTACTTTTCAAAATAGTGTGGTTCTTATATTTTTATTTCTCAAAATATTATACTAATCGAGATTGCTAAGGTGGATTGTCTGTTTTTCGTATATTGTCCCAAAACTTTAAGAGTTGATTAAATAATTGAATGAAAGGACACAAACACAACATCAATGAAAGAATTTTGAAATCTTTGTATAAATAATAAAAAAATATTAAACTATTATACCTAAATGGCATATACAGTGTTATAACAAATTTGTGCTAGAAGTTCATCTATCATTGAATTAAATAAACAAATACAAACGGATATATAAAAGAAATAAAAAAAAAAAGAGAACATAAATGAAACTGACTTACCACAAAATTAAGAGTTACAATTGTTCCTTCTAGTAAAGACTTTAGATTTTCTTACACATTTAACCTTATTTAAAGTCATGCAAAATTTCTTTTATCCGTTTGTATTATTACACAATTCAAACAAGTTTATGGCACAGGATTATGTACGCAATTTATATAAATTTATTTATGGCATATACATTATTATTGTTGTTGTTGTTGTTGTTGCTGCTGCTGTTGTTGTTGTTATTTTACATACATAGACGTTCGAATAGATAAAAGTTGGTATGTGCATGTGCTCGGATAATATGTGATATAAATAAATTAATGTATTATTATTATTATTATTATTATTATTATTATTATCATCATCATCATCTTATAGAGGTACATATAGATAAAAGTTGATACATGCATGTAGTTGGAAAATCAGACCAAATTTGTGTAATAATTAACACGAATTTGGGCTAACATCAAGGAATCAGAGAGATTAACATAGTAATTAGATAACGAGTTTAATCATATACGTGTGTGTATATATATATATATATATATAACATATATATAGGTAGATACTATACAATGGGTGTAGTTGCATTTTACCTCCTTGTGTTTATTGAAATATTCAAAATAACACCTTACAAAAAAACAATAGGCAAGAAACCCTCTTGACAAATTTAAAAAGATACACACAGCCTGCCTCTTTAAATTCACTAAGTATTTCAGTGTCAATTAAATACCACGAATACCCTTACATGTTTCAGGTTTTTCCAAACACACCTTATTCTGTTGTGATTATTTTTTTTGTTTCATATTTCATTTATTATTAATATTTCACCAACTTTCAATAATTTAATTTGTATTTTCATCTCTAGATTCCCCACCACCATTCGAAGTGCCAATATGCCACCAAAACAAACTCTACCACCATCAAGTAATTATTAAGGACATCATTCTTAAAATTAATGTATAATGTATCATATTGAGAAACTTATATGTACACACACACACACACACACACACACATACACATATATATACACAAAATCTACATATATATTTGTGCTAATTAATAAAATGTTAATAATTAGAAAAAGTAACGAATGGATACAATTATAAATTGTGTTTAGAAAAATATTTAAGTTTAAGGAGTAATTTAAGGAGTTTGAGATATATAGGCAATTTGCAGTTTGCACCAAAAAACAAGCAAAATGAACAATTTGCACTATTAAACAAGAAAACTAGCACAATGCGTCCTTGAATTAATATACCAATGATAGATTGCACCTCCACCTATTTTTGGGCTAAAATACCATTAAAACGAAGGGTAAACTTGTCCATAAAAAAAGAAAAATGACCAAAGTGCTCGTTAATTATTTAGGGTGAGAAGTGCACTTGATATATATATATATATGTATTTATATTAACTTCGAAATAATTATCCTAATTTGAGTTTCTATTTACGATCACTTATTTTTTTAGGGTTGAAGAAAAAACACATAATGTTTGTGGGTGAATAAGAGTAATAGTTAATTATTCAAATTTAAGTTTAACACACACATACACACACACACAATTGAAATCAAAACATCATGTGCATTCTACATTACATTGGAATTTGTCCTCTTCAATATATATTTTCCGAGCACTACACCTACAAGGAATTTCACAATGTAATATAGTGTTAAAGACATGTTTGACTATTTAAAAATTAAAGCCTTAAAATTTAAATTATTATTAACAGTTATTCTTGAATCATCTAAACTTTGATGATTAATTTTTACATTGTATTCCCATGACCCAACAACATTACATTTGTCACAAAATATAAAAAATTTAATTAAGCATTTAATATAATCAAATTTGGATAATTTTTTTAATTTCAAATATAAATTAATTTGCACTATACACCTGAAAATTTAATTGATAAATTGTACTATCAAAATAAAATTAAAAGAAAAGGTAAACAAGTCTTTCTTTGAACAATTTTACTAGTCATGTCAGTAGTGTTTTAGTCTAAATATAAATTAGGGTGCAATTGTTATGGTTATATCAATTTTAGTCTATATTGTGCTATTTTTCTTATTTAAGGGTGTAAAGTGCCCAATTTGCTTATTTTTGGGGAGTAAAATGTAAATAGCCCGAGATATATTATTGAAAATAGTGGTATTATGTAATTTTAATTATAGAAAGATTTTAATGTGAATTAAAGAGTGAAAATGTAATATGAAAAATGTCTTATATGGCAAAATAATGAAAGGACAACTTGTCCACCCCATTATCCATACTAGCAAGAGATAGATATATAAGGTGAACATATTTTAATTATAGAAACATTTTAATGTGAATTAAAGAATGGAAATATAAATATGAAAAACGTCTTATATGGCAAAATAATGAAAGGACAATTTGTTCATCTCGTTGTCCATATAAGCAAAAATGGACATATAATTTCGACATCATTTTTTCCGTATATGTACTTGTTCAAATTTCCGTCATGATTTTCATCTTTTACTAATTACTTTCTATATCTAAGAATAATATTGGCTCTATAAAATGAAATTCAATTTCGAAGGTGAAAACTAACAATATTCTTCCAGACTTCAGCATCACACATTATTATTTGATCTTGTTAGAAAAATGCGGGGTACAAAAATGATGAGAAGGGCGATGTTGTTTCTCTTTATAATAGCCAACATTGTTCAAACATTTGCCATTTGTATTACCTCAAGATATACTGTTCATGTGGTTAACAATCTCTCTCAGAAATCTCCACTGTTGCAGTTGCCCTGCAGATCTCGTAATGACGATCTAGGATACCACACACTCGCTCAGAATCAAGAATTCAATTGGAGGTTTTGTGAAAATGTTTTTGGAAATACTGTATTCGGGTGTGATCTGAGCATCACATTCCCGTCAGTTATAATAACAAAGCATTTTGATGCTTTTTCACCAGGAAGGGGGCAATACTGCAGAGACCATAATTGCATTTGGGAAGCACGGGATGATGGTGTATATTTTTTTGAGACAAAATATTATGATTGGGAAATGAAAGACCATAGTGCGTGATTATCTCATGTTTCTATATATATATATATATATATATAAGGATTTGAAAAGAAACACATGGAATATTAATAATAAAACTTTTATTTCCAATTACATCTTTTGGCGCTCACGTAATTCTATTTCGAATAAAAGTATTCTAATTCTTTTTTTGAATTACAATCAAATATCGATGAAATTCCTATGGAAGAATAACGGATGGAATTTTTCCAATAGATTACAAAGGGAGCTCATGTAATTCGATTTCAAATCAGTTTATTCTTTTTTTTTTTTGAATTACAATCAAACAGCAACAAAATTTCTGTAATTGATGCAATTTTTCCAATGGATTACCAAGGAACCGACGGAATTTTACTATATATATACACATATATATGCACATATTTCAAACCTAAACCTAGGCCCACGCCACCCCATGCACTTGGAAATGTTACATATTTTTGTTCCTTGTGTGATTCAAACCGACACACTAATCCAAAAAAAAAAAAAAAAAAAAAAAAGGAAAACCACACCTCATGGTAGCACTAACTGAAATCATATCACTAGGCCAATATGTTAGTTTGTTAATTTGTCATTTTTTTAAGGGTGAATGCCACTTTACCCCCTCAAACTATATACATAGTGTCGCTTTACCCCCCTCAACTTTAAAAATAGGTACATGCATCGCCCTCACTACTACCAATGATGCCCGTACAAATGAAAGTTGATATCATATTTGTGTGTTTTTTTCCATCCATTACCCTTGACATTTGATTTTTAGGATAGTTTAATCTAACATGACTATTTTACCCTCTTATCTTTCACACAAAGAAGATGCAGTTTAATTTCTTTATTTATAATTCACTCAAAATAAGTTAAATCATAATACTTCCTTAATTCTTCCTTTGAATAAGATTTATTATATCATCTTTATTTATATGGCATAAGTAGTCAAACATATCAATTGAAAAATTCATATTAACAATAAATATTGTAAAAGAAGTTGAAACCATAACTCTTCAAAATATAAAAAACACAAATATTCATAAGCCTATATATGACAGTCAACAACATACTTAAAAAGGGTAATCTATTATCTATGATTCTATTCCACTTCAAAAAAGAAGCTACACAAAAATTTCAATTAGTCGTATACTCGTTTGCTTCTCCAATAGCGTCCTTCACAGTACGATAGTTGTTGCCAAATGCTTGGGTTGAGAAGCATTGCCATGTGATGTCATTCTCTTTTGCATCTGCTATATTGTTTACAAAAAAATAAATTATTTTAGTGCAAATTATATAAAAAAGTTGAATAAATATTGAATTTTCATTCATACCCAAACTTGAGATGGCTCTATATTTTCAGCTCTTGAAGTTGGAACATGCCTAGAACCAATTGTAGATGGCGTTGGAGCTCTACAGGTAATAGACTACACATTTACATATTAGTTACTTAAGTTGTCACCTTCAACAAAATAATCAAAATCAGACAAAGTTTCACTCTCTATCTCATTGATATAGTCAGGTAGATAATCCTTATCATCACTATCATCAAATTCTAGATCTTCTCTATCTTCGTTACCTACTTGAATATCCATATCAATGTTTTTCAACCATTTTGTGAAATTCAATTTCAAGCATTAATGCATAAAACCTATTAACAAAACTAATTAAACTCAGTATTGCCCTGGAAACACCAATTTATAATCAATTTCACACAAGAAATATACTAACTAATGTTAAAAGAGATTAATATACCTCAAAAGAATTAATAGCTTGCAATTGACGAAATTTCTGAATTTGAGATGAACAATAATATGGTAGATTCAGAAGTGAGAGCTCTCAATCTCTAATGTGAATTTTGGGGCAAATAGAGGGTTTATGTATGCAACATGTTTATTGCTTCATATTTCTCAAATGGAGGGAAAATCCCCTCCTTGATGGGCAATTTTGGTATTTACTTTAATAATTCATAAGTTGTGGAATTTGTAGGTTTAATAAGGTCATTTATGTAATTTTATTTCCAGAATCCTATTTATCCTATGATAATGGATAGTTTGAGGGGTAAAGTGGCATTCACCCTTTTTTTAACTTATCATATTATAATTTGTGAAATTATCATCATATTAATTTTAATTTTATTAATGTAGTACTTATCCTTATTTTGTATAATTTATCATTCAACTAGACAAATTTAGCATCATATGGATTTTTTTCTAGTACAGTAGGTAAATACAAAATAAAAAAAATTATTAATATAAAATTTTCTAGCAAATCCGAAGGCAAAAAAAATTATCAAGGGAATATTTTCCTAGTCATTTAGCTTACAAATCCCTCACAAAATAAAAAAATAAAAAAATTAAAAAACTAATTGACAGAAAATGAGCAATGGAAATGTGCACCAAATTTACCTATGGAAATAGTAAGGGATCAGCTCTGACATTCCATTAAAATCTTAACTATTTTCCACTATACTTACAATGTCTTAAAATATATCTAGAACAGCATCACATGCATGCTCTACAGTGTCGTTTTCCTCATTAACTTGCTTTTTACAAGATGTATGAATAGTGTGGCCAAGCTACTAAAAGAAAGCTTCTTTTCACAAAATCAGCTAGTTTTAAGAAAGATGTTACTAGTAACGTAGAATTGGGCTGCCGAGGCAACAAATATCACGAGTAGTACCCAAGTTCACATGCAACAACACCTTAGCTAGCACTCTTAACTTATGAACTAGCCCTAGTTTCATGAAAAGTGTCAATGTGTTCCTTTTATTTTATTTTATTTTATTTTCACTAAACAACTTTAAATAGAAGCTTGCTAATGATCATTGGTAGACTCAAACTTGCCAGTAACAAGAGCAATGGCTATCTCCAAAATTTGTTTTACGATACACCTAGCCCTATTCTGCACTCATATTGTCGTCTTCACCACACCCGTGGTGTCCGCACAATGCCGAGGTGATTTCCAAGGTCTTATTCAGCAATGCTCCAAATATGTTCAAAAGGGGAGTCCTAAACAGAACCCATCTCAACAATGCTGTAAGGTTGTCAAAAATTTAGACTTACCGTGTATTTGCGCTCACCTCCCTCCTCAAGTCGACCGAATAATTAGCTTGGAGAAAGCAGCGTATGTGGCAGCATTTTGTGGCAAGCCGCTACCCAGTGGAACCAAATGTGGCAGTATGATAAACAATTGAACTAGTTATATATATGCATGACTACTTGATTTTTCTCACACACACATACACACATGCATGCATATGTTTATCTGTATACATTGTCTTTGTTATGTTGCATAGAAATGTGATTGGTGTTACAAAATTTACTTACTTTTGTCGATTTTCATATTGCAGGTTATATAGTTCGTGAGGTGAGAGGATGAAAGCATACAATGACTTTTAATGTTCGATGTATAAGATTATGGAAGTCTCCATGTTATATCCATAATAAGAAAAAAGTATTTGTAGTATCTACAATGTTTTGCTATGATATGTATGGTTTGTAGCTTAAAAATGTTGTCAAACAGTATGTCTATATATATATATTTATATATGTGTATGTGTGTGTGTGTGTGTGTGTATCTACGTATTACAAATATTTGGCTCCAATGGGTTTAGACGGTAAGCTACTTAGGTCCAGAGCCTTGAAACTCAAATATGACCAGATTTATTTAACCTATAGTTATAATTGATTAAGGAAAAGAATGATTAGCTCAATTAAACTACATACAGCTAGAGCAGATTTGTAATAATGTTTGTTGTATCTACTAACCGAACAATATTAAGATAATTAATAGAGCCTTACCCCAACATCATATCTAATAAAAATTATTTTCTACATTAAATATGATTATTAAAGCCTAAGAGAATTTTCATTCTCATTCCATAGCTTATAATCTCTTCCAATTGTTATTCAACTCACCCAACAAGAAAAGGTAACATTAGTGATAAAATATAAGAATAACAATATAAAAGTTTGCCACCAATAATTGTATCAAGTGACAATACCTTCTATTTTATTACTCATTAAGTTTCTTTAGTAACAATAACTTTTATCTTGTTACAATATATATTCATTTAATGGTGACAAGAATTAATATTTTAGTAATAATTATTAACAATTAGTGTCACATCTATAGTAACAACTTAGTGACAAAAATTTTCATTAAGATTTTTTGACAAGATTCTATTATCGCTAAGCTGTCACCATACATGTATCAGTAATTATCAATTTATACTATGTTGTCACCATTGATATTTTGCAAACTATGCTCTGTAATAACATAATTTTGTTATCACTAAATGCACATAATTAATGAAAACTTTTTCATTGTTACTTGTTATATTGCCACTAATTTAGTAGTTTCTTGTAGTGTCACTTTTTTCAATTTAGTTTCATAACTTTTATTATTCAATTCTCTTGTAATTTTGATGTCATTTAATCGTATCTCTTAATTCTATCAACTCTTGCCCAACCATGCATGGAAAAATTATCACCAACTTTTTCATATGAAATCCAAGCAACAAATAGTTGGATCCACCAATACACGTGTGTGTATTAATGTATGGAAGAGAACATATAGCAATGTTTTGTAACCAATGTTCCAAACTAGGACAAATGGGTTGTGAGCGCATAAAGACTATTTAGAAAAATGGAAATGGAACATAAGCAGTCTGCATAACGGAAAATTCTAACCCGAACCTGGTTTGGTCGAACCTAACAAATCCTCTGACAATTGTATTGCACTTGCCAAGTGATTGGTCACTCTTCCTAAATTATTGACCATTCATAGGGCAAGTGTAAAACACTCGCCACATGCTTAACACTGGTTCGACCGAGCAGGGTCTGGGCTAGAATTTTCCCTACATAACGCCTTCAGATGGGGCCATGACACATTTATTGACCCTTATGGGTTCCTATTTAAACAATATAAAAATATAAATTTGATACATATATAAGGATAATCAAGATTCAGTCCCTTAATATAAATTGTTATTAAATGTAAATTTCAATTTTCTCCAATCTCGTATGTTTAAGTTAGTACAAGAAAGCACTTCCTTCACTAAGGCTTCGTTTGGTAATGTGGAAAGCAGGAGGGGGGGGGGGGGGGAGGGGAGGGGAAGGAAGGAAATTGAAAGGGAAAAATGTATATTTCCTTGTTTGGTTGTGAAAGGAAATGGAAACAAAGAAATTGAGGATGAAAAAATAAGCATGAGGCCCACTAATTTTTTTTTCTACCCAAAAATGGGACAAAAAAGGAGAGAAAAATAATGTAAGGATCTCTCTATATAACAAGATTTTCAAAATTGTCTATGTGTAATATGTATAACTAAGTGTTAGAATAATATTGCATCTTCTACTAGTATGGACCCTTGCATTTTTTAAATAGAAAATATGATGTGTTCATTTGTATAATACATTAAAACAATTATTTCACATGTTTATTTATTTTATTTTTATTAAATTATCTACGACATAACTATATTTTTAACATAATTATATTTATAATTACATAGGATTGTAGTTGTCATTTGATACAATTTAAACAAATATTTCATTATATTAATTTATATATTTTGTTTACATTATATTTATTTATTTTAATTTTATTAATTTATTTTAATATATGAATTCATAACATAGTTATGTTTTATAATGATACAAGGGAATAATTGTCATTTAGTCCAAAAATTATTTTCTTTCCTTCCACTTTTCTATTTAAAAAAAACAACAAAAAATAATTAGATTTCCATTTTTCTTTCATATATTTTTCTTTCTTCCAAACATACCTGTGAAAAATTAAAATTCACCCATTTTCTTTCCTTTGCCAAACACAGTTTAATGGAAATTTTGTGATAGAGATTTAATCAAAATTTTAAAGTATCTATGATAGATTAGTGATAGAATTCAATGTAAATAAAATTAAAAAAAAAAATCAGTGACAAGATAATTAGTAACGAAATTGTTATAAAATAAATCCACCAATACAAAAAAATGGGGCTTTGGAACTGTTTTTTCGATAACTAAATAAGAAAAATTGGCCACAAAAAATGACATTAGTGACCAAATGTGCCGGTCAAAAAAATCCTTGTAACAAATTTTTCTTGTGACCGATTTTGAATTAGTCATAATTTAGTGTCCATTAGGACTTTGTTCATTTATTTTTGGTTTTTTCACTTATATGTATTTGTGAAACTATTATTTTATTAATTTTAATTTATTATTTATTCTTAGTTTGTACAATTCATCACTCAATTTGACATATTAATAAAAAAAAGTTTAAATTGCAAAAATTAATTGTTTTTATTTAATACAATTGACCAATTAAAAAAAATAAATCCAAAACTCTTGTCAGTTCAATCCACTAAAATTTGAATTTTCAGAATTTCAACCAATTGACACAGTTAATTACACAAAAATCAACTATATACTCAATAAATTTATTCAAAATTGGACAATTCATCCAACGTTCATTGATTGAATTAGGAAAATTGATAAAATGAATTCAATTAAATTATATATAAGTGATAAATCGTCATTATTATTATTATTATCATTCTCTCTCTCTCCCCCCCCCCCTCTCTCTCTCTCATACACGCGCGCACACGCGCATGTATATATATATAATTCAAAATTTTAAATAATTTGCTATTGAATTTTTATTAATATTCACTTGCATGTATTATAACTCTGTTCAGAAATCTTACATGCTACAATTATTGTTTCTTCCTTTTACTTGAGCTCTATATTTTTTTTTTGAAAAAATATTTTTATCTTTTTACATTTTTTAAGTTAAACTACTAAATATTGATGTTATGTAAATAAAATATACACTCACAAACTTAAAATGTTTGCATTGTATATAATTTATGTGTACACTATTTTATTTTTCCATTTTCCTTTTCTTTTTATTTTGGTTTTGGATCTTTGTCTCTGTTGAACCATTCGTATATTAGATATTGAAAGAACTTATAAATTCATAAATTAGTAAAATGTAGGATGTGTGTAGGATATCTAATTAAATCTATAGTACATAATAAATTATATTAACAAATTCTTTTAATCAATAAATTCAAAATATGTATCCATATATAGCATATGAAGTGAAAAGTACACCTATTAAATTATGTTCATAATAGAAAAAATTTTATTGGTATAAAAGGATTACTTAATTTACATCACTAAGATAAAAAAAAAATAATTCATAACTAAAATTTTTATTAGATTAGTTCTTATCTATAAAATTTTTCACTTTATAAGATATTACTTTTATTCAAGCATAACTTTGTATATGTAGAAAGTCTAATAAAAACATAAAAAATTGATAAAGTAATTATTCATATTTTGTTTAAAGAATCAAAAAGAATTATAACATTGACTTAAAGAAATTTAATTCAAAAATTTATTCATGACAAGTTAATTAGACATCATATATTTGATGTCTCACGAAAAATTATTAATTCTCAAATTGAAATCTTAGACAAATAAAGTACTCATTAGTTCTTCATAGACAAATTGAGTATATTTATTAATGACTTCAAAAGTTTCTTTCCAAATATTTATTTTTTCATTTATAATTTTTTAATGAATTAAATAAGTGACCGATTAATGACTATACTAAATTTGTAATGGAATTGTACTCATTTGTGATAAATGATGAGTGGACAAATTTGTGACAGATCTGTGATTGAAGTTTGATAGAAGCTATGTACTGACCCCAATATTGGTTACAAAATGTGACTGTAGAGTGACAGATTAAAACTTAATAAATTTGTGACAGATATGTGACCGATCTCATTTCCCAACAATTAATGACCAAATGATTAGTCACCACGAGTAATTGATTAGTGATTGATACAAATTTATGACCGATGAGTCACCAGTATTGCACAACACTGAGTACCCATGAAATTTTGATGACTGCTTAGTGACTAAATTAATGTTTGTCATATGAGATAACAACATAATAGTAATTGAAATTACTTCAAATGCAATATTGATTGCCAGCCAATTACTATTTTGTCAGTAACTATCAATCAATTTTTTACAAGTAATTAGTCACTAATCAGTCATGCATTTGTAACAAATCATGATCGATATGGTTGGTCACTAAATTTGAGTCACTAAAGACCTGTTTTCTTGTAATGTCATAAAATCTAAATTTATAATGTATTGATTTATCACTAAAGGATGTGCAATCTTGTAGTGAGTTCACAATATAGAGAAACCGGAATCAAAACAATATCAAGAATAAATATGTTGCATTAGCATAAAGTAATTAATCATTATATATATATATATATATTGATCTTAAACTTGAAAATATTACTGAAAATAAAATAATAATATTAGTAATGTTTTGCTAATGATGCATATTAGAAATCAATCTAGTTAGATAAAAAGATAAAATTGTATGCTAATTTAATTAATTACATCCACCTCCCCTGAGGTTTGGCGAAATTACATTTTAACCCATATTTTTTTGTAAATTACAAAAACCCTCCTGAGGTTTGTAATAATTACAAGTGATGGATGGAAAATGTATAAAGGTCGTTTTGCCCTTCAATTTTTTCTGATTTTTCTTTTTAAATTTGGTCATTTTCAAAATGACCAAAAAGCCCTCCACCCTATTCTAATATCTTTTGTCTGATATACGAAGCGTCATTCAGAAGTTCCCCCCCCCCTCCCCACCCGGCTCTCTCTCTCTCTCTCTCTCTCTCTGTGAACGTGAAGATTAGAGGGCTGATTCCACCGGGTTTGAAGACACAAACTGGACAGAGCACAAAAGTGGGGGTTCGACTTGGCTAAGGCGAGCAAAAACGAGGGTTTCGCCGTCGGGTTTGGTAGGTTAAGGTACGATTTTTCTAATTTAAGGGCTAGGGTTTTAGGGTTTGTTCGATTCGTCTTAAGGACGCTGCCACTATCATTGTCCTCTGGCCATTCACTCTTGATCGTTCTTCTTTTTTTCATTATTTTTCTTTGATTTTTTCAGTATTTTTTTTTCAGTTTTCATTAACGTGTGATTATCGACTTTGTATGGCTTTTTGAATTTCTGAAGTATCCCTTGTTAAGCCACTGAATTCTTAGCGTTCTTTAGTTTATCTATTTGACTTATATAGTTATATGCTGTGTTGGGCCTTAGTTTTTCATAAATTAAGTCGAAGAAAAATAGAAAGGATCAAATGTTGGAAAATTTTTGCTTTAGCTGCTCCCAATAACATATGATTTGTGTCATTTGCTTAGTCTTTTGAGGTGGAAGTTGTGTGTGTGGTGTTTAGTTAACAACATATTAACTTGTTTATTTGTTTTCTGGTTAGGGTTTGCAGGTATGGGGGACAAAACCAATACTCTAGTAGTTCACTTCAAAGGTAAGATGAAGAGCCTGCCTAAGATTGATCCGGACAGGTATAGTTACCTTGACTTAATTGAGGATATTAGGGGCTTGTTTGGTTTAGTTGGTGTAGAATTTGAGGTGGTATCTAGTATTTATAGAAGTGTTGAAAGGTAAGATGTTAGAACTGATAATGATGTGTT
This sequence comes from Petrea volubilis, assembly GCA_026212405.1. Lineage (NCBI taxonomy): Eukaryota > Viridiplantae > Streptophyta > Magnoliopsida > Lamiales > Verbenaceae > Petrea > Petrea volubilis. The sequence goes on from CM047886.1 coordinate 12,701,302, forward strand.
AGGGATGTTTGCTAGGAATGCTCAATTAGCCAAGAAGGACGTACAAGAAGGCAAATACGCGCCATCAAAAATGCTTTGTTTTTTGAATGTCTTTTTTGTAAATTTGTTGCAAACTTTGGTACATATTATTTTTTGTAAATTTATTTTAACTTTGGTACAGATTGTTTTTTGTAATATACCCAAACTTTTGTAAAACCTTTTGCTATTTTGGGTTCTGACGTGGCCGAATCTGCCTGGGCCTCGTGTACGCCAACTCAGCACACACGTCGTCTCCAGCTCCGCACAAACTGCCAATCTTTGGTTGCCACGCGTCAAGCTTAATCCGATCAGACTCCAGTTTCTGCCATGTAGGCCAGGATCGGTCCAAATCCATCACATCTCCTCGGTTTATTGATCTCCTCGGGGTCAAGACATCGTCGATATCGATCCCATCCCATCCTTGGAGTCATTACCCTGACATCCGCCTTCAGCAACGGATATACCCGAAACGCCCACAGCGCGTGTCAAGGAGCACTCCTATAGCTAGCAACGGGGCTGGGCCAGCCAAACCCTAGTCCGGCCTACCCGTTTCTAATTATTATAAATAGGGTAACGGCACTGTTCATTAGGTAAGACATTTTTTAATCCATTATTACGCCTGTTACTACCTTCCGACTGTCTACTCGATTACTGACTTGAGCGTCGGAGGGTCTTCGCCGGAGACACTTCCGGCTAGCCTCACGTGTGCTCCATCCTTGCAGAATAGGGCTCGACCCACTTTCTTGCTCTCCTGATCGGACTTTGGATCAGACCTGAACGTTCATACTCGGACCATACATTTGATCGGAGTGACGTGCCATATTACACCGAATGAATCTCGGATATAGTGGTTCATCACCTTCGCTATATCCCGTTCGGTGTTGTTCACGACAATGTTTCCCCAACTCACTGTCGTTTGGTTGCCCGCGATGGCTTTCCTTCTCCCTTGGCGAGGCTCTTGACCAGATGGGCCCTCTTCCTTAGGAACGGGCCTCCATGAGGGGACCGGCACATCGGGCATATCACCCATCGGAGGAAGTGCCTCCCCGCTCTCCGCCGCCATTCGCCGCCTCATTTCTTCTACCTTGCTCGGGCTCTTACCGCCCCCCCGGGGCCGGCTAGTGCTCGCCTCGCCCGGGCATTGAGACGATGCCCCCTCAAAAGAGGTTTCAACCTCTAGAGATATTGATAGGTTTACGTCGTTTAACCCTTCCCCGACCGGGGACCCAACCAGCCTATTTTGGCTATCAGAGCTACCCAGGGACTGACTCATGATTGCCTAAGTCTAGTTTGATATTAATAAAAAAGAGCGAAAACGGAAATGTGGGGAAGAGGAAGTACCTAAAATTTGGCTAGGCGGAATAAGGATTTGGCTGCTCGAAATGTTTCTTGTTTGCTCAGTGCTCTTAGTCTATGCTCGGTGTGGAGTCTTAGCCAGATTTTAAAATGACGCACCTGCGGCTGCGCCCGGAGCCCCTATTTATAGGATGGAAAAATATTCCTCGGGAAGTCCAACAGACGCCTGTAATTATTACCAACGGTCACATCCCAACGGTCAAATTTTGAAATTACCGCCAAGGTCTGATCGATAACTCTTGAACGAAATCACAAGCGATATCTCTTCGGATAGGTCCCGGCCTGCCCTTACTGTGAGAATCGGCCTGCCCGAGAACTGGGGGTGCTAATGACGTGGCCGAATTTGCATGGGCCTCGTGTACACCAACTCAGCTCACACGTCGTCTCCAGCTCCGCGCAAACCGCCAATCTTGGGTTGCCACGTGTCAAGCTTAATCCGATCAGACTCCAGTTTCTGCCATGTAGGCCAAGATCGGTCCGAATCCATCACATCTCCTCGATTTATTGATCTTCTCGGGGTCAAGACATCATCGATATCGATCCCATCCCATCCTCGGAGTCATTACCCTGACATCCGCCTTTAGCAACGGATGTACCCGACGCGCCCACAGCGCGTGTCAAGGAGCACTCCTATAGCTGGCAACGGGGCTGGGCCAACCAAACCCTAGTCCGGCCCACCCGTTTCTAATTATTATAAATAGGATAACGACACTGTTACTACCTTCCGACTGTCTACTCGGATACTGACTTGAGCGTCGGAGGGCCTTCGCCGGAGACACTTCCGGCTAGCCTCACGTGTGCTCCATCCTTGCAGAATAGGGACCGACCAGCTTTCTTGCTCTCTTAATCGGACTTTGGATCAGACCTGAACGTTTATACTCGGACCATACATCTGATCGGAGTGACGTGCCACGCGGACCAAATCCGACCACATCAGATTCAACCTGTTAAAGTGCAGATTCTTGTATTTTGCTAAGAACATTAAGTGTCTTGGATGGTAAACATTATTCAATCCATAATAGAAATTTACATACATTCTTCACTTAATACAAATTCATAATATGCTTAACTAAGTAGAGTTCACAGATATAGCTTTACAATGTGACCTAGCAAAAGCAATAGAAGAAGTGTCATATTTTGCACGGTTCTTTGTTGTACCTAAGATACCTAATATCACTTTCGGACGTTCTATATGAAAAAGACATAATTTTGAGTGTGTGAAAATACCCAAACTGCGTAAAGTATTTATAGATGGAGGAAAAAACGACCACATAACAGCTATAAACGGCTACTTGGCCTTTTTTCAAAAATATTACTTTTAGCCCCAAAAATTTACAATATATAACATGCAAACCCAATGATTATATATGTATTACAAAAAACCCCATAAGGCCAATTTTGTCCTAAAACAATTTCACAAAAATTGAGCCCGCCAAACAAAGGGTATTATCGGAACTTCACATATAATATTTAACGGAACCCTAACGGAACTAAACGGTAGGGGTAAATTATTAGACGGAATATACCTTAGGGGGGTTTTTGTAATTTACAAAAAATCGTGGGTTGAAATATAATTTCGCCAAACCTCAGGGGAGGTGGATGTAATTCTCCGAAAAAATTATAATAAAAATAATAAAGAAGTATAAGACACTATTAAAAAATGACTTAACTTGATACATATAATATGACACTTTTTAAAAGTGTCACAATTGTATACCTAAAGAGGCACTTGATAAAAGTGACTCAATAAACTATACTAAATTTAAACAAAATGCCTCTTTCGTGACACTACAAAGTATCAAATTAAATAGTTTATTGTCATACTCAAATACATGACACTTTAGTTAGTGTCACTAAATCAAATTTGTTTTTAATAACACTAACTAAGTGTTATGTATTTGAATGTAACGATAGTATATTTTGATACTTTATAGTGTGTCACGATAATTAAATATATTATAATTCAAATTTAGGATGTCATAATAGATATACAAATATGACACTATCATCTTATATATATGTAAAACTGAATTAGTTTTTTAGTCGTGAGAGAAAATTTTAGTAGTGAGAAAAAACCACCAGTCCTTCATAGTAAGAGAATGCACGAAAAACATGTACAAACTACAAAGCATGAACTTTAGTCGTTTTTGGTGAAATCAAAATTGATTGTATGTCAAATGCATTACACTTGACATTCAATTACTATTATTATGCGCAATGTGAAGTGATCAATCACAAATTAATTTAATACAAAAATATTTGTCGTATAAATATTATATATGCGATCAAAAATGGTCCCAAATAAAATTTATTTATAAAATAGGCAAATGAGAAAGGGAGTATGAATATATTGATTGTTTTGCTTTCATGTAGTTCGAAGATATTTACAACAAAGAAATAGTTTTATGAGTATACATAGATAGTACACAACTCATAGGCAAGATGACTTGTTAATATATTTGTTTCAGCTCTTGGTTATTCTAAAACTATCATCAACGTTTCTTGAATCTGCATTCACGAACTGCAACAAACAAAAATTAATTAGGTCAAGAAAATAAAAAAATTTAACTTAGACATGTAACAAAAAAGATGAAACAAAAGAGATGCAGTCCCTGATTCTTCACAAATAGAGACTGTTTTAGAGACGGAAAGTGCATGAATTTCTTCAGAAAGAGATGCAGTCCCTGATTCTCTAAATCCATCTCTAAAGATCATCGATGGGACCAAAAAGTGAGAACATTTGCACATTATACGATTCAAATGCGAGAAAGTCGTAATGCTTGGAACTTAATTTGAGAATGACCTACTTAATGAGACGAAAAGTGCAATTTTTCCATTTAAGCCAAAAATATTCTATATAAACTGACCTCAACTTTAAGCTCTTTCTTCGTCGCATGTGCTTTTATATATCCAAACTTGGACAACCTAGACAAGCTCCAGCTATTATCCTATACGTACATCAACCAAACGACAAGTAAAAAACCATTCATATCTCAAGATAATACACAAAATTAATTATTTATATATACAAATATATTTTGATTTCATTTTTTTCTTCTTTTTTTGCCTTACCTTGTTAGGGAAACCATCGAGCTTAAAACCAGCCATTCCTATAACAGCATGGACTGGTGCAGTGTAGTTGGTGTTATCATATGTGTCTATCCCATTGCCATCTTTCTTAGGCATTGCTTTGCATTCTTGCTTATAAACAGCACAGGTTCTCTCATAGTTGTGAACATGCCCAAATAGGGCCAAATCAACCTAGTAATTTGTAATCTCAAATTATAATTAACCCCGAAACAAACAAGATTACATTTATTATTGTGTGTGGGGGTGGGGGGGGGGGGTTGCGATGACTTCAAATTTGCTTAAAGTTCTTAATTAATCTTTAAAAAAAAAAAGTTGAAAACAATTATTACTAGTGGATGGTCTGAGAAAATAAAAGCGGCCAAAAGTTTGCAAAAGTAACAACTGCTTTTAGTTGTTTCCTGCTTAAAAAAGGAGAAGTCCAGAAGCAAACATTCGAAAAACTATTTAGCAGCTGAACAAAACAAAAAGGGATAATTACTAAAACACCCTTAGGTTTGTTCAATTAAACAAAAATTTATCATTCTATTGAAATTATAATTACCATTCCACTTAAACTTTGTTCTGTCTTGCACATAACACAAGCAATTAGTTGCTCTAATTACATAAAAGCCTCTCTGTCTATTGGTATTAGGAATTAAGTCATAATTTCAATAAATAGAAGAGTTTTTCTGTAATTAAAGAAAACATCAAGAAACTTGCGGAACTATCCCCAAAAGACAAAAAGTTATAAAAAGCTCGAAAAAACTTATTTTATTTCGTTTTACTAAAAAACAAAATATAGTAAATTGATGACAATATAACAAGTGATAATAAAAAATTATCATTAATTATATGCATTTTGTGACGACAAAATTATGTTGCAACAAAATATAGTATGCATAATAACATTAGTGACAACATAGGCGAAATCGATTGTTAGTGACATACCTATGGTGACAACTTAGTGACATTGAAATTTTGTCCCAAAATTCTAATGATAATTTCTTTTTGTCTTCCAATTATCACTATAGATATATATGACTAATTGTCAATGGTAAAAACTAAAATATTAATTTATATCACTATTAAAGGATACTGTGACAATATAAAAATTAATTGTTGTCACTAAAAAAACTTTAATTAGTAACAATATAGAAAGTATTGTTACTTAATATACTTATGGATAATTGCACTTAGTTACTACAACCAAATTACAAATAAAATCCTCAATTTTTGGTAATTAACTAGATAACCATGAGGTATGTAAAAGTTAAACATATGTAAATGTTTGCCTATTGTCGTTAGGGTTTTTAACGAAAATCGTTAAATTTGAACATATTTTTTTCCTATTGTAACCTTTTGTCAAATTTGACCAAATTTTGCAAATTCTCTAGAGTTTATTTTGTAATATTTTGAAACACACGAGGCCTAGTTTGTAATATTTTATACCAACTTAACAAATAAAATTAATTGTTGAAAAAAAAAACAAACAAATCTTAGAAATTTGCATTGAAAAATTGAAAGTTTTTCAAAAAACACTAAACATATGTTAATTAATTTTCGTAATACACCATATACACAATACATTAAGTATCATTCTCGAAAAAAATACTACACTACCAAATAACATTATGCTAGATGAAAAAAAATATGTTAGAAAATATTTAAGGAAATTTTGTCTTTATCAAATTTTCGTTAGCATTACAAATAATTAGTATGCAAACCCTAGGGTTATGTAGGTAATTTCTTAAAATTTAGGGTTAAATTTGTAATTTTGTCATACCTTAGGGTAGTTTAGTGTAATTTATGCATTTTTCATATCTCCATTGGCATTACAATTTAGTATACATACTTCTGGGTTATTCGGGTAATTTTAAAAATCGAGGTTTAATTTGTAATTTGATTATACTTCAAGGTAGTTCAGTGTAATTATGCCTATAATTATTGATGACAGTTTTTATATTACCACCTTTATATTTTATCACTAATATTACTTTTTCTTATACATAGTATTTTATTTATTTATTTATTTGCAAAAGAACCCCTATAACTAGTTTACCTTGTTTGCTAGCAGCAATGGCTCCACCGCATCCACAAAATCACTGTCAACGCTAGGAAGAATGGCAAGTCCAGGATTCGACGAGTACATCGGCCTGTGCCTGAAAAGAAGAATAACTTAAAACGAATAAAAATACGATATCAAGAAAAATGTACTTTGTTATGTAAAAGGCTCAACTTAATTTATTTACCCTGTAAAAATCAGCCATGGTGTCCTTGTTCTGTCTACTGCAGCCATGTCCTTGTTCATCCATTCATACTAATAAAGAACAGTATACAAATTTATTAATTAAAATGTAAAAGAACAAAATAGAGCCAACTGCGTGCAATTCTGATGGTTTTTGTTTTAAGCTTATAAATTCTTAAAAAATATTTTATAAGATATTAGCTTACAATAATTTGTTCTGTGCTCGGCAAATTTGTGGGAAGAAGAGTACAAGAGTCTAAAATAACGTATTGGAGAAGCTTATAAACTCTTTTTGAAAAAATATAAGTAGTTGTTAACTTATTTTTAACATCTTGACAAGTTTCTTTGTTTTTAGCCAAAACTAATTAGGAAATTGCGGTTTCTAATATCTTATAAACTTGACGACATGAGAACAAAAGGATCCCACATAGGAAAAATAACGAAGTCAAGATGACTAAAAAACTTGAGACGACCAAACCCGAAAACTATCCTGGGCATTTTGGGTCGGGCCAGCCTATCAAACTGAAATATAAGTCCAAATACACCTATCTTATTTATTCAAATATTTTAATAGCTTAATATTAAAATAAAATCCAACATTTCATAAGTTTTTAAAATATTTTTATAAAATGTAACAGCTCACGAGATGCTTGAAATAAGCTTAACCAAACACCATCTTAATTAGTACAAGGTCAAGTTTAGTGTACCTGTTCTGAATTTACTGACCAATTATGCTCTGTTGAGATAACAGTAAAATGGACAGGGCCTTGTTCTATAGAATACCACGGCTTATCTTGCGCTGGTGTTGGCATTGGGAAGTAGGTCTCATATGGAACCCCACATTCTCCACCTGAGTCTGGAGTTATGTACACTGATCCGGAGCCCATATAATCCCTGAATAAAATTATAATCATTATCACCTGGGGAATTGTTTACTACATTATACGTAACAAGTAATTTGATTTGAAGTTACATAGTGAATATATTTATCTCATGAATTCTTGCTTATTCATTTTTCACGCCCCAAGCCTCTAGGTTAGAATTGCCTCTAAATCCATTGAGCACTATTAAAATATATATATATATATTCACTTCAAGAATGCATATCATTTAGTGACAAACAAATGCACTATAAATTTAGTCTCTGTGACAGATTTAGTTTATAATAATTTTCTTTACTGAAATGCCTTGTCACTGATTCTTTCTTTAATTTTATTACATTGAATTCTGTCATTTATCCGTCACAGATACCTAAAATCTGTAACAAAATCTTTCCGTCACAAAATCTCCGTTAGTAAAGAGAGTGTTTTTTTGTAGTGCCTCTTTCACTAATTAAAGTTTTGTGACAAACAAAATTCTACTACAAATAAAGGAATGTGTGAGTCATTGTGTGACAGGATATTAGCAAACTGTAATTACAATTTAAAATGCAATTAATCAATGGTAACAAAGCAAGCACATACTAACAAATTTGTGGTAAACGAAATATTCCGTGATGGATTTGATTTTGCAATATAATTTGCAATATGAGATTAAGTTATCAATGACTAGTTTAAAAGGAACATCCAATGGATGCATGTTAGTCTCTTCAGCTAAAGTGTATATGGTTAGTTGCAAAAACTCCCTAAGGTTTGGCCCATTTTTGTCAAAACCTCTAGTATGAAAAATTACAAATACCCCCCTAATATTTGGTTTAGAGTTGTAATTGGCCACTAAGCTAACGTAGGGTAAGATCTGTAACACGAAATAAAATATTAGAAGAGTATTTATAATTTTTATACTACATAAGGTTTTCTGAAACAGAAGGTTGTTTTTGTTTTTTTGTAACTAATGCAATTTTGCAAGGTATTTACTTATTTAATTAATTAGTCAATGTGGTAATATGGGGCATTAGAGTTATTCATATCAAAGGTTAATTATGATAAAAAAAATCATAAATTTATTTGTATGAGATGATAATATACCTTTCATGGTTACCAATGGCGGTCATGTAGGAAACTTTGGAAGCCAATGGGGTGATGAGATGAAGGAAAAAGTCCCATTCCACAAGAAAACCAGTGGCATAGCTTATGTCTCCCATGTGGAATATACAGTCAACACCCCCTGAGGATACTTCATCGCCCATAGCTTTGCTAACTGACACTGATCCTGGCTATATAAAACCCAATCCAATATAATTTTTCAATTTCCTAATCCTTGAACAAATTTTCATAGTAATGAAAGTTTTATCCATCTTATTATTCCAACATTTTTGATTTAATTGATGCATATATATATAACCTCATTTTTTGATCCCATATGTTAGGCCATATTTCATTTTGATTTTATTGAATTCGAACATCTCATATTTAATATCAACAGAAGTTATTTGGAGGACTAAACTTGAAATAACATAAAAGACATACATAGGATGCGATTTGAAATATTTATATTCAATTACACCAAAATTGAATAGGATCTAATATGAGACCAAAAATGATATTTTCCCAATACATGCATATTCTTAGAACTTTTTTTTAGTTTAATTGTAATCTACCCTCCAACATCTTGGCGAGACATAGCTAAATAAGGTAGGAACTTTACCCATCTTCATATAAGTCATAGTTCTTACTTAGATTCATTATATATAATTAAATTGAGAGTTTATTTGGTGATGTATTATGTGTTGTATAATGTGGTTATATGACTAAGTGCAATTGAGCTGCACACATGCACCTTATACTGTTAGGTAGAGCTTCCTACTCAGTTGTCATGCTGACACGTCTTACATACAGTTATATCAGAGTTGCGCAGTGAAAGCATAGTGGACCCCAATTGTACAAGTAGATCCTAACGGAGAAGCATGGTTTGGTTACAAGTTGAGCAAAGGAATTGAGTGGCTTTATTGTAATAGTTTCCTTATAGTAGGATGAGACTTGCTATGATTATTAGTGTACCGGCATCTATTTTAACTTGTTGATGTATATGTTTCTTATTTGTTTTGAAAAAAAATTAAAAATCTTGGCCTTTTCCTCAAATACCATTTTGGGACTTAAATCAACAATCAGCCTGTCGACAGTGCAGATCATTTTGGTGCTAGTGAAAGTATGAGATGTGTTGGTGGTAAAAATTGACATTTTTACCCTCATCATTCAATTAGAAGAGAGGGGTACCATTCTATATTATATTATATGTTGTTTGCATACCTGTATGTAGTGTTCAATGGAGGAATCAAGGGGAGCCTTGCCCATATCACCATAAGCAAGAAACTTGAGCTCATCTGATCCCCCAGCAGGTGGTGTTTTGAATGTAATTTTATCACTCCATCCAACTGAATCACTGCATCAAATCCATAACTATCAAGGGTAAGAAGGTAAAAATATAGCCGAAATATCATGTTTCCTTACAAGTTCCATTATGGAAAATTCTTGCCCAGACCCGGCTTGGCCGCACCCAACCAATCATATAGCAAGTGTTAATACACTTGTCATGTGATTGGTTACTCTCCCTAAACTGTACACCAATCACATGGCAAGTGTAAAACACTCACCACCTAATTAGTCATGGTGTGGCCGAACCCGGTGCGGGTAAGAATTTCCCGTTCCATTACATCAATCTTGTATCCGAAACCATTAGTTAATTGGGTTGATTACACTTGCAGCCCCTCTCAAATATTCAAATAACCGAATCACTCTGTGATCTTTTTTGTAATTACTACGAACTCCCCTCCGAGTTTCACTGTTTAAAAAAACTCATCAGATTGTGCGTTAGAAAATTTAACAAACATATTACTTAAAAATCCCTAGATATTGAAGCGCAAAATCATCTTTCATAAAGTTGATAACTTTCATTGTTTTTTGATTAATTATTTTCAGTTTATTACAATTAGATCATTTACACTTTTCGTTTAGGTTTTATAATTATTAAAACTTAAAGGGAAAGTTAATGTAATTATGAAAGATCGATGGGGGCCGGAGTTGGTAATTTGGGTATATATCTTGGTGGGTGTGTCGGTGTAATTAACCCTAGTTAATTTCCACAACTACAATGCTTCGTGCACAATTATTTGGGCAAATACAAACACACACACACACACACACACACACATATATATATTTAGATGAATATATAGATAGACATTAATTGTTGTACGTAGATTTTGGTTGTAAATAATGTAGGACATAATATATATATATATATATATATAAATACCTTCCATATTTGTAGGAGTAAGTGGTGAAAGGATCAAGGCCTTTCATTAGTGCTGAATGGATGTAGCCAGGGTCATGCCATCCAAAATCAACAGCAGGACTTTCTAACAGGGAACCTGTTTGTTTTAAGTAACAATAACATGAACTATCAGAAATATTTTTAATACAACTCTCAGAGATTTACCCTTCGTTTGGTTCAAGGATTTTGGTAAGAAAAATAGAATAAAATTTTTTTTCTTTGCTTGAAATGAATAGTGCTCTATGCTTTTACTTTTTATCTTTTCCATTTTCCTCCTACTTTTCCTCACCAAAATCTTTATTCCAAACATAGCTTTAATGGACTGTTCCACAATAATATCAAAATTTTCGTGATAATCTCGTACATTTGTTTATAAATATCTTATGGAAGTTAATCGAAAGACTGAAATTGAAATAATTTAAAAGATATGAGATATAAAATAAGACATTTATATTTAATGAAATTAAGATTAAATAGACTTAAAATGAGATTGTTTTTTCTTTATTGTTTTGGTGAAGTGGTTACATACTTAGAGGGTGTTTGGGATTGTTTTTGCTTTTAGAAAAGTTGAAGCTATTGAAAAAGTCAAAAAAAAATTGAGTAATAAAAATTAGTAGTGTTTGAAAATAAAAGCGAGAATTAGTTAAAAGTTGATTGTAAAAGTGTGGAGTGTTTGAAAATAAAAGTAAAAATAGTCAAAAGTTAGTAGACAACAGTTCAAAAAGTTCAATTTATTTACGATAATACCAAGAAGTACTTTTAAGCTGTTAGAAGCAGCTTTCTACTAGCTTTTTAGATTCTGTTTTTTTCCAACTTAATTTAAAAAGAAGTTGTAAAGCCAAATATTTAAAATAATTTTTTTGAAGCTAAAAGCAGTAAAATATTTTCTTAAAGTAGTTACTTACTGGTACACATGTTATCTTGTGAAAAAGTGGAAACTGAGGAGGTTGCCGTTTGGCCATTTCCGTACTGAACTTGTTGAGGGATTTTTATCCCCGCTCACCCACGTTAATCTCATCTGCCATTATTTAATCCAACTGGTTAAATTAACATGCTATTAACCATATGTGTGAATTGTGATGGTACGCATTCCTAACATTTCAAAAATCACAATAATTATCACTTTGAAATATAAAATCAAACTGCCTAATATACTTGATTTAAGATCAATCATAGAAATTTAATTTGAGTTCTAGCTCTTCATTAAAAATGTTTAACATACACCAATGATGATTAACTTATTTGTTCGATAGATTTAAGTTTAACTTGAATTCGACTCGATTGACTTACATCCGTAATTTTTAATAATTTAGACAATAAGAACAATTAAATTTTTTTTAAATGCAACACCTTGAGAGAAATTTTACCCGAATTTTTTTTCGCCGAACCCAACAAATCATATGGTAAGTGTATTGCATTTGTCAAGTAATTGGTCACTCTCTCTAAATTATCGATCATTCACAGAGCAAGTGTAAAACACTAGTCACGTGATTAACACTGATTCGCCCGAACTGTGTCCGGGCTAGAATTTCCCCACACTAAGTTGCATATATGTTACGGACACGTACATGCATGTGCTTTAATCCCAAAACTTTAGGCTTTTCTCAATATTGGTCCATCACCAAACTTCCATTAAAGTTTTGACGAAGATATGCATGTGGTTTTTCTAACTAGACTTACATTATGTTTGGTTCTAGGATTTTAGATGGGAAAGGAAAAGAAAATACGAAGAAAAAGTATTTTTCAACGTTTGGTTACTAGAAAAAAAGAAAGGAAATAGTAAGGAAAGGAAAATAAAAAGAAAATATAACTTAAATTGAAAAAAATTATTTTTTTCTTCCAATTAGGTGAGGAAAATAAAGGAAAAATTATGTTACTTTTTCTAACACTATCTCACTTTTTAAGCTCTTGTCTCATTTTTGTTGCTCAAACTAATTGATTGTTTGGATATATTTTTTTTATATACAATTAATTGATTGTTTGGATTTATTTTTTGGTGTATTTTTATATTTTCCTTTAATTTACAATAATAACCAAACAAAATGAAAGGCAATTCTTTAGAAAAATTATTTTCCTTATTGTTTTCTTTAATAACCAAACAAAATAGATAATTTTAAAATTCTTATAGTTTCTTTTTCTTTCCTTAACATTTTTCTTTCCTCCTAAAATCTTGGAACCAAACAAAGCCTTAATGTGCATGTGATTTTCATATGCATTTCTCTATCCAAAATGTAAGCGAAGTTTGCTGATGGCCAATATTGAGGGAAAATAAAAATTGAGGGATAAAACTCTAATTGCAAATAATATTGATATTGAATAAGGCCTAATTTCCATCTTAATCTATAAAAATGAAAAATGTACTTGTACTAGTAGTTGAAAATTCTGATGACAAATTAAGTCATTGTGTTTATTCATTCGAAACATTTGGTAAGTAGTATTTTCTTAATAAAAGAAAGCACATGCTAAATGGTTGTGTGTCAATTAATAAAATCTCTCAACAAAAGGAAAGTTAGATAATTTATAGTTATTATCTCTTCTACGACCACTATTTTTGTCCACTATGGATATGGCCCCACTTAAATTGCTTAAGTAATTAATACGAGACCCTTTCGGATTTATTTTTACTAAAGCAAATTGAAAAGGATAGTCAATTTTAATGTTCGAATTTTGATTAATTTCTTTCAAACTGAAAATAGAAAGTCTTAGTTATTGAGTTTGGCATATATCCAAAGAATAAGGCATTGATAAAGTTATTGAAAGATAGATAAGCTAGCATTTCTTTGTGCATCATAAAAGTCAAAAAGTAAAATTGGTATAAAATTTGGAATGCAACTTATGGTCGGCTATATTTTATACACGGAATAATCTTACTTTTGGTCCTTCAAGTATACCATTAATATATTTAAGATCCTCCATTTTATCGCTGATCAATGTGAATTCCTAATATATTAATTTTTGATCACTTTTGATGTATCGTCGTCTAAATCGTTAAAAATTAATAGTAGTGGCATCAAATTTAGGGCCCGTTTGGATGAGATTAAAAAAAAAGTACTTATCGAATGATACTTTTTATGATAGAATTTTTTTTAAACCAAACAATTTTGTATTTAGATACTATTATAAAAAAATAATTTAAAAGTTACTTTTATTTGAAATTGCTCCTCAATAGCTTTTAAAAAAAAGTCTTTTTTGACCTTTTTTTTTCCAAAAAACCAACCCGAATACAATTTTTTTTGTCTGAAGTATTTTTTTTCTAAAAAAAGCTCATCCAAACGGGCTTTTAGTCATTTTTAATCCACACATCAAAAAATTAATCATTCTTGGCTCTCACTTCATAAATCTTAATCAGTTTTGGTCGCCGCTTTCCATTGATTTTAAACGACTTTCCTAAGAGTGAGAGTGAAAGTGTTAAAAAATCAAAACTCTATGTAAACGAATGATGAAATCAAGGGACCAAAAATGAATTAATCATATATTCAGAGGACTAAAAGCGAAATTATCTCTTTATATATATATATATATATATATATGTTGTAATGGGAGGTATCAGGCAATATGTATAAATTACGTACCGATGTTCCAGTTGAATCAACACTTGATATATGTCCATACAAGGGCTTGCTTGGATTGGCGAAGCTCACAGGGTCTGATCTTTTCAAAATGCATGGCGTCTGAAATCCACCGCCAAACAGCACGAATTCGATATCAGTCCGAATATTGACCACGTGAAATGACAAAGTTGCCCCGCACGTCGTTAATACGCATTTTCCAGCCTTATACTTCTTGCACTCTTTCTTGGTGCAGTTCAAGTAATCTGGATCGTTGCTCACATATTGAGCCTATAAAAATTAATTAAAATGATTAAATTTGCAATTATCTTATTAAAGATTTATACTTCATTCTTTATCCCTTCGATTCCGTGGAACGATGATCTCATTTAAAAGTTTAAATTATTATATTATTAGAGATGATGCTCACTCAACCATTTAAATTTAAATTGATGAATAAGTTTATTCAACAATTCAATTAATTACAAAATATGTTCAGTTAGTTTAAATTTAATTTTTGTATAACTATGACTTCATTGGAGATTTTTTTTTCAAAACAAATTTATGTGGAGATAAGTGATAAATTATTATAATAATTTAAAATTAAGGTAGTATAAAAAATATTGTAAACATGACACTATTATATATGACGTTAGTTTTTAATTTGATTCGTCTGAAAATATAATCAATCTTATTTTTAAATAATTTTAGGTCAATTTTAAAATTTCTAAATTATTATATAGAGATAAATATATCATTTAAAAAATCAAATTGTTAGAAAAAAAACCAATATTAAATATTTAATAATTTCAAGAAACTCACCAGTTGAGTCATGAGAATATTATAAATTTTCTTAAAACGAGTAGCTTATGCATCATTTTAAGATTAAGTTTGTTAATAATGAAACTTACATATAACTTCCTTTTTCACATATAGTTTATTATATTTGTTAATTATGTCTTTTTTTGTCTTTGAATTTAAGTTATTAAATTAATTGCATATTTTTTTATTTTAAATTATTTTAAATTCAATCATACTTGAAGTTATTTATATGCATACTTATGTCTTTTTTTTGTTCTAATTTTAATATATTCTAACATATTAGTATTATTTATTAAATAATTAATTTGAAACATTGATAAAAAATGATGAGAGAGTGAGAGCATAACTGTTTCGGTGGGCAATATTGATTTCGACACTTTTGACCATTAAACATATATCATAATTCACAAACTATCTAGGACAACTGTTGCCAAACAGCTCGCAACAAGAACATAGGGGGAAAAAAATTATGTAAGCCTATAATAATAGGGATATTAAGTATGTTAAGGTACTACCTCCATTCGGTCTTAATTCGGACAGGATCTCCTACTCTAAAATAATGCCCCATATTCTATATTCGTGACATGTGTAAATCTTCAAGATTACTTAACGGTAGATTGTTTAGTTATGTTAATTATATTTTTTCCATTATCTCAACTGATAAGTAAATCTTGAAGATTTACACGTGTCGCGAATCTAGAATATGGGGCATGAGATGGGATATCGTTTTGGGGTAGGGGATCCGATCCAATTTTATAGAAGGAAAAGTGTGAGTGTGAGTGTGACTATCCCCAAATTAAATAGTAGGATATATATGTGTGTGTATATATGTAAAATTGGGAAATTATTATCCACATCGGGTTTGGTCATATTGGAACTAAATTACGTGCAAGTGTTTTACACTTGGAAAATTCTAGTCCAAACCCAGCTCGGCCGAGCCAGTGTTAATCATGCAGCGAGTGTAAATTGCAATACACTTGCCATATGATTTGTTAGGTTCGATCAAATCAAGTACGGGTTAGAATTTTCCTTTACACTTGTTATATAATTGGTGTATACTCTTTTGCTACATGATTGATTGTGTACGGCGAAGTCAAATTTGGACAACAATTTTCTCGTAAAATTAAATAATTAATGTACAATAATCCAGGCATGAAAGAATAATTGAACCAAAAAGTGGTCTCACCTTAACAGGGTAGTGGCATAGAAGAGGAAGACTGCTAAAATCCCCCGTCTGTTCATACTTCACCGCATTCCCTATGCATGTCGTAACCCTGTACCCTCAAAAAAATGGATTAAAAAAAAAGACAACCTTAATATCCTTGAAGAACAAGAACAAGGTTAAAAAAAAAAACAAGAAGAATTTGAATTATTGATAGTAATCAACACACACACACACACGTACTTAGCATGAGAAGGTGAGATCATGGCCACCCAATCGCTGCTCGACGGGTGCAAAACTCCGGTGACGTTTACGGTAACGTATTCGTCATCCGACAGGGTCGGGTTGACGGAGCTGATGTTCACTTTGATATACGGAGCCGGGTCGGTGCATTCCTTCAGGTATCTCCTGTTCACGACCCGGAACTCCGATATCGCGGTGTGGTTTCGGAGCTCCAGCAGGGATGATGAGAGAGAAACAGCATCAGTTTTTGTAGATAGGGAGATGTGTGATACTGTGAAAATAATCAAGAAAATTCTCACAACTCTATATGGGGTATTTGACATATTCTTGATATACTAAAAAATGAAAAAACTAGAGAAGGGAATTGATGGTGGAGGTCCGGAGGATACACATATATATATATATATATATAGCTCGACAGAGACTTTAATATGCACCAGCAGTGATATAATGTTGCATAAGTGATATTTTAACGGTCTAGTGCATTTCTAAGGTTATATATATAGTTAGGATAAATTTATCGCGTTAATGTCACTTATTATGGTCCTTTTTTCAATGTTAAAGATTCATTTTAGTTCCTAAAGGTTAAAATGTCATCTATTGGACTTTTTAGTCTCTTATATTATTTATTTATACTATTATGTGAAGCAAGAGGGTCACTTAGTAATTATATTGGTCTCGATCTTATCAATTTTCAATTGTCGCCTTTTCTTTTAAAAACAAAAAAAAAAAAGAAATATTTTCACTCTCTATATTTTCTTTCTCCTTCCTTACGACTCTACGCTCTCCTTTTCTTTCTTTTTTTTTCTTCTTTTCTTCAATTGAATTCTCTCATCTCTCTTCTATTTCATATCACACTCATTATAAAAATGCATCAATT
This sequence comes from Petrea volubilis, assembly GCA_026212405.1. Classification (NCBI taxonomy): domain Eukaryota; kingdom Viridiplantae; phylum Streptophyta; class Magnoliopsida; order Lamiales; family Verbenaceae; genus Petrea; species Petrea volubilis. The sequence goes on from CM047886.1 coordinate 12,718,854, forward strand.
GACAAACAAATAGATTTTAAATTTAGTTCACGTGCCGGATTTTGTGTATAAAAATTTCATTAGTTCTATTTACAATGAATTATTACATCACAAATACCTTAAACATTTTGTGACAGAATCTCCTTGTCACTAAATTTCTATTAATGAAGGCGGTATTTTCTTATCATGACTGTTTAGTATTTTATGTCCCTTAATTATATTTATAATTATATAATTTTTTATTTATAATTATTTTATTTTTCACCTATCATAAGTATAATAAATATTGAAACAATTGTATCCATATTGAAAATTTTGTAAAACATTATTGAAAAAACTTAAATAAATAATTAAAATACTTTTTATTTTGTATAAGCATCGAGTGTACCCAATAACTAGTAAAATTAAATACAATTAAATTTGTCCGATAAATTATCCAGCCAAATATTCACCAGAGAACCCTTACTTGAAGGGTGATTTCTATCATTTTAACTGTCCAACTTCTTTTTTTTCTTCAGATAAATAATTTAAAATAAATTGCCAAAAAAGCCCTTTAAATAAAATACTATGGTGAGATTTCACACTAAAATTCATTAAGAAGAAATAAAATATTACTTATTTATAAAAAAGTACGAAAATATGATTATTTAAATTTTAGAAACTAGAAGTGACATTAACCCTAATTATATATATATATATATATATATATATATATATATATAAGAAATAGATGGCTGTTCAACAATGTGGACAAGTTAGGAGTGTTTTCGAAACTAACTAGAAAGCATCTTAGGAATATTATGATTTGTGTATTGATTGCATTCCTTGTTGGAATGTTGGTTATGTTAACACTACTTAGGTAACAGTTGTTTTAATTAATTAAATGGGCTTTTCCATCCCATGATCGAAGTTTCTTAGTAATGCTCGACCTAATCACTATGATGGTTGGGTATGAAGACATAAAAATTCATCACAACTATCAATGTAGCGAGATAGCTAGACAAAATTCATTTTTCGTGAACAGAGTAAATCCTATGTAAAATATCTAACGAAAAAAAAAAAAACTTCTTTGATTTTCAAAACTCGAGATGAATTTTCACTAAATTCGTCTTTAAATGCGTCTCTATTTGTGAAAATTAGGGATGTTATTTTTGTGTTTTCAAAAATTTACTCATACATCCATCAATGACTACACACTTGTCACATGTTACAGCCGTTAGTTTTTTGATGGAAAATGCTTTGTGGAAATTTTCTACGTTATGAGACTCAATGTGAGAAGATAACTATTTCCGAATGGTCTATTAGAGAAAGATTCAATATTACTTATACATAAAGCTTGTTCATAAGGAAGCAGTAACAATGGCTAACAGAAGTAAAAGAAAGAAAAATTAGAGACACCTATACATAGGAAAATATAAACATTTCTCTCTAGAAATGTAGAACAAAGTATTTTTTTCCAAGGAATTTTAGCTAGTTCTCAAACTACCCATATAAGTCTCAAACTTGTGCAATTGGTGATTTGTTTGTAGGAATGGGAACTTACGATCAAACCATCCGCTTGTCCCTTAAAATAAACGAAAACTCATAAATTTAGGACTGTATGTTGTATTCTCTAACAACTTTAGGACAATAACTTTTTCATTTGCAATTTCAGAACATTAACTTTTTTATTTGCAATTTTAGGATATGAATTTAAAATTTTGTGGCACATTTAGGATAAAATTCCGATCAATTTTGTCAATTTTCCGACAAATTTGCAAATATCGAAGTGAGAAGTCCCAAAACAAATTATTGACCTAAGAATTTATTTTCAAGCCAACAAATTTATTGTGATATATGAAGAAACCCTTTGAAAATTCAAATCCATGTTGTTGTTGTTTTTTTTTTTTTTTGATAATTAAATACATGTTAACTTCATATCATAATGATTTGACCAGAAAGATGAAACTTGAAAGGTTTGCCTAACCTTTCTAGTTCTAGATTTATGAATTATTATTATAATTAAATTTATCTGTACTTGTACCTAATTTCAATTTATTTTATAGTGCCATTTTCCTAACGCACAATTATGATTAGTTCTTCTCAATGTGTGGAAGCAACAAACATGCCGTCACGGCTATTGCTACTATTAAATTCTTTTCACACATTATGCCAAGTCGGGTCCACATCCAAGGAAAGGCACTCAATCAAAGTCAATTATTTCGAAGGAATTATTCAGATTATTAATTGACCACAAAATATGGAATATCGAAGAATCAACTAGATGATTAACCAGGGTTAACTAATTTCTTATGTCTTAATTGTTATCTAGCACAACCAACTATCAGTTGGTATGGTAGGATAATACACTAGATCCTTTAAACAACGTACAGAGTTCAAATTCTAGTGTTATGAATGAGTAACTGAGTTGAGAGGGTCACCCCCATAATGGGCTTCTATAGTACCCGATTCGAATTAATTGGCCAATGAGTCGGAGCCCGGTGGTTAAAACAAAAAAAAATTATTATTTAGCACGTGTCTTATTTTAATTGCAACCACACGCACTATGCGCACATGCAATTGGTTGACATACGTAGACCTTATTGCTATCTTAACTCTAATTTAATTGACAAAGTTGAAATTGCAAGGCGCTTTTAAGTTTAAAACATTGACAATTATTAGTAGGCCTTAATGCTATCTTAACTCTAATTTAATTGACAAAGTTGAAATTTCAAGACCCTCTTAAGATTAAAACATTGACAATTATTAATAAATAGGTTGATCATTTTATCTCCAAATATCAGCTTGAGTTTTTTTTTTCGTAAATCACTATAACGAAAAATATTTTTCAAATTATTGTTTTTATCAAAAATATTTTTCATTGTTTTTACTGGACATGTCATGTTTATGTTAATATTTACGCATATTTTAGTCAAGAATGAATGAATACTATTTGTGGTTTGAATCTATAGAATACAACCCATATGTATTATGTAATGAGTTAAGCATATAAAGATAAGTGTTCCATTCCTAACATGAGAAATTTATACTTGACAATCCTACTTAGTATGTAGTAAAGTGTTGATTGAATATTAAATTAATTAACTAAGGCGAATTATTTTGGTCTTATCTTTTCATTTGAATAGGAGTATCACATCCGTGCCACCGCTCGTCCGGCTCAACCACAGTTGCGGATGCTAGGGCGAATTATTTTGGTCTTATCTTTTTGTTGGAATATCACTTGGAACTTTCTTTGAAACTTCGTTTGAATTTAGAAGTTACAGGAACTGTTGGAACATTTTTAGTTGTCATGATTTATATTTATGTACCAGGTGAATGATTTAAAGGCATCTTTAATGCCTTGTCTATTATGTTCCCTATAAATATGCGGTACCAGACCTAGATAAGTATGAGTTATGTGGGTAATAACTTTGTTATGAGATGGAAATCTATATGAAATCTTTGTGAGAATTTCATTATTTGAATATACATCTTAGATTGTGAGTGAACATCATAGGTCACACTTCTCCACTTCGTATCTATGTCTCTATTCAAGTCAGGTACTTCAAACATTCATTTGAATGAGTATCATAGCCATAACGCCCTAAAATTTGTATTATAATTGGACAAACTTGATAAATGATATTTTTATTGTATTTTGAAAGTTTGGGGACCTAATAGAAAATGACTTAGGAGTCGATTGTACACAATTTTAAATTTTAGATGTCCATATGCGAGAAAAGAGAGTTGTGAGGCTTAATTAGATAATTTGGGGTTTGATTGAAGAATCTTGAGAGTTAAAGGGTCAAATTAGAGGTACTTTGAATTTTTTGGGGTCGACTTGCAATTTCTTTAAGTAGTGTGGTATAATTGAAATTTTTGTTTCCTTCTTTCTTTTAAACACGTCGCTCTCTCACACACACAAATACACGCACTAGCTAGAACTCCATCATTTCTTCACCAAATCAAACAAATCAATATACCAAATCAATCACCACAATGATAGGAATTCATTGGTGGTACTAATATTTAGTTTCAACGGCCGATGGAGGAGGTACGATGATGACGTGGCGTGATGGAGGCAGGGGGTGGCAGTTTCACTACAAGAAAAACGTTGTTTGCTGGCGCAAAATTCCGTCAGAAAATTGTCGGCAAGCTGTCCGAATAGTGATTTCCGTCAAAAAAGCGATGACGTAGTGACCAAACCATTTCGTCAGAAAAATCACCGTCGAAAATATTTTCCGACGACTTACTTAATGTAAATCATCGGTAAGCTCTTTGTGGTATTGATAAATTTTGAGAAATTTTTGACGAAATATCGACTATAATTTGGTCGAAAATATGTTTTTAATAATTGAAATTACAAAATTTTTTGTCATTTTTCTGACGAATGATGTGTCAAAACTATTTTATAAAAACTACTTATATTCAAACATTTCCGACGGAATGGAATGTTGACGACTCATTCCGTCGGAAATTTGCTTGGTATATTTAAATATAACCCTTTCGGCCCAAACGCACCATATGCACACAGGCAAATGCATTTTTGCGAAAGTTGGGGTTTGAACCTGCATCTCCAATATTGTCAAGGAGGAATGTAACCGTTGAACTATTAGAATACTTTATTCGTCAATTCTTTTCTTTTTTACTTATTATATGATTTTGAAAATTATCTAATTTATTAATTTACTTTTATTAATTTATTAATCCTTAGTTTCATTGAATTTACAATTAAACTATCAAATTATCTACTTTAATTTAGTATAATTGATTAATTGAATCAGTTCTGCCGAAAACTTATGAGGAAAAACTAAATTAACTTTAATTTTTATAGTGCCCTTGCAATAAAAAAATTATAGCAAAACATGAGAATTAATTAGTTAAAAAAATTAAGAGTATTGTTTAATAATAATAATAATAATGATAAATTCTTTATATTTCCCCAGTTTAATTGTGTTAATTGATATTTCTTCAAATTTAATTGAATTAATAGGATATTTTTTCCAACTTAACTAAGTCAATTATAAGTTCTCTTTAATGATGTGTGTGTGTGTGTAAACACAACACTTATATATGTTCCTCAATTAAATATCAATAATTGTAGAAATAATTAATTACTATATATTAATCTCTATATATGTTTATGTGCAATGATTATATATGTTCTTATCTATTTGTTTTATTGTAAATAAAGAATAATTTTAATTTTTCTATGAATTTTTATGTTGAAAAATAAAATAACAATAATAATCAAATTAAAAAAAATCAAAATTCCGTCGAAAGTTTCATCAAAAAGGCATCGCAAACAAGATAAAGATGTTTCGACAAATATAATTGTTTGCATTTCGTCGAAAAAGAACAAAATTAAAAAAAAATTATAATAATATTTTTGATGGTAATATTGTCAAAAATCTATCACAAAGTTTAAGAAAAATATATATAAAATATCAACATATTTTCGATGAAAAATAATCGTCGGTAATTAGTCGGTAAATAAAAGAAATATTAAAACAAATTTTCGATGATTTTTTTCGTCGAAAAGGAGACGAAAAATGTTGAAAAAAATAAACATAAAAAAATTAATTTTCCACGGTAATGTTTCGTCAAAAGATTGTCGAAAACTAGCGCGCTCTTGTTCCCGCCTTGGCTCGTGTGTTTGCTGACAGATTTTCGACGAAATATACATCGAAAACCTTTTATTGAGTTCGTCGCTAATGCGATGCTAAACTATCGATAAGTGGTCTCTAAAATTGAACATTTTCCGACGAAATATTTCATCGGTAATTCCACCGGCAAATAGCGTTTTTCTTGTAGTGTTTCTACCAGTTTTTGCGGTGTTCCAAGAGTGTTTTGGTTGGATTTTACTGTGTTCGACATGGTGAAGCCTATAATACACGGATACTCCTAGAATTAGGGCCATTCAGTGTTGGACACGACACTCCACGTGGTATGTCCGCAAATTAAATAAGTCCGACACTTCTAGTGGCATGTCGAACACATTATTAATAACGTGCCCGAAACTTTTCGAACACACAAAGTTTTTTTCCACATATTTTTTTAGAGATTTCAATTATATAAAGATAATGGAAAATAAAAATTTTCTAACCTTATTTGAAAACAATATTTGTTTCATCAATAATTTATTCTCATATTATACTTTTTATAAAAATCGAAGCATTCCTTTGCTTTTAAAATAAAAAGTTCATTTATCACACAAAAAAGAATTGTGATATAATCATTGACATGAACTTCTACCTTTTTGTACTTATATTTATATGGAAATATGAATCTTACAGTAATTATATATATAAATGTGTAAGTATATATGCATATTAGGTGATATTATCACTAAAATAATATAAAATATTTATATAAATAGTATCATGCCAGATGTGTGTTATGTCATAAGATTCTTAAAAACTCCATACCCCCGTATCTGTATCGTATCATGCTCGTATTGCCATGTCCATGTCCATACAACATAGGGTGAAGCTAGCAGTGAACTGAAATTCTGAAAATAAGTGGTGGAGGAGGTTGAATTTTGAAAGATACATGGTTACGACGAAACTAGGGTTTGTGGTGGTTTTTCTCAAATTAAATCCAAATCATTTGGAGTTTCATGAATTTGATTGAGGGGTTTTGCTCCCTTTGGAGAGGCGCACCTATCAACGATTGCAAAATTTTTTTCTAGGGGTGAAGAGCAATGGTCTAGCAATGGCGATGGTGGTTTCCAATGGTGGCTGAAATTTGTTGGCCTTGTCATTTGTGCCTTGAACTTGGGTTCTAACTTTGATTGGGTAAATTTCTTAGGCCAAATATATTTTAAAAAGAATTATTTAAGGACTGATATGAATTCTTTTGTGAATCACTTATATTTGGGCCTAAAAGTCATGAAAGTACATTAGATAAGTTGGACCCCATTACCTTTGGGCTTAAAAAAATTATGCATTGATAAAAGCTTAGGCTATGGATTAATTTGGAGAAAGGGATAATTATACTCAACTATCCTGAGGTATACTCAAATTATAAATAGAACCTTTGATTTTTGAAATTAAATTACTGAGATAACTTTGAGGTATGCAAATATTTTATGTATATAACCCTCAGTCTATTACTATTAGAGTTTTAAAGAAAATCGTTAAACTTTTATACATTTTTTCCATTAAACCCTTTGGTCAAATTTGAACAAATTTTCTAGGATAGATTTTGCAATGTTTTGAAATACATAAGGTCTATTTTTGTAATATTTTATACCTCCTTAACAAACAAAATTCTTGATAACCAATTAAATAAATAAATAATACAAAACACAAACCTTAGAGAATCCACATTGAAAATTTGAATTTTTTTTTCAAAAAATACTAAATACACGTTAATTAATTTTCATAATACAACACATATATGATACCTTAAGCATCATTTTTGATGAAAAAAAGTAAACTACTAAAAAACATCATTTTAGATGAAAAATCATGCATTACAAAAGATTTGGAGGAATTTTAACTTTATCAAATCCTCGTTAGCATTACAGTTAGTATGCAAACCATATGGTTGTCCAGGTAATTTTCCAAAATTGAGGGTTATAATGTAATTTTGTCATAACTCATGGTAGTTTAGCGTAATTTAATCATTTTTCAATAGTAAAAGATTTTATGTTATTTTTGTCTTTCTCAAATCTCTATTAGTATTACAATTTAGTATGCATACCTCATAATTACCTAGATAATTTCCAAAAGTGAAGGGTTTAATTTGTAATTTGGCCATATCTCAAAGTAGTTTAGCGTAATTATCCCTTTGTAAAATTGAATTGGGCTTTATGTAATTGGATTTCATAAAGTTAATATGATTTAAAGAAAATTGAATAACATCTCGATCTAGAAACAATGACTTTTATATCGAAAGATTAGAAGCTAACTAGTGATATAAGTATGTGGCTAAGATGGACTTGAATAGAATTTAGGAAATATGTAGTGTATTAACTATCAAGTTATAAAGAAGTGAGTTGATTATTTTAGTCCATTTGTAATTTAATTATATTGATTTAGCTTATATACTTGGATTTATTGAAGATGGGCTGATTTTGGGATATAAGATTTAAATTGAGCTAGTGCCGTCGTAATTCAAGCTTAATCTCTGATGGGGTTAGTGGGTCCATATTGTTAATTATGAGATTTAACAATTCGATATGAATTTTATGAATTTAAATGAACTTGGGACTAGATCATTTGGACATTTTGGATATTGAAAAACTTGATTAATAATAAAAAATAAAGACCCGAATACACACACGCGTGCGTGCGCACACACACACGCATATATACACATATATACATATATGTATTTGTTATATGGGATATCTTGAAATGGAATAGATGGTATCGAATTAAGTATGTTTCAAGTATATAATTGTTTGGGCTCAAAAATAATTTTTGAAATCAGATTCGGAGTGAGCTGATATTGGGGCCTTTTCGCCACACCGAAATGAATTAATAAGGCCCATGCCACTTCGACACGCCCACAGAGCCCATGTTCAAGGCCCAAGCCGGAATAGAATAACGGCCCATGGCCCAATCGGCCGAAAATATAAAATAGGAAAATAAAATAAATACAATAATAAAGTCAAAATTCAAATCCCTTACTTCTAAGGGTTGTTAGAAGAAGAATAATATAATAGCTGGAGATAGGCTTTGTTATATCTGCATATGCCTAAAATAAAGGCCATGTGTTATTAGGAGTTTGAAATTTAAATAAAATGGCACAACTGCCATAAACTAGAAATAAGGAGGGCCACTCATTTCTAATGGGCTCGCTTGAATAAACTTGCCAACTCCAAGGATAAAGGGTCGCGGTTGCGGCCTGAAATCTATAAAAGGGATCCGAATTCATCATTCAAGGGGGACATCAATCATCAATCAATCAACACAACATCAAACACAACAATTCTCTCAATCAAGAAGTCATCACTTCTTTGATTTTTTAGTCTAAAGGAACAAAGAATAGCTTTAGTTCAAGTAGGTAGAAAACCACTACGGGTGTTTGTAGTCATACCTCATTCGGCTCAAAGTGGAGATATCAATGCACTCATTCCGTAACGTCACAAAGTCGTAGCCATCACTCACTCGGATTGGGCCCGGTTCGAGGTGAGATATCAATGCGACGGAGTGGTATCCAGCATTCATATCGAGCGCATGCATGAAGAGGAGTACAGACGGAGTCAATCAATACTCGTCGGAGTGAACAGCCTCTGAATACACCCACAGGTGGATATTGGCCAGAGTCATCAATGCATCTCTGTCATAGATATGGCCCGAGTCATCAATGCGTGTGTCTGTAGTCGAGTCATGTAAAGTCCGTTTGGTGAGTAGCCATAGTCTTCGAACATATTTTCTCTTTGATTTAAGCTTTTCGACCCATTTCGATTTTGAGAGTGCTAAATTGTTAAGTCCTACATTAAGTTGTAGGCAAGTGGAACCTCAGGGATAGTGTTTGCCTACTCCGATTCAGTCATTTTTCAGATAGAAGTCTTGGGCGCATTACATTTTTTACTTCGAATTGCATTACATTTTTTACTTCGAATTGCATTACATTTTTACTTCGAATTGCATTACACTTTTCACTTTGAAACACAAGACTTCCACTTGTGCGCTCCTGTGCACTGGCATGCCCGTACCCAAACACGAGAATGCTCATTTCGAATTGGTTGTTTTCCAATCGAACTTAGCCGGTTCGAAACCCAAGCGGCCACTTCGGCGCGACTGAAGAAAATTTATGCAAACATATCTTTTTGGCACGCCCAGTGGGACAGCACTTCAATTTTCGAAAAGGTTTCGTCAACATTTAGGTCTTAGAAAGCATGTTTTATTTCGGTCAATTGCATACTTGCATTCTATATTGAAAAATCACAAAAAAAAAAAAAATTAAAATTAAAATCCAATTGTGGCGAAGACGCATTATATGTGATGGAAAAGTGGATCTTGGAATCCAACCGTAGATTCCAGGAGATGATAGAAAGGCAATGTAGGGAAGAATTGGAGATGGCCGAACAAATAGCCTCCATGTTAGAGTCACTCCGAGTAATAGATCCACATTACGGAATGAACTTGCGCAGCGTGGCGGCAAGAATGGACAGCATTCCACCAGTGAGAGAACCTCCACGACGAAATGAGGCCGAACAACGGCACAGGCATGACCTTGCCGATGCATGGCCCGAACGATTAAGCATTAGAGGTAATGATCGCCGTGGAAGATACCCCAACACGGATACTGGCAAAAGAGTGGCGTTCGAATCCAGAGGAGTACTCTTAGAAGGGGAAGGATCGGGCTCTCGGGATCCTTTCAGCAGGCCTGAAATCCCCTATGCAATGCCACATGTGGTGGAAGGACCCCAGCCTGCCACCAATTGAAGTGACAACACAGCCGTGTCAATTGCGACATGAGTTAGCAAGGCATAAACGATCAGCCTCGCTACCCAGGTGAATGATCTAGAGCTACCTGGACAACGGCACGTTGCGCTTTCTGCCGGAATGGATGAATAAGAAAATGGGAATTGACAAAGAACCATTCCAGGCGGAGGGAGTAAACATGGTCAACATTCAAGATGACCCAGCCGAAAAGGAAAACAAACAAACTGAGCAAGAAATAACACAGTCAGAATGGCAATTGGGCCTTTGCGCTAGATGTCATTTCGAAATGGCAACAATACCATGGGTCTATCTAGCAGGAGCTTACTATCCTTAGGCCAATCCCATGGCCAGCTTTTCCATGATTCCACAGCCGCCTATGGTACCATATCCACCTCACATGCTCGGGGGAGCATTGTGCCAATAGCGGTCCATTGCGAGAAAATTGGAACAAGAGAAATCCAAGTCCACCCCAAAGGACTGACAAAAGTGATAAAAGGAGGGCACCCTCTAGCCCACCTCGGAGGTATGAACCAACTCGAGAATCGGTTCATTCAAGGTTCATTAAACCGCCAGAAGTCCAAGAAGGACGTTGGACGGCAGTAAGGCATCCTAAGTTTCCTAACGGAAGAAGTCCTCGAGAGATGACGCAAACACAGTACCGAAGACATTTGAGGCAGTGCAAGGAAGCTGAAATACTCAAAAGGGAAACAACCAAACCCATCAAGGGTAAGGCCGCAGAGCCAAGAAGCCAGAAAATCACCCCGACCGACATTCAATCGAAGAGAAAGATTGTTGACCCAATGATATTGAAAAGTGATGAATCAAAGAATGGTGTCCTAAGCAAACCAGACGATGTCGGAGAGGAGGATCTACCGAGTGAATGGATCGTAAAGAAGGAAGAACTAAACCAGGCCGACAAGGAGTTGCCAATGGAAACCATGGACATACCGTCATCCATTGGCGACGCTATCGACATGGAGTGTAACATGGTATGGGCATTTCATTCAGATTCTAATACTAACGGTGATTCTCAGGATAACATAGGTGAAAGCAGTGAAGTCTGGGATGATAGTGAGCCAGTAGCTTTCTTTGTAAGTAATGCCGAACAGACCATCCAGACGAGTAAGACAGTCGAAGAGATCAAGGCTTTGTTCCATAAGCCGCCGCCAAGCATGGCGAAACATGTAAAACCCCTCTTCGTGGTGGGCCATCTCGATAGCAAGCCTACTGGAAGAATACTGGTGGACAATGGAGCCGCAGTGAATATCATGCCTCTCCAAACCATGAAACGCATCGAAAAGGAGAAGGATGATCTCCTCAAGACAGATGTGGTGATCAGCAATTTTGCAGGGGGAAAAGCAGACATCATGGGTATACTGCCAATCGAAGTAAGTATCGAAAGTAAGACAGTCACTTCCGCCTTTTTCGTTATAGACGCGAAGACTTCATACAATGCCTTGCTAGGAAGAGATTGGATCCATTCCGCCATGTGCATCCCTTCGACCTTACACTAGTGTTTGGCCTTTTTGGGAGATGGCGAGAACGAACCAGAAATAGTGAAGACAGAAGAAAGGCCGTTCACGGCCAATGTGAATGTAGTAGAAGCTAGGTACTATTCCGACAATGTCGGACCGTACAGGTTTATCGGACAGGACAAATATGGCCGTCCACTTTGTGCCACTTCGTCTATGACGCTAGTTAGTTTAGAAGTAGCAATGACTAAGGAGGTTAGCAGGCCTTGCAACATTAAAGAAAGGCCGCTTTCTATTTTTCAAAATATTGATCATGAATAACGTCGATATAGACGAAATTGTAATAATTTCGGATAGCACCGGATCAGTAATAATAAATAACACTCTGGCCTTATTGGCCAAGGACCTTTCCGATTACTATAGTTGTAATGCGGATGTAATCTATGAGCATGATCAAGATCTCACTTCGACAGATGGGATCACACTATAGGAATTGAATGCCGCTCCGGCAAAACTCGATGACGTTAGGATTCAGGTTCAAGATCCTGTCATCGAAGTAGAGATTGGCAATGAAAATGATCATAGGCCCACATACATTAGTTCTTTGCTAAGCCCTGAAAATAAAGAGGCCATGATCAACATACTTAAAAAATACAAAGACTGTTTTGCATGGAATTATGATGAAATGCCCGGTCTCAGCAGAGACTTGGTGGAGCATCGTATACCCATTTTGCCTGGGTTTAAGCCACGCAAACAACCTCTTCGACGCATGTCCGACGAAGTCTGTGCGTTGATCCAAGAAGAGATTCAAAGGCTTTTTAAAGCAGACTTCATCGAAGGGGCCAGATACCCCGAATGGGTGGCCAATGTCGTGCCAGTCATAAAAAAGAATGGCAAACTGAGAATTTGCATAGATTTCAGGGATTTAAATTTGGCATCTTCGAAAGACGAGTACACAATGCCAATGGCCGACATGATGATAGATGCCGTTGCAGGACATGAGTACTTAACTCTTGTCGACGGCAATGCAGGATACAATCAGATCTTTGTAGTCGAAGAGGATATCCCGAAACTGGCATTTCAATGCCCGAGGGGCATTGGTACCTTTCAATGGAAGGTTATGTCATTTGGCCTCAAGAATGCTGGAACTACATACCAGCGAGCTATGAATTGCATCTTTCATGACTATATGAATGACTTCGTCAAGGTCTACATTGACGATCTCATCATTAAGTCTACCAACTTTGCTCAGCATTTAGAGAACCTAGTTAAGGCCTTTGACAGGATGAGAAAATTTCAGTTGAAGTTAAACCCGCTAAAATACGTGTTCTGAGTGGCCGCATGCCATTTTCTTGGGTTTTTAGTGCATAAGAAAGGAATCGAAGTGGAAGCAACAAGGCAAAGGCCATCCTGGCCGCCCAACCACCTCGAACCAAGAAAGAACTTCAGCAGTTTCTTGGAAAGGTCAATTACTTGAGGAGGTTCATTTCGAACCTTGCAGGCAAAATCAAGATTTTCTCACCCTTATTAAAGTTAAAGGACTATGACTACTTCGAATGGTCAGAAGAACACGGGCAGGCAATCGATAAGATCAAGGAAGCTCTGATTTCCCCTCCTGTGATGATGCCGCCATGAAAAGGAGAACCACTTAAGCTTTACATTTCGACAGCTGACAAGACCATTGGAGCCTTTTTGGCTCAAGATGACGAAAATGGTCTCGAACGAGCTGTATACTACCTAAGCAGATATTTGAGCGATACAGAACAAAGATACCATCCGATTGAAATACTGTGTCTGACTTTAGACTTCGCATGTATAAAGCTACGACACTACTTGCTACCAGTAAAGATTTTTATAATCAGTAGCGTCGATGTGATCAAATACATGCTTTCGAGATCAATAGTGTGTGGTCGGATAGGCCGATGGGCCATCCACCTAATGGAGTATCAACTGCAATTTGTTCCGCAAAAAGCGGTGAAGGGCCAAGCCTTGGCCGATTTTCTCATCGACCACCCCAGTGTCGAAATAGATGATGAAGTAGCACAGCAAATCGAAATGCTATCAGTATTCGTGAAGCCATGGATCCTTCAATTTGATGGGTCACGAACAGACAAAGCATCTGGGGCCGGCGTAATTGTCACTTCGCCATCAGGAATCAAGACTGGCATGTCAGTCCAGTTCGATTTCCCATACACCAACAATTAGGCCGAATACGAGGCCTTGATCCTTGGGTTGGAATTACTACGTAAGTTAGGAGCATCCAGTATTAGCGTAATTGGACCCTCCCAACTCGTTATTAAGCAGATCCAGGGTACATTCCAATGCCGAAATCCCATATTAGACAGGTATATCTCCACGGTCAATGCTTTACTAATGGGATTCGACGAAATTACGTTTCAGCATGTGGGTAGGAACTCCAACTTCTAAGCCACTGGAGCAGAATTTCCCAAAAATTGTAGGACCGCCAGTTATACTATCATGAGGCAGGACTATCCCTCTCATTTCGAAAGAACCAATGTTTGCGCCATAGAAAGAACCATGAAGCAAATTGGGGATTGGCGCAAACCAATATTAAGGTATCTGAATGACCCCTCCCAATGAGCACCTCGACGAGTCAAGATGAGAGCCGCCAACTACGTAGTTCTGGGAGATAGCTCATTGTATCATCAAAATCATGATGACGTTCTCTTACAATGTGTCGGACAAGATGAGGCAATGAAAATCATGATGGAAGTCCACGAAGGAGTATGCGGGGCCCATCAAAGTGGCCGCAAGATGGCATAGTTAATCAAGCGATATGGCTATTTTTGGCCAAACATAGTGCAAGATTGCCATTGGCTGGCCAAAGGATGCGAAAAATGTCAACTATATGGTTCAATCCAGAAAGTACCAGCGGAGGAAATGAATTTAATAATCAAACCTTGGCCATTTCGATGTTGGGCCATCGACCTAATAGGGGCCATTTTTCCTCCTTCTTCGAAGCAGCATACCCACATTATCATCGCAACGGACTATTTCACTAAATGGATAGAGGCTATTCCTCTCAAACAAACAGATCAAGGAGCGGTAGTAAGGTTTATCAAAGAGCACCTAGTGCATAGATTTGGAATCCCTCAAACTATCGTAACAGATAGGGGGATCATGTTCACAGGGTCCGAAATTCAGTCTTTTGCCACAGAATATGGCATCCAACTTACACATTCTACGCCATATTATGCACAAGGGAATGGGTAAGCTTAATCCACCAATAAAACTTTAAAGAATATCATTTCGAAGATGGTGGTAGGAAATTCTAGAGCATGGTATTTGTTGTTCTCTGAAGCATTGTGGGCTTATCGAACAAGTAAGCGCACAGCACAGGGAATACCCCGTTTCAACTCACCTATGGTCACGATGCAGTCCTGCCCATGGAAATCAACATAAAATCTGCAAGGATAGCTCAACAAAATAATCTCACCATTGAAGAGTATCAGTACAAGATGGTGGACGAATTAGACGTAATAGAAAACATCAGGATACACGTGCCGGACTCCATTGAGGCTCAGAAAAAACAAGTTGCCCAAGCTTATGATAGAAAAGTCAAAGCTAAGAGATTTCAAATCGGCGACATCGTGTGGAAAGTTGTCTTCCCCTTGGAAAAAAGAGACGTTGTGTTTGGAAAATGGAGCCCCAATTGGGAAGGCTAATTTTCGGTCCATTCGATAACCAAAGGAAAAGCCTATTTGCTAGAAAGCATGGATGGAAATTCGCTCCAAGATCTGATAAATGGCAAGTATTTGAAAAATTATCACCCTACCCTGTGGGAAACATTGCCATTAGAACGACGGAGGAGCCTAAGTCAAAATGGCTTCCAAGGCCAATTGAACTTAGGACGATTTTTGCTCATTTGTTTATCTCAGATTCAGTCATGTCATTAATACGCTTATGAGATTTCTTTTCCACATATGAATGTTTTTTGAAGGAATCTTGAAGTAAGCGAGTCGAATAACATGATGAAACTAGATAAGATTAAAAAAGAAAATCGGATTAATAGCAGTCAAAATTGAGCCAAGAATGGCTTAAGAATTCAAAAGGCAAGAATAAAACAAAATTTGTTCTGGCAACAAACTGCCATTTATAATGGCACATAGGCCATAAAGCTAAAAAGACTAAGAAGGTTAAGTGGCCGGGGTATCTTTTCCCTGAGTTGTGCCACTAGGGCTAGCTACCTCGCTTGCTGGTTGGTTAAAAGTCGAAGTTGCCTCCGCCAGGTGACCAACTCCGTGTCCTCCTACCTCACTAACCCTTGGGGTCCCTTCACCCAGAAAGCCAGCTCGAAATCCAGCGAAGCACAAGTGCAAGGAGGTAGTCACCTCGTCAAGTTCGGCAGAAGCAGTTTCGACTTGATGTTTCTGCTCCAAGTCTTTCTCCTTGGCTTGCTAATAGGCCTTGATTTGTGCATCGGAGTCAGCCTTAAGTTTCTCAACCTTATCAGAAAGATGGAACAATTGCTGGTCCATCTCTTCAGTGAGTTTTCGCAAGCGTTCCATCTCGGCAGCAAGTTGTTCTCGTGTGGTGGACAGTTCCAACTGCCACTCAGCCCTCTGGGTTAATTGAACTCGAAGAGCCCTCAAATTATCAACCAGGGGGCCTATGGTGGAAACATGAGGAGCTTGGATGAGGGCGTGACTACTCTCACACTTTATCCCAAGACTAGGGATATTCCTTGCAAAATCCTCATAGAATCATCTTTTACTGGGGGCCATAGTGAAACGGGCAACCTCATGTAGGATCTCGTCGATAAGATCCTTTCTTGCCCCAAGGATGGCCGGCGTAGGTTCGGAGTCCACTCCTACAAGAAGTCTGTTGAGCTCCTAGATACGAGCATCAGAAAGACACGTGTCCACCTCAGGAACAAAGGCATCTCCCAAGATAGAGTCAAGCAGGTCCACTACTGTCTTGGCGTTGCTCAAAGGAGTTGAGCCCGATAGCGATCGAGGAGAAACCGCCTGCAGGAAAAAGAGATTTAGAATGCGGAAAGCTAACAAGGGAGCATAGCAACAAACAAAGGAAAGATGTTACCTGAGAACTACCAGCAGGAGTGTCCGGCAATGAGGAAGTCTTAGAGGGAGCTTGGGCAACAGACTGAACAACGGCCTGCAAGAATCAAAGTCAGAAAAAGATGGCACTAAATGAACAAGAATGGGCCAAAGACATATTACCTCTCTCACCTTTGCGGGGGGAGGAGGGGGCGGCATATCCTTCTTGATGGGTGGACGAAGGCTTGGAATATCCACAGATGAATACCAAGCCTCAGCAAGATCAGTGTTAATCCGGTCAATGGCTGCATTGACGTCTATTTCTTCAGAGGGTGATTCTTCAATGCTCTCTGTCTGAGGACCGGCAGAAGCAGAGGGGGTGCCCGTGGAAGAAGAGTCAGAGGAAGAAGCGGGCATCACCAGGCGTCTTTTCGTCGCCATTTGCTTAATGCGCGGTCACTTTGGGGCAGGGTCAGTAGAAATGGTATGTTTACCTCCACTGGGCCCTGCAAAGAGAAAAAATCAACATGGTGAAAAAATAGAAAGAAAACAAATCAAGAAGAAGGTACCTGATCAGAGGCGTCGTCATCAGAATCGGACACTTCGATCACTCCCTCAACCTTTTTGGAGTGAATATGACGAGCTGAACTGTGAGTACCCACCTTGACAGAGAGTGGCGCAGGGGCAGGACTAGGAGACGGAATGGGGATCCCAGCAAGAATGGCAGTAGCGGCTGACACCATGACTTTCGTTTTCTTGCGAGAACCTGGAGGCATATAAACAAGAAAACACCGAAAAACGGGAAGCAGGGAGGAAGGTGATACCTTCTCCGTCTATGGTCACTGCATTACTCCGAAAAGGAATAGTGAGTCCAAAGAGCTCAACCCTACGAACTCCCATGGGGTCATCAGCAGACAAGCCGCTAAACGTAACCTCATCATGGAAGCTCATGGGCCTTTTGAGAGGAAGGTTGGGGATAATCACCCATGGAACGAAATTAGGTAAATGGGGCGTAGTCAAGCACAATGGCTTATAAAAGGTAGACCAATGAGGGCCACGGTCCTCTAATTGTCTCCTAGCATTATTGAAGTGCTCTTTGGCCTTAATTATCAGTTTCTCTTTCTTTTCGAAAAATGAATTTGAGGCTTGCCTAATGCACCCATCGCGGTCAAAAGGATTCCAGGTAATATTATAAAAACGCTCAAATTTTTCAATCCCTTTTTTACCCGTGATGGATTTGACAAGCACGTCCTCGGGGAAGGGCACGTCGGTGGCCACCTTCATGGGAAGAGTCGAAAAGGTGAAACAGGCCACAGCCGCATGAGCGGGCTCGATTCGTGAACACTGCAGATACCCATTCCACTAGGCCTGAAAGGCCGGGGTAGCCCTGTGATCTCTTGCAAAATAGGTGAACTCGAACTCACCTAAACGACGCAAAGAACTTGTAGTCAAATCCCTAAATATGTCGATGCCCCGATTCTTGTATTTGTTCAATTAAAACGTGACAAGTTAATCGTCACGATCGGAGCAGGTAGGGACTGGATAAGGCCGAATTGAAAGGCCACATAGTGGGGGGCGTACGGCAGGAGACCATATTGTCAAATCGAAAACAATATGGTAAGTCTCTGGCAACGAGGAAAGAGGCCCATCGCCTCTGATCGCTTGTCTGAAAAGAATAAGACCCATGGCGGTAAAATGCGGGATCACCACTGCAGAGCACATCCCAGTCAGGAATGCTGCCGTCTCGTGGTAGGTAGAATCGTAACATTATTGCGCGCAAGAAAGGTGGCAAGAAACATTATTGCACGCAAGAACGGTGGCAAAAAGCTCATTCTCTATCCTCATGCCAGTAGTTCTGGCGCACAAATGAGTGAAGTAGGCCTGAAGCGACATTTGCACCAACCAATGCCCCCCATGGTGAATCTCCCTCTTTTTTGGGTCTTGCCTCACTTTCACCAATTTACGCAATCCCTTATAAATGAAAGCCAACACCGCTAGACGCAGGGCCAAATCAGCATCCGTAGCCATTGCCCCGACTATATAGTAGAATTTCCATGGTTTGTTGGCAGGATTGGCTACAGAAGACATACCTGCACAGCCACAATGCTAGGAAACGGACATGTTCTTCACAAGAAACTGGAGTGGCTTTGTTGACAAAATGAGAGATGATATGCCCATAATTGGTCATGGGTTTACTGTCGCGGGAAAGATGTGAAATTTCTAATACGTCGAGGTCATCATACCTTATATCGACGTCGACCGGACGACCAGACGAGTAAAAGCCTGCTAACTGCTCCAAATCGAGGAGGGTAATGGTCATGGGACTAGCGGAAAAATGGATAGTGTTGTCAATACGACACCAAAACGGTGATGCCGCTTGCAAAAACCCCATGTCAAGAGAATAAGGGGATTTTGAGACTTGAATGGGTTCATAAATACCAATGCTCTTTCATAACTGGCTGTGAACCGCTTCGACACGAGCACACCAATTTAAAAAGTCGCGATGGACTGAAGAATTGGGCGACCATGGTTAGTTTCAGACTGAGGTGCCAAAGACATGGCCCTCTGAATATGACAAACTCAACAGCCGTAGTTCAGGATTAGCAGCAAGAGAAAAGACTAAATATATTTGAGGAAGGTTGCAAAAAGTACAATAGTAACATTCTCATTGATGGCAACATGACAACCATGGTGTTTACAGCAGTATGTTGTCAAAAGAACTAAAAGTGCCACGTTGAGTATGACAAGCATGAATAAAAAAGCCGCCAAATTGAATGGCGCGAAGTAAATAAAGTTTAATCAAGTTATGGTCAAATCTTATTAATTGACCACAACTTGCGGGGGGCATTGTTTGGGCTCAAAAATAATTTTTGAAATCAGATTCGGAGTGGGCTGGTATTGGGGCCTTTTTGCTACACCGAAATGAATTAATAAGGCCCATGCCACTTCGACACGTCCACATAGCCCATGTTGAAGGGCCCAGGCCGGAATGGAATAACGGCCCATGGCCCAGTCGGCCGAAAATATAAAATAGAAAAATAAAATAAATACAATAATAAAGTCAAAATTCAAATCCCTTACTTCTAGGGGTTGTTAGAAGAAGAATAACATAATGGCTGGAGATAGGCTTTGTTATATCTGCATATGCCTAAAATAAAGGCCATGTGTTATTAGGAGTTTGAAATTTAAATAAAATGGCACAACTTCCATAAACTAGAAATAAGGAGGGCCATTCATTTCTAATGGCCAGGTTTGAGTAAACTTGCCAACTCCAAGGATAAAGAGTGGCGGTTGCGGCCTGAAATCTATAAAAAGGATCTGAATTCATCATTCAAGGGGGATATCAATCATCAATCAATCAACACAACATCAAACACAACAATTCTCTCAATCAAGAAGTCATCACTTCTTTGATTTTTTAGTCTAAATGAACAAAGAATAGTTTTAGTTCAAGTAGGTAGAAAATCGCTATGGGTGTTTGTAGTCATGCCTCATTCAACTCGAATTGGGGATATCAATGCACTCATTCCGTAACGTCACGAAGTCGTAGCCATCACTCACTCAGATTGGGTCTGGTTCGAGGAGAGATATCAATGCGACAGAGTGGTATCCAACATTCATATCGAGCGTATGCATGAAGAGGAGTACAAACGGAGTCAATCAATGCTCGTCCGAGTGAACAACCTCTGAATAAACCCACAGGTAGATATGACCAGAGTCATCAATGTGGCCGATTTGTTGCTATAGTTCTTAGGGACTGCTTAATGCATCTCTGTCATAGATATGGCCCTGAGTCATCAATGCGTGTGTCTGTAGTCGAGTCATGTAAAGTCCGTTTGGCGAGTAGCCATAGTCTTCGAATATATTTTCTCTTCGATTTAAGCTTTTCGACCCTTTTCGATTTTGAGAGTGCTAAATTGTTAAGTCCTACATTAAGTTGTAGGCAAGTATAACCTCAGGGGTAGTGTTTGTCTACTCCGATTCAGTCGTTTTTCAGATAGAAGTCTCGAGCGCATTACATTTTTACTTCGAATTGCATTACATTTTTTACTTCAAATTGCAGTACATTTTTACTTCGAATTACATTACACTTTTCACTTCGAATTGTATTGCTTTTTCACTTCGAAACACAAGACTTCCACTTGTGCCCTCCTGCGCACTGGCACGCCCGCACCCGAACACGAGAAAGCTCACTTCGAATTGGCTGTTTTCCAATCAAACTTAGCCGGTTCGAAACTCGAGCAGCCACTTCGGCGCGGCCAGAGAAAATTTATACAAACAAGAATGTATTAAGAATTAGTGAAACTAGATATATTATGCTAACTTAAGTATTATATGATTATATAGGCAATGGGATTCAAGAGGAGTCTGTATACCGAATTAGTGAAATGAGCTTGGATACGAGGTGAGAATTATACTTGGTATTACGAGATTTTCTTGTTAGGAAAAGAGCATATATGCAATAAATATTGATTTGTGATAGTTCGTTTCTTCAATTTATGATTTTATACATTACAAATGATCTCATTCGCGAAACATGAGGTATTTTGAATCTCTTGCTTTTGTGACCGAAAATTATTGGGAATCCTAGATTCTTTTGATTATGAGAAATAATCCCGTGAAATGCCTTGAAAATAATTGTTAAATATTTGTTATAGATCGATGGGGTACAATAAGTTATGTGATATTTTGTTGAAAGTATAAACTATTGAGTATTTTGATCAGTTTAGTTATGTAACCTTAGGAATGCCCTTGGTAAGTTTGACGTTTGGGATTAGTTTCAAAAAGACAATTGGGCAGTATTGGATTGACTAGTGGCGGGTATCCCAACTAGTACCCATTTGGATATATTGTCAAATGTAGTTGGAGGTTAGCTACTATTAGTGCTGGATCGACATTTAACCAATTATGCCATCACGTTCTGTTTTGTCTTAGTTGGCCACCTAGAGTCGGAGGGATAAGGTGAAATTGTATTTTGATATGTTCTGTTGTGGAATGATAAGGCTAAAGTTTTGAACCCACAGTTTGTTTTGGGAAGATTAAATAGTTGGTTATGCAAAAATGTAATATTTTAGGTTTTTGACACTGAAAGATTTTGATCTTTGAGAGGTGTCCTTATTGGTGTGGGATAATGTTAAGATAGATTAGTTAGATATTTAATTTGACATCAAATATAAGTTTTGTTATTAAAATATTTATTTCAGTACGAAGCAGTCATATGGACTATGAATTTGAGATTTGATAAAAGTATTGTATTATAATTTGTTCGATAATCAGAGGATTATGTGATCAATGGATTGAATTGTTTGAATTGAATTTTGTTGTAATTAATTGGAATATTCAACTTTTGTGTTTGATCTATTTAATATAAAAAGCTACACATTTATTTGAAATCTAAATAATCTATTATTCATTGCATGAGCGCCTGACTAAGTCGTCAGGACTTACAACCCCTGTTACATTTTTGTTCTTTGCTTTAGAGTACTTTGAATAAATAAGGTAGTGTACCGATAAGTGGAGTTCAAAAGCAATATTATTGAGGAAGGATATTAGTTGATATTATAGGACAAGGTTGTTGATGTATAGGAAATAATTCTTGTTCTATTTGTTGCGAAGTGTTTAACTAAAAATCTTTTTAGTTGAGAAGTGGAAAATTTCAAGGAGATGACATCTTTTTTTGAATTATTTTGGTTCAGTTTGTTTAGTGACTGACTTGGAGTTAGCTACTTCGGGTCAGGGTTCTACGTAAGCACTTTTATCCATCATTAATTTTATTTGAGTTAGAATTATATAACTTTTTAATCACGTTTAATTAAATGAGAGTACAAGAAGAATTAAAATAATTATACAAACTCCTTCCCGTATTAGTTGATGGAGTATGACACACCAATTTTCAATCACTTTTACTTAAACTAGTCCAACAAGAACTAGGATTGTACAACATTAAGCCTATATATATCAAATTTAAACTTCTTTAATTTTTAGGAAACAAAATATATACAAGCCTATGCACTTGCGCAAGGACAGATCGTTGCAATCCTTCAATCAATAGTAATTTTCACTAGCCATTTGTTCTTTTGTTATCTAACTTTACGTTATCACATATTTTGTTTTAATTTTTGGCACCGTTGCATGGGTATCTAAAGATCACTTATATGAATCTTTCTTATTTGTTTTCCCCCTTTACTTGTAAATTTAGGGGTTTAGTCTAAACATGATTCTATTGATTAGTTTTGAACTTAAATTAATAAAATAGTATAATTAAATGAGTTAAACTCATGGGGAAGGATAAGGATTTCTACGATTAAAAATATTACACATGAGCTTAATAAAGTAGGTTAGAATAAGTAGTGCCTCTTTAAAATAAATATATGACATAATTTGGTTACATATTTAAATTTTAATGCTTGTTAACTTATATATGTGTTTGTGTGTGCGTGTGTGTATATATATATATATATATATATATTTAAGGAGATTGTTATTGACACTTTAAAATTGTTATCAGCATTCCCACTCTATTTATGATTTCTATGAATTGACCAATATGCCTTTTAATTTTTTAATATTAATCTCATCGGATTTATTGGACAATAAAATCCGAATAGTCTATTCTTCACATTCCTACAAACAAGAAACCACTCTTCACTATCTTGTTTTCGGCTCTGCTGACAACAACTCGAGAAGTATTCTTCAACTGTATCTTTGATGGGAGGTGAGTCAATAAAATGCATGTTTTACTATTGTTGTCTTTTATTTAGACATTTTGCATATTATCATATTTTTCTACTTCTGTCTCATATTAATTTTAATAACTTGAAAATGGAAAAAAAAAAAAAAAAAACTAGTATTTTAGCAGATTCAACTGTAATTTTTGACTTTAGAAGATAACAAAGCTTATGAGTAATAAGAGTACTAAACAGATGTTCGAATTCACTCATTCTCACAACACATCTAATCTAATGGCAATGGATGTATTGATTTCTGTTTTTTATTGTTTATCTTATTTCGTTAAGATTTTTGCTCACACTTTGAGTTTAGGATTTTATTATTAAATAAACAAAGTTTGTGGATTGATAGGCTTCTGAAGATTTTTCGAAATAAATATGAAAAATACCTCTTGAACAAAAAGAAGATACTTGAGGTGAATTTCTCAACTTGTGGATTCTTCTCATTCTTTGATGGTACAAGAGTTTAAAATTAATTCTCGTAGAGGGAATCCATTAGACGTTTTGTGTGGGACCTAAAAATCCTACTAGTAACTAGTAATATTTATTTTGTATCAACTAAGCCTGGCAAAAAAGAAAGGTGAAATAAAAAATAAAAGGGAATGATTAAACAATAAAGAAAATGGTATATATGTCATTCAAATTAATAAAGATAGTGTTTCGAATATGAATGGCTAGTTTAGTTAATTTCTCAATACAAAAAATGATGATGGAGTGTCAATAATAATTCCTATTTTTAAACTATTACCAACGTGTTTTTTTTTTAAAAAAAATTCATTGGCGAAATAAAGCAAACGTCGTAGAAATTTATAGAATGGCGACTTACTCATGTGTGACATACGATGAGCCGTGTTGCTCATTCATTAGCAAAATTTGCCTCTTGTAATTTGGTTAATATTGATATATGGGTGGGTGCGTGGGTGGGGGCGGGGTGGGGACCGAGTTGTATTGCAAGAGTATTGTATGCTTATGAATCACTAAAGGCCTAATGAAATTTTTGGGACTTATGTCTCGAGACTTGACCGTCATTAAAAAAAGAAAAAAAGAAGAAGAAGAAATATTTTACTTGATCAACTATAGCTACAAAATAATAAAAGAATATATTATTTGGCAAACTATCTCTATTTTAAGGAACGCAAATGAGTCAGACATCTAGTCTCCAAAAATAACTGGTGTTTCAATTGACACTATTTACTTAAATAAATGATTTGACCATCCACTTTAAATATGTGAGTGATTTCTTATTATCATCATATACTTTAGAACAAATGAAAAATGATATATTTTTTATTATCTACCCGTGTGTATAATTTATCGTAAGGGCCAGAGCCAAGAGTTCCTCAAAATAATAAATAGTATAGATAATTAAAGTAATTATTCTATATTTAATACATGAATGTCAAAATGAGGCTTGAGGAATTAAATTGGATATAGAAAAATTTCCTTATTAATGAGTGGATTAGATAATAATATAAGTTGGGCAGTGAAAGTGAAGTTTGTGGTTGGTTGCGCACATCCACATCATCAAAATTGCCATTTGAAGGGACAAGTATGTATGAAATCAACATGGACAGTGCAAATTGGATCCAGAGGAACTTAAATACAAAAATAAGGAACACTGTGGTTCCAGAATGCGATTGGAAACTTGTCTTCATTTCAACAATATGGTCTATATGGAAAGCAAGAAATAGTGCGGTGTATCAGGAAAGAGACGAAAGCACAAGGGAAACAATAATAGGACTCAAATGGCTACTAATTGACATGATGCATGCATTCTCACCACGATTGGAACGGTTTGAGTTGAAAAAGGTGGGAGTGCAGTGGAAACAGCCGCCGATGGGGTGGGTTAAACTGAAT
Organism: Petrea volubilis; assembly: GCA_026212405.1. Taxonomy (NCBI): domain Eukaryota; kingdom Viridiplantae; phylum Streptophyta; class Magnoliopsida; order Lamiales; family Verbenaceae; genus Petrea; species Petrea volubilis. Next base: position 12,744,290 of record CM047886.1, read on the forward strand.
ACGGACGGAAGCGGTAGAAAGGCTGAATTAAAAGCAGCAGCAGGAGGAATAATAAGGGATGACAAGGGCCAGTGGATTGATGGTTTCTCCATGAATCTTGGGAACACATCAATTATAATGGCAGAACTACTTGGTTTAAGAGAGGGCCTACGAATTGCGTGGGAACGCAGATTTTCTAAGATTGAGATTGAACTTGACTCCGAAGTCGTGAAGTCACTTGTTGACAAAGCTAATATTAAAGAACATCCTTATGGATACATAATTTTGGGACTGCAGAACTTTGATCAAGCAACCATGGGAAACAAAACTCATGCACACGAAGAGGGACGGAAACAAATGCGCGGATATGTTGGCCAAATTAGGCCATGAATGCCTTCGAAGATGCACAGTCTGGGGAGACCCTCCGCCAAAGACAATTGCACTGATCCAGGATGAGATGAGGGATGGGAAGGTCGGGGCTTGTGCCTGAATGAACCTTCTGTCTTTTGTAACCAAAAAAAAAAAAAAATGTATGAAATCAACAGGTTGGGAAAATTGCTTACCCATTTTAGTATTGGATAGAGCCAGTTCCATTAAAATGAACATTATTTTTTTGTGCCTACAGTATTATTGTCAAACTCACCCTTCTTAAGAAAATAAATGATATTGGTTTCCTCAGCTATCCATTTTAATTAACTAAATAACTAGTGATAATGCCAGAGCAAAACTCCGATTGTCAGAGCAATTTTATGATTAATTTCTATGTTACCTTTTTTTTAATCAAGCCTCAAAATTGCATATATGTTTAATTCCCTATTTCACACGTCACCCAATAAAAGAGTCTGAACGTTCTCTCATTTTATTCATTATTCCTCCTCAAATTTTAATTTTTATGAGCAAAACTTTTCATCTTCTAAAAAAAATTTAAATTTTATGTATATTTTTAATATTTTTGTCAACTTTATCTGTATCTTTATATATACACACACATGCGTGCGCGCACAAACGCACACATATGTCTATATAGAATTTCAACTGAATTTTTCGCTGAAAATTCAAAAATAAATAAAAATTCTTAAATTTTCAATTTTCGATGGAATCTTTGCAGAAATTTCTACCAAAAATTTTAAAAAATTAAAAATATTAAATTTTCAATTTTCAGTGAAATTTCGCATGAAAATTCCACCGAAAATTAAAAAAAATAAAAAAATCTTAATTTTTCAATTTTTGCTACATATGTAATATTTATATATAATTGAATAAATATTTATATGTACCTTCTTTTTCTTCTTCTTCGTCTTCTTATCATTATTATTATTATTATTATTATTATTATTAGTAGCAGTAGTAGTAGTAGTAGTAGTATTACTACGACTACTACTACTACTATTACTGTTGCAGTTGCTACTATTATTATATCTTATTAGAAAAAACATTAAACAATATGTTATAAATTATACTAAATTAAAATAAATGATTTGATTATTTAATCTTAAATTTAATGCAACTAAGAGTAACTCATAAAATAATGGTATTTCAAAACTTAATAAATTGATAATTTCAGACATATATGTTAAGTATAGAGAAAAAAAAAAGACATGACCAATAAATACTAGTAGTCCAGCAGCAAGAGGCTCGTTTGGAAACCTTGTGGTGAGGGTTCGACTCCTAGCGATTGCAAAATATTCGTTGATTTCGGGTGTCTGTGGCTTTTATATATCTACACGTAGGGGTGGGTGTTGGGTCGGGTAATTGATGGTTCGAATTTTATCAGTAGGGTACTCGATATGTTGGGTAGTTTAAATTACTACTCGAATCCGACCCAAACTATATGACTACCCAATTAATCGTGTATTCGGTCGGGTCTTGGTTTTATCTGATCGGATTCGCATTTTGACGAAAATCAATTTTGTTAATTATATCAATGTGGCAATGAAAATTTGCTTATTTTAACCAAAAAATCTTCAGTACAAGTCCATAAGTGAAATTCACAATGTAATATTAAAAAATAAAGTTAAAATGCTAACAATTTTTAACTGCAAAATATTACTATAATTTCATTAAACTATTTGACACTTATATCATTACGACATTAGCTATAAAAAGAAGAAAGACTTGATTCGAATGCCCACCCCTATACGTACAGGTATTTGATTTTGAAAGATAAAACTCATATATTGGCTGGATCGGATCGAATCGAGACCCGATTTATCCGATCCGAATGCCCACCCATCTCTACATGCGTGTGGGAGGGGTGGAGGTCCTTGGTTCGATTCCTAAATCAGGCAATTGGAACTTTATTATAATAGAAAATAATAAAAGTTAAGCAAAAGTTTGGTAGATAATTCCTCCAAAAATTGATTTAATTTACTAAAAAAAAAAATCCACCGAAATTATGCTAAAAAATAATTTAAAATTTGAATAAAATTTCACCGAAAATATTTCGGTGGAAAAAATCCATTGAAATTGAAAAGTGATGATGGATTCTCCGGCAAATTCGTTCTATCAAAATTACTTATTTCACTACAAGAAAAAGCAGAAATCACTACAGGAAAAAAGGCCAAAACTGGGGGAAACATCCGTCGGAAATCCGGTGGAATTTCCGTCGGAAAATGCTAACATTCCGCCAAATTTGAATTCCGTCGAAAATTTTCCCCCGATTTTAATTAAAAAAATTCAAAAAAAAATCGGGGGAAATTTTCCCCCGGAATTTCCCTCGGTTTTTAATTTAAAAAATTCAAAAAAAAAATCGGGGGAAATTTTCCCTCGGAATTTCCCCCGGTTTTTAATTTAAAAAATTAAAAAAAAAACCAGGGAAAATTTTCCCCTGAAATTTCCCTTGGTTTTTAATTTAAAAAATTCAAAAAAAATCGGGGGAAATTTTCCCCCGGATTTCCCCCGGTTTTAATTAAAAAAATTCAAAAAAATCGGGGAAAAATTTCCCCCGAAATTTTCCCTGGTTTTTAATTAAAAAAATTAAAAAAAATCCGGGAGAAATTCCGCCGGAATTTCCCCGGTTTTACTCTGGCCAAATATTCCCCCGGAATAATTCCACCGGAATCCGACCTTTTTTCTGTAGTGGATTTTTGTGAATTTTTTAGCGGAATTGTTTAGCCGAAAAAAGACATTCATCACTTTCGAAATTTTGATGAATTATTGGCAGAATCGACAGAATTTTGGTAGGTTTTCAGCCGGTGCTATATAATATTTTTTAAAAAAATTTAAACGGAAATTCTTCCGAAATATTATTATTTTTTTTTTATAATTCCAAAAATATTTTTTTGTTTATATATTTTTCCTGTTACATATATCGATAACATCAAATATTGAAAATTTATAAACTTGAAATATTGTAATTAAAATTGAAAATGTATCAATACAATAATTTATACGAATTCTACAATACGGAACAAATGTATGAATAACATTTCAAACAAGATAGGAGTATAGTTAAAAAGAAATTGTTTCAATTCAAGATGAACACTAATCATAGTTATCCTCATCACTTGCACTATCTTCACTACCATCGTCGACTACAGGGGTGGCGTCGGGGTCAGCACCATACTGGGGTGGCGGAGGAGGCTAAAAGTGCTGTTGTGAGCCACTCGCTGAGTTTTGAGACATCCTTGAGAACATCTTTTGCATCATTTGTGTGTTCTATTCTAGCATTTTGCTCTCCAATCGAGTGACCAGCTCCTGTCACTGCAACACCACTAGGTCGGAGTTGGAGAAACAGCGGTCGGGCTATGAATAGCTGTGGTAATGATTGCTCGATCTCAACTAGTAGTTTTTCCCATATATATAGCCCTTTTTGTTATGTTGACTAGCTGGCTGATCGAGAACAACTCGTTCAAGGTTTCCTGTGTTGAGGGGTCTCTTGGATCTCTGGGTGACTCTCCACTAGATTCTCATAGGCATCTTACACTTGTTAATTTGAGTATATTATCACTTTAAAGACAAATTTTACATGTAATAAACAAACTAACTTACATTAACTTGTTGCGCCTTTAGGTCAACCCATGTGCCAGCTCTTTGGTCCGATTGCTTATCATTTTTCCTTATAAAACAATCTTGCTGGAACTCGCTGTTGAGAACAGACCTCTTTAAATGTGCTCCTCTATGAGATTAAGAATAAAATGTTTAAATACATCACAATACGAGAATTAAATCAATTAAATACGTCAAAGGTGCATACAAAAATGTACTTACCGAGTCCACTTGAAGTTGGTAAATCGATTTGGCCTCGCCAGCATACAACAAACCTCCCCCAACATTCCTGTTCAGTTTGTTCCGATCACTCTTTCTTCTAAATGTCGGAGTAGCCCAATAGTGACAGAGATCGTGTATATCGGATCCAACATTCACGGCAAATGACTATCCCTAAATTTGATTGATTGACACATATCAGACATTTTCTTTGCCACATGCTTATTAAATGTCGTCTTCATATGACCCTTGTCCTTCGGCCTAAAATACACATATTTATGTTGAAATAAACAACACTTTATCAATTAAATCATCTAAAATAATGAAATACTCAAATAAACATGAAAAATAATCAGAAAATCAATTTGAATATAACGTATTCAATTAAACAATAGAATTAATTTACCTGTCATTCAACAAACCATCGATTTGAAACTCTTTCAAGAACTTTTCCATAAGTGAAGTATGGTGCATCAACTGGCTCTTTATGACATATCCAATAGGGTTTGTTCCCTCATTGCATGGAAGATAACTACACATAATTTAAAACTTTAGCAATTAACATATACGTTTTTAATCATTTTAATGTGTTAGAGGATTCATGTTAATTGTCGACTAACCTATCGGGTTTGACTGGTCTCAAAACAACCTTACTTCTAGGTGAAGGAGGACGTCGAGGTATACTATATGTTTCTTTAATTTGTTCTAGCTCAGCTTGACTGAACAGTTGATACTAATGTTTTGGTTCTTGTTCAAGTTCCTGATGGGGTCAGCGTAAATTGAAGTGGAATGGTAGAGGATGTATGGCCTATGTGAGTGGAATCATACGAATGAGAAGAGACCGGATAGGATGCCAAGGAGGTGTCCCAATGGGACGAAAATGAAGAGCCCAGATGTGGTAATAGTGTATCAGATGATCAACAATGCGAAGATTTATTCTTTCCATGATGCATCTATAGGTTTCAATGATGCATGAAAATCATACAAAAGCTAAATCTATATTTTCAATATTGCATGAAAATCATACAGAAGTGATCAAGTATAATGTATATTAATTTAAATGCAAAAATGTTAGAACTTAAATCAAGATGTTTAAGTGTTTATCATAGATATCAAATTAATTGCAATAATGTACTTTAATTTGTTTAAGTAAAATCCTATATTAAAAGTTAGAATTCATCTTAATTTTAGCATCATCCACATCAATTTCATTGTCTTCAATTTTTTTGCACTATCTTCTTCAACAAGATGTGTAGCCTCAATAAGCTCTTTTTCCTCAACTAGTATTAATGGCACATTTTGGTCACACAAAGAGGCTACATCATCATCATCAGGGATGTGTCACACAATTGCACCCTCGTTGTTTTGGTATGCCACTTCTAAAGCGTGTTCGACATCAACTCGGCCTTTTGCTTTACTTTTGTTGATAGCGAACTATTACATCTTTTCACAAATTTTTCCAAGATACTTAACAAAGCAAACCTGTCAACCTTATTGAGCGATTATGAAAGGGTCGTATTTCCTGTACCTCCCCGATTGCTTTACTTCAACAGTTTTGCACTCTGGATGTGCAATGCGAGTTCCTTTCTGAGACGTAGGATCAAACCACTCACATTTGAATAATATAATCCTTTTTAATGGTTCACCAATGTACTTCAATTCCAAATTTTCATTCAAAATTCCATAGTAGTCATCTTTATCGGCTGCTTAATCATTACTTCCTTTCACCTATATCCCATAATTCATTGTCTTCTTTCCTTAACACCATGGCGAAGTGTGAAATTTGAAACTATTGACAAAGTATGTATGACGTGTTAATTTTCATATTAGTCCCCAAGCCAATTGATTTAAGAATACGTTTGTAATATGATAATCTCGTTTGTCGGATTATGGACCTGTATGTTAAAGATTCATATGTTTTAGTCAATTTAGTTTAAGCAAATTTATTAATATGAGTTTACAAATCTGATACTGACGTATGACTTAAACCAGTAATCAAACTCTAACTTAAGACAGTCATCAACGACAACATCATCGATTCGGAACTATTCCAATAAATAGTTGCAATTAATTAATATAGTTAGTTACAAAAGGATTATTAATATTTTATTAAGAAACATATGTTTCATACTTAATGAAAGGCTTAAGTTCTTCGCAATTGCATAGGATATGATGCCTATTAGCTTTATATTCTGCAACATGTTCAAAATGACGTTCGGCATATTTACCATGCAGACGACCAACTTAATTGAAAACTGACAATGTAGGTAGAATTGTTTCATCTACGCCACCATCATCGTTCCCTCTGACTCAACGAATGTGTGATTTGAAGTAGAACGAACAAAAATGTGCCGTCTCACGACACTAATATGCCTCAAGTTGGATGAATAACATTCGAAGTTCTTTAATCCACTGACAGATCATCCTATTTTGTTCAAAAGTTTTCCCCATTGTCCATTGGGCTTTAGAACCAACTCTAGCTCAGGCCGTTTACAAAGCTCTTGCATATCTAACCATGCATTTGTGTTGTCTTTAGTCTTACCTTTTACATCCATAATTTTATTGAAAATATTGTCAAACAAATCCTTCTCAACATGCATTACATCCAAATTGTGACATATTAAGAGATGTTTCCAATATGATAAGTCCCAAGAGATACTCTGCTTCGTCTAATTATGTTTGACACCATAGCCCAATGGCTTTCCCAAATCTGGTTATTCTATTACTTTCGGAAACCATTGGACCTCATCCCACATTTCATGTCCATTACGTTTTGGAGGAGGAGGATCTTTCTCCTCAGGATTGTTTTGGGGCAAATTATGTCGACACTCCTTGATGTACGGTATAATTACAAATTAGTCCCTCTTGTTTTGAAAATTACAGATACCCCTTTGAGGTTTTGGACCTTATTGTAAACAATAATAGAAATATCTAAAAGATAGCATTCCTACATCCATAGTAGACAATTCAGCCACCAAGATATGTGCATCATCGAGCCCAATAAAATCCCTCAATCAACTTTGTATAAGTCAAATATTTGAGTTTATTTTATCAAATTAGTGATTCGTTCTTTAAATAGTTAATCAAACTAAATTTTTTGTTTAATACGCCAATATTTCATATTCAATTAATTTAAATGTATCAACTGGTCGATTGTTAGACTTCGAATCTATTTATCCGACGGTGGCAGATGTTTCAAATTTAGTTGGTTTAATTTGGTCAATTACACTAAATTTAAATTTAACTTGATAATATCACCTAAGTTGTACAAATTGAATTGAAGTAATCTGTAAAAACTTTTGAATTTTGACAGGGTCAAAGGTAATTTTTTTTAATTTTGACTTTTAGCTAAGGATTTTAGGCACGACAAAAAATATGGCCAAACTCGGACTTGGCCAAAAATTTTCTATTGTTAGAAATCCGTGGCTATGTTTAACCATGTCACTTTTAGCGACAGAGTTTTTTATATTGTAAAATGTACCTCTATATGAGTAGCTAAAGTACTTAGCTATGAAGTTTTGCCTAAACCCCGTTGCTAAACAGATATTTTCTAGTAGTGGAATGGTCAAAATAAAATGGTCCTGAACTATTTTTGGCTTTAGGTTATTTAAGGTTATTTCCAAAAGAATGCTATTTTTTTTTATGGTAAAAGAATGTTATTCTTGTTATCCCTCTTTTTTTTCCCTTTCTTTTGGTAAATTCTACTCCATGTAGCCTTTACTATTTTGTAAGTACGTTGGTGTGAGTATTTTAAAAAAAAGTATTTATCCCACAAAGAGTTTTCAAAGTAAACTTAATATATTTATATTATTTTTCTTTGAATATAATCTTTGAATTAAAAGAAATTTTTTTATGCACACGCGCAAGATGAAGGAAACATGAGGAGATACCATATAAATGTTTAGCATGTAACTTCTTCTTCACCAATCAGTGCAAGTTTGGTAATGTTACAGCCAACAAAGGCTGGGTTTGTCTATCTCGTAGATGACATGAATTGCTTTAGGAATGAATGAGCTGAACAAATCATTTTGTTTCAATGGACAAAACTTCAAGCAATGGGCTAAAAAGTATTTGTGTATCTAAAACTCATGAAAGTAGAGTGACTCTTGCGAACAACAATTTGATAGAGGAAGACACATCGCAGTTCGATGAGCATTAGAATTAAAACCATGAAAATTTGATGCAAATTAAAGTGGGAGAACGATCAAGAAGACTGTAAAAATGATGTTCTCAACGACTTGTCAGATGAATTATATGATTTCTATTCTAATGCATATTCTTCTATGAGAGAAATTTGGAAGGCGTTTATTACAAAAATGTGACACTGCAGAAGCAGGCACAAAAAGAGTATACCTGTAGCCGCTATTTGAAGTTCCAGATAGTTGGAGAAAAGTTTGTCCTTGAATAGGGCCATCATCTTCAAATGATCGTGCACGAAATTGAGTTCGAATTAATTAAAAGTGGATAACCAAATGCACGTAGTGGCTATAATTGGAGGGAATTGAAAAGCAACTTCGTCTCAACCATAGAGTTGAAGCTTGTCAACCTAATGGCACAATTACGAATTGAGGGGAAAGCCAGAAAGCAAGATAAAGGTGAACAAATGCTAACAAGGTACATTTTCTTTCTACTAGTGAGAACATCCCTAAGGGTCACTGTGGGAAGAATAATGCCTAATTGAAACTCAGAGGAAAAAAACATATTAAAAACAATTTTCGTAAGAGGAAAAAATCATTTTGGTGAGGATGAATCTACACATGCCAATACCTATGGTCAAAATATGGTGAATAATGCCCTTCCTAAAAATTATGAGAATCAAAAAGATTGTTATATTAATTTGTGGTGAGCCAGATCATAAGTCCAAAGATTGTTGGTTTAGAAAAACAATTTCTACACCAAGACCACAAGCAATTATTGTTCAAACTGTTGAAGAGCCTCTAGTAGCTATTATATCTAACAGAAATAAATATGCTTGAGGATAATGAAGGATGGTGGCTTGATACTGGTGCTTCAAGGCATGTGTGCCATGACAAAACTTTATTTAAAAATTACTCTTTTATTCAAGATAAAAAGGTATTACTTGGAGATTCACACACCACCAAAGTTTTTTGGGATGGGAGAAATTGAATCAAAATCCACTTCATGTCATATAGTTACTATAAGGGATGTTCGCCATGCTCTTCAGATAAGGAAAAATCTAGTTTCTAGCTATATTCTCAATACGGCTGGCTCCAAGTGTTTGCATATAATTTTTAGCGTTCGCAGCGAAGTGGTCGCTCAGGGTTCGAATCCGTTGAGTTCGATAGAAAAATAGCAAATTCGAAGTGAGCTCTTGGTGTTTGGGTGCGGGTGTGCTAGCGTGCAAGAGCACACGAGTAAAGTCTTGTTGATTCGAAGTGAAAAAGTAAAGTGATACACCTAAGAGTTCTATCGAAAAGCGATTGAATCGGAGTAGGCAAACACTACCCTTAAGGTTCTTCTTGCCTACAACTTAATGTAGGACTTAACAATTTAGTACTTTAAAGATCAAAAAGGGTCAAAAAGCTTAAAATGAAAAGAGAATGAATCCAAAGACGATGGATACTCGCCACATGGACCTTACAAGACTCGACTACAGACACATGCATTGATGACTCTGGCTATATCTATGATAGAGATTCATTGAGCAGTCCCTAAGAACTCTAGCTACAAATCGGCCACGTTGATAACTCCAACCATATCTACTTGTAGATGTAATCAGAGCTTGTTCACTCCGATGAGCATTGATTGACTCCGTCTGCACTCTTCTTCATGCATACGCTCGATATGAATGCGGGGTACCACTCTGTCGCATTGATATCTCACCTCGAATCGGGCCTAATCCAAGTGAGTGATGACTACGATCTCGTGACGCTACCAAATGAATGCATTGATTATCTCATTTTGAGCCAAATGAGGCATGACTACAAATATTTAGGCATTGGTTTTCTATCAAGTGAATTAAAGCTAATCTTGGTTCATTTAGACTAAAAAATCATAGAAGTGTTGACTTCTTGATTGAAAGAGTGTTGTTGTTGTTGTTTGGATCGTTGTTGATGCCTTTTGAATGGTGAATCCAGCTCCCTTCTATAGCCTTCAAGCTGCAACTGTTTCCCTTTATTTTTTGGATAGCTTATTCAAGCTTGGCCATTAGAAATGAATGGTCGTCCTTGTTTCTTGGACATGGTAGTTATGCTACCTTATTTGAATTTCAAATTTTCAGCATCACATGACTTTTATTTTAGATATGTTTAGGTATGACAATGCCTATTTTTAGCCAATCTATTAGTTCCTATCTAACAACCCCTAAATGTAAGGGGTTTTAAATATAAATTTATTATTGTATTTATTTTATTTTCCTATTTTCTATTTTTGGCTGACTGGACCATGGTCTTCAATTCGTTCTGGGCCGAGCCTCCAACATGGGCCACCCTGTATGCATCGAAGAGCCCTAGGCCCTATTAATTAATTTCGGAATGGCGAAAGGACTAAAATTAGCCCACTCCGAATCTATATAAATTTTCATTTTTAGGCCCAAACAATGCCCCCCGCAAGTTTTCGAAATGATATTCTTTAGAATTTTATTAGTGGACTCCGCTTGCCCATTCTCCTCGCGCATAATATAGCGTGGAATGTGTGAGTTGAATGCCATATTCTACAGCAAAGGCTTGAATTTTGGATCCTGTAAACATGGTCCTCTTGTCTGTTACAATGTCTGAGAGATTCCAATCTATACACTAGATGTTCCTTAATGAATGTGACTACCGCTCCCTGATCGGTTTGCTTGAGGGGAATGGCCTCCACCCATTTAGTGAAATAGTCGATGGCGGTGATAATATGGGTTTGCGATTTTGAAGAGAGGGGAAATATAGCTCCTATTAGGTCGATGGCCCAATACCGAAATGACCAAGGTTTGATTATCAGATTCATTTCTTCTGCCGACACTCTCTGAATCGGACCATGCAGCTCGCACTTTTCACAACCCTTGGCCAGCCAATGGCAGTCCTGTACCATCTTTGGCCAGAAATAGCCATATAGTTTGATCAACCATGCCATTTTGCGACCACTCTGATGAGCTCCACATACCCCTTCATGGACTTCTATCATGATTTTTATTGCCTCATCCTATCCGACACACTGTAGGAGGACGTCATTGTAACTTCTACTATATAATGAGCTATCTCCCATGACCACGTAGTTGGTGGCCCTCATCTTGATTTGTAGATGTGCTCCCTGGGAGGGATCCTTCAAATAACTTAGTATTAGTTTGCGCCAGTTTTCAAATTGTTACATAGTGCTCTCAATGGCGCAGACATTGGTTCTTTCAAAGCGAGAATGATAGGCCTACCTTGTAATGGTATAACTGGCGGCCATACAATCTATAGGAAATTCTACTTCAGTGGCTATTTGAGCCAACTCATTAGCTTCAAAGTTAGACTTTCTAGCCACATGTTGAAACGTTACCTCATCAAACCCTATCAACAATGCATTAGAAGTGGAGATATATTTGTCAAAGACGGGGTTTCTACACTGAAATGTGCCCTGGATTTGTTTAATGATGAGTTAGGAATCTCTAGTTACTCTGATGCTAGATGCTTATAACCCACGTAATAATTCCAATCCAAGGATCAAAGCTTCGTATTCGGCCTAATTGTTGGTCCGTAGGAAATCGAATTGAACTGCCATGCCAATCCTGATTCCTGATGGCGAAGTGACAATTATGCCTACCCTAGATGCTTTGCCTATTCTAGACCCGTCGAACTGAAGAACCCATGGCTTCAAAAATACTGATAGTATCTCGACTTGCTGAGTCACTTTGTCACTTATCTCGACACTAGGGTGGTAAATAAGGAAATTGGCAAAGACTTGGTCTTTCACAGCTTTTGTGGAACAAATTTTAACTGATATTCCATTAGGTAGATGACCCAACGGCCTGTTCGACCATGTAATATTGATCTCGAAATCATGTATTTGATCACATTGATGCTACTGATCACAAGAACCTTTACTGGCAGTAGGTAGTGCCATAGCTTAATGCATGCAAAGTACAGAGTTAAACACAGCTTTTTGATCGAATGATATCTTTGTTCCGTGTCACTCAAATGCTTGCTCAAATAATAGACATCTCGTCTCATCGGCTGCCAAAATGTAAAGTTTGAGTGGCTCTTCTTTTCGAGGCAACATCATTACAGGTAGGGAAGTTAAAGTTTCCTTGATCCTCTTGAATGCCTGCTCATATTCTTCTGACCATTCGAAGTTGTCCTGGTCCTTTACGTTCAATAATAGTGAGAAAATCTTGGTCTTGCCTGCAAGGTTCGGAATAAACCTTCTCAAGTAATTGACCTTTCCAAGAAGATCTTGACGAAGTCATTCATTTAGTCATGAAAAATATAGTTCATAGCTCTCTGATATGTAGCTTCAGCATCTTTAAGGCCAAATGGCATGACCTTCCATTGAAAGGTACCAATGCCTCCTGAGCATTGGAATGCTAGTTTTGGGATATCCTCTTCGGCTATGGAGATTTGATTGTATTCTGCATTGCCGTCGACAAGAGTTAAAAACCCGTGCCTTGCGACAACATCTATCATCATGTCAGCCATTGGCATCATATACTCATCTTTCGGAGACACAAAGTTTAAATCTCTAAAATCTATGCAAATCCTCAGTCTGCCATTTTTTTTATGACTGGCACGACATTGGCCACCTATTCAGGATATCTGGCCACTTCGATGAAGTCTGCCTTAAGCAATCTTTGAATCTACTCTTTGATTAATACACAGACTTCTTTGGACATGCGTCGAAGAGGCTGTTTTCATGGCTTAAACCTGGGCAAAATAGGTATACGATGTTCCACCAAGTCCCTACTGAGATCGGGCATTTCATTGTAATTCCACGCAAAATAATCTTTATATTGTTTAAGTATGTTGATCATAACCTCTGTATTTTTAGAACTTAGTAAAGCACTAATGTATATTGGCCTATGATCATTTTTATTGGTAAGCTCGACTTCGATGACAGGGTCCTGAACTCGGATTCTAACATCATCGAGCTTTGTTGGAGCGACACTTAATTTTGTTAGTGTGATCTCATTTGTCGAAGTGAGATCTTGATCGTGCTCATTTATTACATCCGCATTACAACTATAGTAATCGGAAAGGTTTCTGGCCAATAAGGCTAAAGTTTTATTTATTATTATTGATCCGGTGCTTTCTGAAATTATTACGACTTAGTCGATATTGATGTTATTCATGACTAATACCTTGGAAAATAGAAAGCGGCCTCTCTTTGATGTTGCAAGACCTGCTAACTTCCTTTGTCATTGTAACCTCTAGACCAACTAGTGCCATAAAAGAAGTGGCATAGAGCGGACGACCATATTTGTCATGTCCGATAAACTTTTAGGGTTCGACATTGTTAGAGTAATATCTGGCTTCCACCACATTTGCATTGGTTGTTAACGGCCACTCTTCCGCTTTTACCATCTCTGGCTCACTCTCGCCATCTCCCAAAAATACTAAAAACTGGTATAAAGTTGATGGGATGCATATGGTGGAATGGATCCAGCCTCTTCCTAACAATGCGCTGTAGGAAGTCTTCGCGTCTATCACAAAAAATGCAATAGTGACATTTTTGTTCCCGATGCTCACTTCAATAGGCAGGATTCCCATGATGTTCGTCTTTCCTCCTGTAAAATTTCTAATTACCACATCTATCTTGAGGAAATTAGCCTTCTCCTTTCCAATACGTTTCATGGTTTGGAGGGGCATGATGTTTACTGTGGCTTCATTATCCACCAACATTCTTCTAGTAGGCTTGCCATCGAGATAGCCAACCACGAAGAGGGGCTTCACATGCTTCGCCATTGTAACGAGCCGGTAAAATCCTTTATTTAAATATTTTATATTATACATTGGTTATCCATTATTTTGATGAATAATTTTCTTTTAGAACTATTTTGTGAAGTATTGTTTTATAGAAATTATTCTTCAAAACTATTATTTTTTTTTATTTTCGAACAAATGTGCATTTACTGCACAAATTTTTAGAAAATATTATAAAATCCAAATATTCTTAAAATTTTATGCATTTAATTTTTCTAAACTCCCAGAATTTATTTAATAAATTATTTTCAACTTTTACCTATTTTCTGAGAAATTTTAGTAGTTTTCGAAAAACATTGTCTTTAAGTTCTTAATTTGAAATCTAATTTTTAAAATGCTTAATTATTATCAAAAAAATGAAAATTATAATATAAATAAATGTTTTAGATTTTATTTGACTTATAAAAATTAATTTTCGAATTTTTATAATTTTATTTCTATTTTTGGGCAATTTTCGAAAAAAGGGCAAAACAAGGGGTATTTTGGTCTTTTCACTTCTCCAACCCCAAATTTCGGTTTTGCTGAGATATAAACAATAAAAATTCTGAATAAATAAGAGTTTTCAGATTTTATAGATTTTTGTTTGATTGTAGTTGATTTTATTCTATATTTTATCAAAATATCTATACTAATACACTCTTGAAACCTAGCCTCATATATATATATAAATATATATTAGTGGTGATATACATAGCTACATATACACATGGTGGTTAGTAAAGTGAGGTGTATGTATATATAACCATGTATAATTGTATGGTAGATGTATTTAAATGAATATAATATGTAGATATTTGCCTCTAATACTTGGAAGATCAATACACAAGACCTTATACACCCACAATCCTCATTTTTCAGCCCCATTTAGCCCCAAAACCGTGCCCTCCCTTGCTCACATCCTCACTCTCTCATTTTCTCTCAAAACACTATCATTTTCTCTCAAAACAATACACTACTTGGAAGAACTAAGGTAGGAACACTTCTTTATGCCTTAAGTAGAGGTTTTCTTCTTCTTTCTTTTGAAGAATAGGCAAGCTTCCATACTCTTGTGCCCAAGCAATGTAAAAGATCAAGCTTGAATCGCCTAGAGTGAGAGCTTTTGCTAAAAATGCCTCCAAGTTGAGGATTTTAGTTATTTTGCCATATTCATGTTACTTTAAAGCTTTATGGTTAATTTTTCATATTATAACTCTTGTTGGGTGGAAGTTGAATATGGATAGACTTGTGAGCATGATCTTGAAGATTAATATGCTTATTTAGAGTACTATGTGCTTACTATACTTTCTTGAAAATTCTATGTGCTTATTGTGCCCTTTCGCAATAATATGGAATTCTTATGCTTTATTTGAACTAATATGTGAGATCTATGCTTTATATGATGTAGTATGAGACCATGATGCTTTATTTGAGCTATTAAGAAAACATCCTATGTTGTTCTTGAAAGTCTTAGTAAAGAAAGCTCCACATATCTATTATTTGATAAATAGAACTTTTATTATACTTTATATATAGATTTATACCTACTTTAGTCCTTACATATATATATAAACCTATTGAAGGTTTTAGTAAGTGATTAGATGATTATATATATATATATTTAAAGTATCATTATATATTTATTTAACTAATTTCATTATATGTTAATGATAGCCTAATTATATAAATATAGTTATATGTACGTATAGATATAGGTTATTATAAACTACTTTTATATATATATATATGTTACGTATATGTATATATATACACTTATACTCATTTTATTAGTTTTATATGTACATGTAGATAATTCTTATCATATCTAAATATATAGTTATCTATATTTTGTATAGGTATATATATGTAGTATTCATATATTTATATATATTTATACTAGTTATATTTTAATCTATATATTTATTTATTTATACTAGTTATATTTTAATCTTTATATTATATATTCATACTAGTTAAATTTATATATTCATATTTATATTTTGTCTATTTACATATTTTTGCTACTAGCTATTTACATATTTAACATTTCTAAGTAAATATGCTTAATAAGCAAATATAAAGCTTTCATTTATAAGTGTGGAGCTTACTTTACTAAACTATAATATAAACTTCGAAAGATTATGTGCATGTGTGAGCAAATTGCAATTCTGTGAATGGGCCCATATTTGCTGGAATGGTCTGGGGGGTGTTCCACCGGGACATACTATTGAGTAGCCGGGAGAGTTCACACCCCTTCCATCTCCTAATCCCCCCTTGGGTAGACGGAGGGATCTACTCAAGAGAAAGGGTCGTAGGACAATACTAGGCGTATGCCCGGGATACGACCATTGGAGGATAAGGCTGGCGGGAGAAATGTGCTAGTTGTTATTTCGGCCAGGATAGTTATAAGGGTCACTGTCAGGTGACAAAAGGTAGAAAGTGTGAAACTATATGTGTGTTATGTGTAACTAATGTGCACTTGACACTCGAGCACCTTATGTGCATAAAGAAATATTTCTACTCAATGTATGTTGATTCCGTGTTACATAATGATTTAGATGCTTCCGAAGCTAGCCTTTACGACCATGAGGAGGAGGAACCTTTTGAAGTGTTTTACTAGGAAGAAAGATGTAGGATTTCCGCTGCGTAGTGTAGTTGGTGGTTTTTGCTTTTGCTAATATAGAGATAGTAGAACTAGCAAGTCGATACTCTCCTTTATTGGATGTACCTTTATGTTTGTAAAGTACCTTACATTTTGTAATTAACAATGTACGCATGTATGTAACCACTAATGATAATAATAATCATAATAATAACAATAATACTAATAATAATAATAAAATAATAATAAAGGGTTTTCGGGGTCGTCATAGCCATGCTTGGCGGAGGGTTCTGGAATAAAGCTTTTATCTTTTCGATTGTCCTACTCTTCTGGATTACTGGCTCAGAATTGTTCACAAAGAAAACCACGGGTTTGCTATCATCCCAGACCTCACTGTTTTCTTCTGTGTTGTTTTTATAATCATTGTTAGCACTAATGTCAAAAGGGAATGCCCATTCCATATTGCACTCCATGTTGACAATGTCGCCACTGGATGACGGTATGTCTGTGGTCTCCATTGGCAACTCTTTGTCCATTTGATTTGGCTCTTCCATCTTTATAATCCATTCACTTAACTGGTTCTCCTTCCTAAAACCTTCTAGTCTGTTTGTGGTATCATTCTTTGACTCATCACTTTCCAATATCATTGGAACAATGGCCGTTTTTTTTGATGTACTGCCAGTTGAGATGACTTTCTTGTTTCTTAGATCTGTCGGCATCAATGCTTTGCCCTTGATGGGCCGTGTTGTTTCCTTCTTGAGCATTTCAGTCTCGCGTTGTCACAAGTACCTCCGATACTGAATTAGTGTCATTTCTCGAGGACTTCTAATGTTAGGAAACTTAGGATGCCTTACGGCTATCTAGCATCCTTTTGGAGTTGCTGGTGGCTTAATAAACCAGTTCTCAAGTTTATTCACGTCTTCGAGGTAAGCTAGGGGGTGCCCTCCTCTTATCACTGTGCTCTCTGTCGACCCTTCAGGATGGACTTCAATCTTGCTTACCTTTGTTCCAACCTTGTCGGGATAGATCGCCATTAGCACAATGCCCCCCGAGTGTGTGAGAGGTATATAGCACCATAGGCAGTTGTGGAACCATAGAAAAACTGGCCCAGGTATAATAAGCTCCAGCTGGATAGACCCGTGGCACTGTTACTATTTCGGAATGACATCTGGCACAAAGGCCCTATTGCCATTCTAACTATGTCATTCCTTGCTCATTCTGCTCGTTTTCGACTGGGTCATCCTGAATGTTAACTATGTTTACTCCCTCCAACTGGAATGGCTCCTTGTCGATTCTCAATTTTTTATTCATCAATTCTGACAAAAAGCACAACATGCCATTATCCATGCAACTTTGGATCATCCCCCCAAAAACCAGACATCCATTGATGTTATGAGGCCATGCATTATAAAATTTACAATACGTTTTGCTTCTGAACTCTTTGCTTTACAATAAATGATCAAAAATAGCCTCGGTTTTTGATACATGAAAATCGTAACACCTCTCCGAATCAGAACGAAACTCTGGCTTATTAAACATGCCAAGTGATATTTTAATATGAGGCTGTAATGCCCTCAGTTTTATCAAAGCCGGACAAACCGTGTTCTTTTGGCAAACGACTTGGGCTAGGCCCACTTCGTTCTCCCATTGATCTTTTTTGATACTGACCAACTCATCTTGAACTTCGGCTAGGCTTATTTGATAGTGAGTGGTCTTGCCATGGTGACCTCTTCGATTTTCTCCTCTTAATAATTTTTTATATTCAATGACATGCCTGATTAAGTCAAAGGTGTATCTGGCCAAACATTTTCTATTTTAGTTCAAGGTGTATGCCTCCTATGGCCACACTTATGTAACTCTCTTCAGCTATGATCACTAGACAAAAGTGCCTGGCCCGGACGAATCTCCCCATATATTCCTTGGCTGACTCCCCGAGCATTTGTCTCATATTGGTCAATTCCGATATGGATACCTCAGGGGGTAGTCGATAGAAATGACTATGGAAAAGACTCTCCATTGTTAGCCAGTCGGGAATAGACCCAGGTTTAATTTAATATACCATACAAAAGCTTCTCTAGTTAAAGAATTCAAAAATAAATGTAATTTTAGGGTACCATCCATTCTGACTTCACCACACTGTGTGATGAACTTAGCAATGTGCTCGATCGTGGTTTGTGATCCATCACCATTAAGCAAAGTAAAAACTGAAACCCTAAACCCTGGGGGAAAAAAAACTGTGTCAATTTGTGGGGGGTAGGAGCGAGAATACCTGGGCGGCAAGATTGATCGTTTATACCTCGCTAGT
The DNA here is from genome assembly GCA_026212405.1 of Petrea volubilis. Classification (NCBI taxonomy): domain Eukaryota; kingdom Viridiplantae; phylum Streptophyta; class Magnoliopsida; order Lamiales; family Verbenaceae; genus Petrea; species Petrea volubilis. The sequence goes on from CM047886.1 coordinate 12,763,257, forward strand.
TCCTACAACAATATTTTCTGTATCTCTTGTCGAGACACGACTGTGTTGTCATTTTGATTGGTGGCAGGTTGGGGTCTTTCCACCACATATAGCATTGCGTAGGGGATTTCATGTCCGTTGGAATGATTCCTGGAATTGTGGATCGGTATGGTCAGGCTTGTAATGCTGTTCGGCCTCATTTCGTCATGGAGGTTCTCTTACAGGTGGAATATTGTCCATTCTTGCCTTCATTTTGTAATATGGATCTGTTACTCTGAGTGATTCTAACATGGTGGCCATCTGTTCTGTCCTTTCCGATTATTGTCTACATTGTCTTTCTATTAACTCCTGGAATCTTCGATTAGATTCTGAGATCCATATAATGCATCACACATAATGCATCTTTGCTACAATTGGCCACTCTGGCCAGTAAGGCGGGTGCTTTTTGAATTGGGGCCTCTTCAGGTGCTCTCTGATTTCGCTTGATCCTATCAATGATAGCCTGAACGTTGGGAGGTAGATTATGTCCACTCACCTCTTCGTTCTGGTTACTACCTGTCTTGTTCTCATTGTCTAAACTAGGGTCAATTTGAGTTTGGCTCCTTCAGCATGGTGGTGCCATGACTTGCTTTTCATGATTTTTGATGTTTAATTTTTTTTTTTTTGTAATTTTTCAATACAGAATGCAAATATGCAATTGACCAAAATAAAACATGCTTTATAAGACCTAAATGCTGACAAAACCTTTTCGAAGCATTAAGTATTGTCCCACTGGGCGTGCCAAAAAGATATGTTTGCATATAATTTTCAATGTTTGCGCCAAAATGGTCGCTCAGGGTTCTAATCCGCTGAGTTCGATAGGAAAACAACAAATTCAAAGTGAGCACTTGATGATTGGGTGCGGGCGTGCTAGTGTGCAAGAGCACACGAGTGAAGTCTTGTTGATTCAAAGTCAAAAAAGTGAAGTGATGCGCCTAAGACTTCTATCGAAAATTGATTGAATCGGAGTAGGCAAACACTACCCCTAAGGTTCTTCTTGCCTACAACTTAATGTAGGACTTAACAATTTAGTACTTTAAAGATCGAAAATGGTCAAAAAACTTAAAACGAAAAGAGAATGAATTCGAAGATGATGGCTACTCACCACCTAGACCTTACAAGACTCGACTACAGATATACGCATTGATGACTCGGGTCATATCTATGGCAGACATGTATTGAGCAGTTTTTAAGAACTCTAGCTACAAATCGGCCACATTACTGACTCCGGCCTATCTACTTGTGGATGTAATTAGAGGTTGTTCACTCCGACGAGCACTAATTGACTCGATCTGCACTCCTCTTCATGCATACGCTCGATATGAATGCAAGGTATCATTCCGTCGCATTGATATCTCACCTCAAATCGGACCCAATCCGAGTAAGTGATGGTTACGACCTCGTGACACTACCAAATGAATGCATTGATGATCTCATTTCGAGCCAAATGAGGCATGGCTACAAATATTCAAGCAACAGTTTTCTACCTAGTGAAATAAAGATAATCTTTGTTCATTTAGACTAAAAAATAAAAAAGTGTTGACTTCTTGATTGAAAGAGTGTTGTTGTTGTTTGGATCGTTGTTGATGCCTTTTGAGTGGTGAATCCAACTCCCTTTTATAGCCTTCAAGCTGTAACCGTCCCCTTTATTTTTGGAGTTGGATAGCTTATTCAAGCTTGGCAATTAGAAATGAATGGCCGTCCTTGTTTCTTGGACATGGTAGTTATGCTACCTTATTTGAATTTCAAATTTTCAGCATCACACGGCCTTTATTTTAGGCATGTTTAGGTATGACAATGCCTATTTTTAGCCAATCTTTTATTTTCTATTTAACAACCCCTAAATGTAAGGGGATTTAAATTTGAATTTATTATTGTATTTATTTTATTTTCCTATTTTCTATTTCTGGCTGACTGGACCATGGTCTTCAATTCATTTCGGGCCGAGCCTCCAACATGGGCCACCCTGTATGCATCGAAGTGCCCTAAGCACTATTAATTAATTTCGGAATGGCGAAAGGACTAAAATTAGCCCACTCCGAATCTATACAAAAATTCATTTTTGGGTCCAAACACCAAGCAAACCAATGAATCTCATCAATTTGTTTCTGTCTTCTCATATTATAACTAAATATCTGAAAAATATGAGTCATGTAGGCTTAATTCCCAAATTTAGAATGACTTTGAGAAATGTGAATTCTGTACTTCGACAAAAATTACAAGTCAACCTTACAGAAAACTGGAACGAGAAACTAAGTTGACAAAAATTGATTAATTCTGATATTCGTGAATTTGAAAGAATTTTAACTTGTGGAGGTAAAAGGTATTTTGTTACATTCATTGATGATCATTCAAAATATTGCTATCTTTATTTGATATAGAATAAAAATGATGTTTTTGGAAAACTAAATACTTTTACTAAATAATTTGAAAATCGTTTTGATAGGAAAATAAAAATATTTAAAATCAATGGAGGTAAAGAATATGAGTCATCCGAACTTGTATCTTATACTAAATCTTTTGATATAGTTCATGAAGTCACTGGCTTATACTGTCCACAATCAAATAGTGTAGATGAGCAAAAAAAAAAATAGATCTTTAGTTAATTTAATAATTAATGCTATGCTAGCAAGTTTTGGTGCTCGTTTATAATACTAGAAATGATCCTTCATCTATTAAAAATTTTTTATCATCGCCTGATTCTAATATATGGAGAGAATCTACGAATGATGGAACGAGCTCTCTTGTGACGATCCGGTAATCCTTATTATTTAAATAATTAATATAAAATATTATGCTTCTTGAAAAGTTCATTATTCTTTGATAATTTCAAATTTTAGAATTATTTTGAGGTTAATTTACAATTTGAAGGGTAACGTACTAATTTTCGAATTTGATTACCATTTTTGGAAAATTCATCTATTAAATATTTATGAGTTTTCAAAAAAAATATAAATAAGTCTTCTAGACTTTTATGTATGGAGAAGATGCAGTTTTGAATAAATTACATAATTTTACAAATTTTAGAGGAATTTGACATTCTAAAACAATTTTAGAAAATCTATGTCCAAATTACAATTGTCGAAAATATAACTAAAACATTTTTAATTTCTGGCAAATATACATATAATTTTAGATTTATAAATATTAAATTTCAAAATTTTGGAATTTTTCTAAATTAAGTATGAATTTTCGGATTTTATGCACTAAAACCCTAATTTGATAAGATTGTGATAAGATTAGATAAGATTTGAATAAGATTATATAAGATTATGATAAGATTTGGATAGGATTAGATAAGATTAAGATAAGATTAGGATAAGATTAGGATAAGATATGATAAGATAACAATAATTAGAAAATTACTTAAAATATATAATAATTATATTTCTTGTCCTAAACTCTATAAAAACGGGGGCATTATCTTCATTTCCACACACACAACACAAATCCCGCCTATAAACACACCCCCTCAGTCACTCTGCTCTCAATACCCAAAACACTTCATATTTATAAATATCTTCCACCCACATATGTATATATATAAACACTTACTTTTACATACATATATACTTATTATCCTTCCATATAGCCCTTTATATACCCTCTTTTTCCCTAAAAACATTTGAAGGTAGGAATTTTGCCTAATTACATAAGTTTAGTTGTTCTATGCTTTTACATACTTAAGTGCTATTAAGCCTAGGAATCATGTTTTACTACTAGTTAGATGCCACCATATTTATAGTACTCCTTAATTGTAATTATATGCTCTAGTTTATGCTCATGCCTTATTATGACCAATATATGCTCTCTTAAAGCATGAAATCATGATTCTTATATGAAATTATGTGAGAATATATTTATGTGACAATCTTTATTCGTGCATGTCGGGCCAAAATGTGTTTTCGGTGTGGATAGAGCTAGAGTTCGGCCGGACGGCAGTGGACTTGCCGATCTTAAACAGTTCTCGCCATCCATATCCTAACCCCATCTTGCATAGACGGACTATTCCATGTATTTGTTGTAGGGAATCGGCAAAGTCTCGAGATATGACCACCGATTTGAACGGATGGAATTGATGTGGACGGATGGAATATTGGGATTAATGATGTAAATGGTTAGAATATTGTATTATGGGATACATAAGGGAGTCACCAATAAGTGACTTGAAAGATAATATTATGTGAGATATTATTACTATATGCACATGTTATACACACGAGCACCTTATGTGATTAAGTGAAAATTTCTACTCAACCGGCGCATTGATTCTTTTTTACATGAATATTTTTAGACAAAAATGAGATAGCGTATTAGAGTGGTGCAGCAGAATCGTTTGGAGGCCTTTTACACAATAAACTTGCTTTCACATTCTTTTTGAAAATTGTAGTTCTTGTATTTTGTACAAATTTTATGTGAAAATTATTATTTATTTTTAATTAAATATAAAGGAATTCGGGGTCGTTACATCTCTTTTACTGATTAAAACTTGGAAATTGGTTGATTTGCCACTTTTTTTTTTCCAATAAAATCAACTCAAAAACATTGATAAATGTCAGCCAAAACGCCACACACACTCACCCAAAGGAAGAAGGGAGAGGACAAGATAGTTTGTGTTGGAAAACAATAGAGCAGAATATCTAAAACCCGATATTCTCGTGGATGGATTTATTCGATAATATAAATACAATGCAATAATAGTTTTACAGTAAAACATTATAGCCAAAAGCAAACAAAACAGTGCCGTAAACAAATAAATAAACAAGAAAGTACAGATGACTTATCAGTATTTATTTGAAAAGGTACGACTGAATCACTGGGTTGAGCTGGTTTGCCTTAAAGAAATATTCGCCCCATTGACTGGTGCGATGGGCCTACGATACTCCTTCCAGGATAAGACAGTCCAGAGGTCCGTCCAAGCCGCACTGCTACGTTGAACCTCACTTCAAAAGCTAAACAGCTCTAGAGGTTGTGTATGCACCTCAAAACACACACTCGAAAGCTAAAAACTGCATACCCTCTTAAGATTCTACAGTTTCTTAAAATAGTATACTTGCTATTCTTTTTTGCTTCGTTTGTTGTCTTTCTGTGTGTTTTGCAGGAAACCAGGAGGCAGCTTTATATAGGGGGAGGAGACAGCTAGAATTAAATTTTGACACGCAATGTATTTGGACTCAAAACCAGAAAATATTCGAAAACGTATTGTTTTTCCAGGTAACGTGTCTGTTTCAAACCGCATTAATTAAATATAGTAACGAATTCAAAATTCAGATTTTTGAATAAAATCGTTACAACAAGGGCAATTCAGTAAAAATTAAGCCCGAGACCGAGACAATTCGCCCAAACACCCGCGCCCGCCCCCGTACCCGCAACCTGGACTTGGTCCTGGTCCTGGTCCTAGTCCGTGGTCCGTGGCTCGTGGCTTGTGGCCAGAGCTGGAGCCGGGCGGGCGGCCATATACGGTACTTAGTTGTTTAGTTTACACTATAACAACACTGAACCATATAAATACTAGCATTGTCAAGGCTGATATATCCGATGTGGAATATTTTACACAGTTTTATTTACACATAGATAATATTTCCCTTGAGCTTTATCTATGGATTACCATTCGAAATGGTTCAATCCTAGATTACCCCTTGAAAACATCATCTTTTTAAGCCCATTTCCAACAATCCTCCCCTAATCCATAGCATAAAATCCTGGTTGCATACTCGTAATGTGTTTTAAATAATGGTACCTTCCGGTTTGAACCACTATCTAGTTAACCAACTTATGTCATCACAGGAACAAATGGACATATGCCTTGAATTTGAACCTTGATTGTGATGACGTCTATTGGAAACAACACATTACATCGAGCTTAGCAATCTTCAGGGGTGACACGTTAATGGCCATGTGTCCTGATCCTATTTCATGAATATTTTTCAAGGAGTAACCCGTCTCCTCTAATCGCGGCCACACTATAATATTCATTAGCTGGGCATCTCTGAAGATGTACTGCTCACATCTCGTCACTTAAGACCTCAAACCCATTCAGAGCAGGACTCTTACTATACTAGCAGTAATACAGCACCTCCCAGACATACCAGAGGATAGACTTCAGGTACATAGTACCAATCTAAATTTAGGTGCTAACGTTTATACCCGACAGCTTGTTTATACCATATTGAACCTTCCTTGTGGGATCTCCACTTGGTACGTTGGGTTGCTATTGTCGGTGTAAACTCTATGGGTTACAAGTCCCATCCTCAACCTGGCCTTTGGGAATGAGTTGAACTCAAATTCTTTCGTTAAAGAATCAGCCACATTGCCTTTGGTACCAACAAAATCAATGGCTACAATTCTTTCAGATACTATCTTCCTTATAGACTTCAGTCTAACTTGGATGTGTCTCTTAGTCTTTTGATTATATTTGGAACTCTGTATTTTTGCAATTATGGTTTGATTATCACAATGCAAGGCAATGGCAGGGACAGGTTTACCCACCATGGGTAACCCACACATCAACCCATGCAGCCACTCAACCTTAGTTCCAGTAGTATCTAAAGCACATAACTCAACCTCAAATATAGACCGAGTTATGATTGTCTGTTTTGCAGACTTCCAGGAGACAGCGCCTCCACCCAGGATAAATACATACCCTGTATATTCCTTACTCCTGGAGTTTTGGACAATCCAACTTGCATCACTAAATCCCTCAAGAACTTCAGGAAATTTTTCGTAATGCAGTCCAAGGGAACTTGTACCTTTAAGGTACCTCATTACCCTATCCAAAGCCTCCCAATGAGTACGATCAGGACAACTCATACATCTAGCCAACTTAGAGACCGCAAATGAAATATCTGGTCTCGTACCGTTAGCTAAATATTGCAAGCTTCCAATCACTTAAAAATATCTTAATTGAGACACTAGAGTACCAGACTTATTCTTGAAAAGAGTCATAAAAGGATCATAAAGCGTTTTTAGGATTCTACCGTTGGTATAACCAAACTTCTCAATTATCTTCTCAACATAATGAGATTGAGAAATTGTTATACCCTCAGTTGACTGAATCAACTTGAGTCCTAGAATCACACTAGCTTTCACCCATGTCCTTTATTTCAAACTTACTTTTCAAGAATTCTTTCGTCTCATTAATAATCTCAAGATTTGACCCTATTAATAATATATCATCCACATACAGGCATAAAACGATACATGAATCACCATTTATTTTGCAGTAGACACACTTATCATTATCATTACAACAAACCCAAAGCTCAATATAATTTTATCAAACTTTTCATGCCACTGTTTAGGCGCTAGTTTCAACCCATAAAGAGATTTGACAAGCTTACAAACTTTATTTTCACTCCCGACAGCTACAAATCCCTCTGGTTGTTCCATATATATCTCTTCTTCTAGATCACCATACAGAAATGCTGTTTTCACATCCATCTGATGGATAGAGAAGTTATATATGGAAGCCAGTACAATCAGCACGCGGATTGTAGTTAATCGAGCTATAGGGAAATATGTATCAAAGTAGTCAATCCCCTCTTTTTGCCTAAATCCTTTGGCAACAAATTTAGTTTTATACTTATCAATAGTACCATCAGCTTTCAATTTCTTCTTAAAGATCCATTTATATCCAACAGTAGTACATCCCGACAGTAAATCGACTAGCTCCCATGTCCCGTTGGAGACAATGGAGTCAATTTCACTTTTGATAGCTACTTTTCAATGCATAGCCCCAGAAGAAGCTATAGCATCTTTGAAAGTCACAGGATCATCCTCGATATTGTAAGTGACAAAGTCACTTCCAAAATCTTTAGCGATCCTGGCCCGCTTACTATGGCGAGGTTCATTAGCCTCATCAAAAGTAGAACCGGAACTACTTGAATTTACCCCCCCGTTTGTCATCCTTTCCACATGTTCGGGAATGGAACCAGATGCGAGGGCAGAATCTAAAGTCGAAACATCTTCGGGTATTCCTTGTTTCTAAGGGAATACATTTTCGAAGAATGTAGCATCACATAATTCGACTATTGTGTTAACCTCTATGTCAGAAATCTCATAATCTCATGGCATAACTTGTTTCCACATAGCCCAGAAAGACTGCATCAACAGTTTTTGGACCAAGCTTCTTCTGTTTGTGTTCAGGGACTAACACTTTTGCAAGACATCCCCACACACGAAAATATTTTAAGCTCAGTTTTCTGCCTTTCCAGAATTCGAGTGCGTTCTTTATGTTTCAGAGGGACTCTATTTAAAATATGACAAACCGTATTCAAAGCCTCTCCCCACATATATTTCGGCAATCAAAAATTCAAAAGCAAACTGTTAATCATGTCTTTAAATGTTCTGTTTATATGTTCTGCTACACCATTCGAGAAAAGGTGAATATGGAGGAGTCTCTTCATGAATAATACCAAACTTTTGGCAATATTCAACAAACGAGTTCGACTCATACTCACGACCTCTATCTGATCGTACTCTTTTAAGTTTCTTGCCAGTTTGATTTTCAGCTTCATTCTTAAAAATGATAAACTTTTCAAGTGCTTCATCTTTATGTTTCATTAAATAAACATAACAATATTTACTGCATTCATCTATAAAGGTGATGAAGTATCTATTCCGGTCTCGTGTTAAGACCCCATTGAACTTACAAATATCTGTGTGTACTAAATCAAGTATTTCAGTATCCCTTTCAACTGTTTGATAGGGTTTTCTTACTTGTTTAGCTTCTACACACACTTGACATTTGTGATTTTGTCCAATGTCATGCGTTGGAATCAGATTTAAATTCATCATTCTTTTAAATTCAGCTTAAATGAAAGCTCACAACCCTCTTTGACTAACATTGAACCACTAATAATGTTCCGTCTAACAGAAGGGATATGATACACTAATTGTAGAGATAGTGTGCGCCCTGAAGGAAACCTTAGGTCCACGTGTCCTATCCCAAGTACTTGTGCAGCACTTGCATTTTCCATCCTCACGGATTGTCCATCAATTGGCTAATACGACACAAATAGAGACTTATCAGTACAAACGTGCACATTTGCTCCAGTATCAATAAGCTAATTGAATGGTTCATAAATAGTAAAAGTTCAGGGTTCCAAAGAAACATACCCGTCAACTTGTCCATGAGAACCAGCAATGCCAGCCTCAACCATGTTGACTACTGGTCCTCAGGGTTTTAGGTTTGGTCTTTCCTTTTTTTACCTTGTTGGGATAATCCCTAGCATAATGACCAACCTGTCCACAAGTCCAGCATGTTTTGTTTGCTTTTGGCTTTTCCTTTATCAATGATTTTAGAATTCGGATTGACATTTTTCAACTTAGGATTTTTTCTTTCCAATAGTCGAAACATTTGCTTTTAACTGGAATTCAACTGGTACCGAGTGTGTCTGATTTCTATTTCCTCTTCTATACTTATGGCAATCATTAAATCATCGAGGGATAAGTTTTCTTTTTGATGTTTTAAAGACATTCCAAAACTTTTCCAAGATTGAGGAAATTTTTCAATAATTGCCATAACCATGAACTTTTCTAAAAGTTTCATTTCAGCATTAGCAAGTGAATGTTCCAAATTAATCAGATACCGACTTACCTTCAACCATTTGATACTTCAGGAACTTAGAAATAGAATACTTTTCGAGCCATTGCTCCTCAATATTGTATTTCTTATCCAACGCTTCCCAAAGTGACTTCGCAGTATAGGAGTCTGAGCAATAGACATCGAAGAGAACATTTGACAAACCTGACAAAATGATCCCTCTGCCTATTTGGTCTCGCTCAGTCTATATTGCGATTTCATTAGTCTTTGGGTCAGTATCAGTAGGTACTGGTTTGTCAGTCTGAATTACAGACAAGGGCCCCTTCATTGTAAACCAAATCTTCATTCGTTGTTGCCAACGTTTAAAGAATTGGCCAGCAAATGGTTCAGGCAAACCGCTTAAGTCAATTTTTGAGAAACTAAATGAACCAGCAGTTGAACTCGACGCAATTATAAATATATTAAACGAATAAACCCCGAATATTTCTTTAAGATTGTTGAAAAACAATAGAGCAGAAAATCTAAAACTCAATATTCTCGTGGGTGGATTTATTCGATAATATAAATACAATGCAATAACAGTTTTACAGTAAAACACTATAGCCAAAAGCAAACTAAATAGTGTCGTAAACAAATAAATAAACAAGAAAATACAGATGACTTATTAGTATTTATTTGAAAAGGTACAATTAAATCATAATATTGAGCCAGTTTGCCTTAAAGAAATATTCGCCCCACTGACCAATGCGATGGGCCTACGATACTCCTTCCAGGATAAAACAGTCCAGAGGTCCTTTTCAAGCCGCACTGCTACGTTGAATGTTACTTCGAAAGCTAAACAGCTCTAGAGGTTGTGTATGCACCTCAAAACACACACTCGTTTCTTAAAATAGTATACTTGCTATTCTTTCTTGCTTCGTTTGTTGTCTTTTTGTGTGTTTTGCAGGGAACCAGGAGGAAAACTTTATATAGGGGGAGGAGACAGCCAGAATTAAATTCTAGCACATTAATGCAAAATTGAAACTGTCTGAATGCCAACAGACACGCAATGTATCTGGATTCAAAACCTGACAACATTCGAAAATGTGTTGTTTGACCAGGTAATGTGTTTGGCGACTGTGTTAATTAAATAAAGTAACGAATTCAAAATTCAGATTTTTGAATAAAACCGCCCGCCCCCGCACCCGCAACCTTGTCCATGGCTCGTGGCTGGAGCCGGGTCGGGCCGGCCGGGCGGCGCGCGCGTGTAGGGTTTGTCCATATGCGATACTTAGTTGTTTAGTTTACACTATAACAACACTTAACCAGCATAAATACTAACATTGTCAAGGCTGATATATCCGATGTGGAATATTTTACACTACTTTATTTACACATAGATAATATTTTCCTTGAGCTTTATCTATGGATTACGATTCGAAATGATTCAATCCTAGATTAACACTTGAAAACATCATCTTCTCAAGCCCATTTCCAACAGTTTGAACCCAGAACTTTAATGATGTTTGTTCAAACCCCCACCGCCGAACTACAACCCCAATGACGATTGACTTACCACCTAATTACTCTATTATTGGTTGTTAATGGATTTTATGGGAAACAAAACCTGATGAATCTATTGACAAATATAGAGCAAGATTAGGTGTTAAAGTTTGTTTTTTCCTATAAGAAAAAAATGGAATTAGGAAATCTTAATTTCTGTGATATGTTTTCTCCTGTAACTTGAATTGCTTCAATTCGATTATTAAATGCTATACAACCAAATTCATGATTTTGTAATTCATCAAATGGGTGTTAAAATTGATTTATTGAATGGTGATTTAGAAAAATAAATAAACATGGACCAACTTAAAGGTTTTGTTGAATTTGATTTTGAAAATAAAGTTTGTAAATGGACTAAATTATTATATGCTTTGAAACAAGTACCAAATTGAATGAAAATTGAACGGAGACGAGTTAATGTAAAATTCGTATATTTTAGATGGTATATGCCAAGAAAAAGGAGGTTCAAATGCAAAAGAATAAAATGGGATATAGTTCGGAGGCTAGAATTATTTTTGTCTCAAACAAGCGCCACGTTGGAGCTCAACTAAAAGACTTCCATGAACTGCATTTCGATTTTGGTGATTCTATACTAATGGATATATAAGTATTCCAACCTACCATAATGGGAGAAGTAATATAGTAAGTGACTACAGATGGCAATGAGTTCGGGTCAGATTCAGACCCCGAACGGGGTGAGTTTTTAGACTCCTAATCAAGCTTGGGTTGAGTCGTAGATTTTTAGTTGCAACCCGGATCCACCCTGTTAAAATTTATATATATATATATATATTTATATATTATTTATTTATTATTATATATAAATTTATATGGTCGATACTATAATACATGTACAAAAATATATATTATACAGATAGTCATATAAAAAAATATGATATTCTTGTATATAAAAATGATTATATAACAATAGCAACTAAGTTATGATTTCAAAAAGTGTATAAATAAATATGTGATAATAATATTTAACATTTCAAAAATTAAAATATGTTTATAGAAATTCGTAAATACTTAGTACTTTGGTCAAACTATTTTTTTTCACGTTTAGAAAGTTATGATAATATAAATTTTATCAAAAAATTATTTTTAAAATATAAACCTAGTTAACGAGTCCAACCTGGACCCCCCATGTCTGCGCCACGTCAAGGTGCAGATTTAGGACTGTAAATGAGTAATCAAAAATTCATTTATCATTCGCATTTGTATCCGTTTATAAGGTATATTATCTGTATTTCAATACAGTGGATATTATCCGTATCCGATTAGAAGTATCTGAATAATAAATATATACAATTATGGTAATTGCGTATCTGTTCCGTGTAATATCCGTTCTGAATGTGTATCTGATGGATATACTTGTTTAATTATATCTGTTATCCATATTCGATAAATGAAATTAGATAAGTTATATAAATTTTATTTGATTTTTTTATTTATATAAATATATTCGAATATTCGAATAAGCGGATTCGGATATTCAATTGGATATTTGAATAATTATAAGCGAAAACGGATATATGGGATATCCGGATATCCTTAATTTTGTTAGATTTTTAGAAATACTAAACGGGTTTCGGATATATCCAAATTCACAACATATCTATAGAGTTCGAATTCGGATATGAGATTTTGAATATCCATTGAATTTGGATACGAATTCGGATACTGCATATCTGCTCCATTTAATATCCATTTACACCCCTAAGCAAATCCGACTCCAGCCATGACAATGGACCACAGTCCATGGGTCTTAGGCATTTAAGTGAATCTTCTTGATCTTGGATTTACCTTTTAATGAAATAGACCTATAGTAATGTTTGTATTTTTAAAGTTCAGATTTTAAATCATCCGTTTCAAAAAGGCATTATTGGTGTTTATGGTTAGGAAACTGCTAGATTTGACCCACACACATTTTCACTGGTTGTAAATATTCTAGCAGACCATTACTTGTTGTCGCATCCAGCTTGATTGTATGGACCATTGCCAACAAAGTGATTTCAGCAGGTGTTAAATACCAAGGCATTAATCCCTATGTCTCCCCTCCCCTATAAATAGGTTGAAGCACAACACACAGAAAACAATATCAACTTCTTTTCAAGTAGATCACTGTGAGAATTTATTCTCTGAGTGCACCTCTGGTCTTGTGAGATTAAATATCATTGTGGTACTTTTGTAATTGTGTACCTGCTTATATACACCTAATAAAGAGTTGATTAGCTTTCAAAGTGAGATTCAAAAGTAACAGTATCGCTTGAAGATAAACTATGGGTTGTCTTATCCTAAAAGGAGTATCGTTGGCCAACCGCATCAGTTAGTAGAGGAAATATTTCTTTAAGGCAAACCGGTACAACTTGGTGATTCAATCATTTAATACGATAAGTATACTGTTGATTAAAAAAACGATAAGTATAGTAAACTTCATCATTATCTTTTTGTATTTGGCATTTGTTTGTTTGCTTTTGACTCTTGTCACTACAAGAAAATCTAGTTTCAGCAACCAAATTCTTAGCGACCAAATTAAATGGTTGCTAAATGCACACATTTAGTGACCAAAAGTCATTTGGTAGCTAGAGTTTGGTTAAGTAAACTTTTTAGTGACGAATCAATATTTTGTAGCTATATGTGGTCACTAAAATCTAACAATTCACAACCAATAATATAGCAACCAATGTTTGAATTTTTAGCAACAATTGAATTGGTCACTATAGATAAATATTTTATTGTAACCAATTTAATGACCAAATATTGGATGGTGGCTAAAAGTCGTTTAAATCAATCATTAGCAACCACTTAATTCGGTCGCTAAGTTTATACTCCTAGCAACTGAGTTATATGGTTGCTTAAAATATGACTATAGCTACCATCTTTATATGGTTGCTAAAAGTAATTACATCAACCAGCTTTATATGGTTGCTAAGCAAACACTTAGAAAAATCGAATGGATTTTGTCACTAGCTTGGAAAAAAAAACTTTAAAATGAGTTCATTGAACTTAATTAATTTAGAAAAAGATAATGTAAATACGTCCAGTATAATAAATCTGTGAAAGCATAAATTAATTAAATGATATTTTAATTTGGTTAATTTTTTAATTCATAATATATTCATAATTCAATATAATTTACTAGATGATGCTTTAATATTAAATTTATCTTTTCTGATTCTATATAATTGAAGAATAATAGTTTTTGTATACAATTATTTGATACAGTACCTAGAATTTAAAAATATCAAATTTGATAATTTTATTTACACATTAAGTATCATTCATTTAGAAAAAAAAAATTGCCTGTATGCACATGAGGGGAAAAAATATGGCAATGTAAAATTCCTTTTCATTTTAATCTTCATTTTCTGTGATTGGATAGAATTAATGGCACATCCAAAAATAGTTAGATTAATATATTTATATATATATATATATATGTACATATATATGTATATACACAAGCCACATGATCCTCATCTTTACAATCAAATACAAGAAAATGGGAGCAACTTATTTAAAAAAGCTTCAAATTTGACATATTATACTTTGTTAGAAATAATAATGACTTCAAATTGTTTTAATATAACACAATTTTGTAGCATTAGAAACTAGTTATTAAAGGAAAAAAAAATACAAATAATGCATATTTTCTCATAAAAAAGACGAATTCATTGATCAAAATGGTCAAATTTATAGATGTATTTGACCATTCTACCATACTCTAAAATGAAGACCAAAACAAGATAAAATTTGAGCACCTTGAACAGCTTCTAATAAAATAGATAGGAAGAGAACGAAAAAGTAGTCTTAATTTTAACAAAAGATGGAAACAATAATTTTTTTAATAGATTTATATCATACAACATGTCATGACCAAATAATATAAGTCTAATTAGTAACCAAGTCATAAGCACAACTATAGCTTGGTTCAGGAACAAACAGACATGACAAAAAAAGAAAATTTTTTTAAAAAATGGTGGTGTTGTCAAAAAGTAAACACAATACTAATATTAAACAATTGTAAAAGTTGAATGTATTTTGTCTTAATGAAAATGCATTTTCATAATCAAAATCTACCACAAAAACGCTCTTCATGTATCTTTTATTGTTGCATCTACATCACAATAAATAAATAAATAAATAAGTAACTATAAATATATTTAAGAACTTAATGAATTGCATAATATTGTCACATCAAGAATATTATAACTAGACTAATTTAATAGCATCTTTTACTATGAATAAATACGTACAATCAATTAACTCTTTTTAATAAATGCTAAAATATTAAATGCTTAATGAAATTCAATCATTAAGCAAACTTACCAATCAGATACATTAATAAGTTCAGAAAAGCTTTGACCAGTGAACATTTCAGCACATTTCACCACGGCTTCTACTGTAGTCTTTTGATGAGCCAACTCAGCTTTTGTATTAGCCAACTCTGCTTTCGTACTTGATAACTCTTCCTCCAACCGTGCTTGATTAACAGACATCTCAGTATTTGGGGATAACATTAGAATTGCATCTTTTCAGAGTACGACCCTTTGATTTGGCATATAAGGAATTTTCTCCAAGCACTGCAACGCAAATATCTTTCAACACTCATACGAGAATCACCCTCCGGTAAATTTTGTTGTTCTTCTCGTTTTTCAGTCATTTGAACATATTATCCAAACATAAATTAATTAATATCATAATCATATTCATTATGGAAGTTTTATATACTTTAAAAGATAGATGAAATAGGTATATAAATAAAAAAAGTTTAAATTTTAACAACTGATATGATTTGCTTCAACCTCTGGATCAGCCCATCCATTTTTCTCATTATGAAATTGGACCCCATACATGTCAATGTCATCCAAGTTCTGTCAAAGAGCAATTGAAATGTTAATCCATGCATTATAAATAAATATATTTAATTATAAAAAATAAATAACTCACATTCTCATATTGATGAGCCGCACGAGATTTAGTTCCTAATTTATGGTTGTGCTTCAATTTTTTCCTATTCTTGGATTGTGTCTCTGAAATTTTCTACAAAACAAAAACATACAAAAATTTATTAATTATGTAACTTAATTCTTCAATAAGCAAAAATAATGCATATTTTACTATTATACTATTAAAAACTATATATATATATACATAACATATACCTGGAATTTTTCTGTTTCCCAAAAGTCACACAACCAAAGCCAGTCGTCACGACGATTAGCAAGCTTTTCATAAATACTTTCCTTAGCTAGTGCCATACCACCTTCAGCTTTCTTCTTCAAAAAATATTTATGCGCATTTGAATGAAAGGTGGGGTATTGTTTAGCAAATGACTTCCATATGCAGTGAATAACGTGTGGCTCCTCCACGTCGTAATTGAGCTTATTCTTACATTTGAAATTTATTTTAAAGCTTTTGTTAGTTACTATCACTAAAATATTAGTTAAAGAAATACCATAGTGAGGAAACCAAAAAATAAATTAATACTTACAACTAGTTTTCGGAAAAGATCTTCCTTTTTCTGGTTCGGAATTTTAGCCCAACCCTCGACTTGCATTGGAGCCTCAAGTCTAATCAAAACCCCAATTTGAGTTGCGTGTTTTGAGCTATGCTCCCCAACAAGCTTTTTGATTCCCCACACCGACGTGTATACTTTTGGGTATTCAACCCTCTAGTAAGACCACGTCCTCGCTTTTCATTCACCAATTCTTAATCGAAAAAAAAATGTAAGAAGATAAATCAGTGAATTATAAAAACACACATAATATTTCAAAAAGCAAAGTTAAATTAACCATTACCCTCAGATGTTTTATCAACAGTCTCGTCTTGTGACTCTACAAATAGAAAAAAAGAACCTTAATAAAGTATTTGATAAAACACTTATAAAATGAAAGTAGTAATTATTTAATCAAATTACCTATAGCATCAGTTCTAATTTGATCATTCGATATGGTAGGTGCACACTCCACTTGATGCTCTTCCCTACGCACTCGAGCTATTAAGAAATAAATAAAATTTTACTTCAATTGATATGATATATATCAACTTGTAAATACTAGTAGTATCATAGATAGATTACCTTGACCTTTATTATTATTATCATGCACTGGTGGTTCTTTAGTTAATAGCTTTGAAGTATTTGAGTTGGTAGAGGATTTCAAAGGAAAAGTCACTCTTTTCTTCTTCGCTGAAATACATCATTCAAAGTCCAATAATATTAGTTTAAATGCAAAACACATGATTGTAATTAAAATAATGAAACAATATGAGTACTACCAGATAGAACTTGAGGTATAGAACGCTCAAGTTGGTTATCAGCCATGTAATTTGCTGTAGCTAGGGCATTGGCTAACTCTAATTTACGCCTCACGTCACTTGTGTTATTAACTGTCGCCATTGCTCTTGACAACTCCAATTTACGCTTAAGAGTGATACTCATGATGGATCTAATAATCCCAAGCAGATTTTATGTCCAAAATAAATTTTAAAAAATATTAAGTATCAAATGCAGAACATGTTACACAAACACCACATACATGCTCAAGCACCAACAGTTAAGGGCTAGTTAAGTAAAATTAAAATGTATCTGCTTCACAATAATACATAAGCCCATAGACTTGGTCAAACACAATAATATGAAGTGTATAGAACTACCATTACAAAATTGAGGTTATTCTCAACTTTCAAATTGCAATTAAAATAGATTTTTATAAGATTTTTCAATTCAAGAAAACAAGAATAGCCAAATCTTTAACTTTATATGTAATTAGTTCAACAATTTCTTCACGTACCAGCAAGCAATCACTAAATAAGGTTAAACAAGAGTACTAAGGTTAACGTGGCTTGACAATTCATATTAAACAAAGAGCAACTCAACAATCTAAAATATTATAATCTGCTACCAAGAGAAGCACAAGAGAAATAAGGTTAAAGTGGCAGGTGGTGATACCTCTGTAGTTTGCCGTGGAAGAAAACTAGATGATTTTGAAGATTTGTAGTTGGGGTGAATATTTATATTTGGAATCTACAGATTTGGGGGTTGTGGAGTCATAATGGGAGGAAACATGCCTTCTAGGTTTGCTTGTTAGGGGATTCTGTTAATTGTATTTTAGCGGCAAATATTGGAGCCAATATTTTAGCGGTAAATATTGGAGGCAATATTTTTGAGGCAATAGAAATTTTTCCTTCTTTTCTTCTAATTGACAAGAGAAAGTAATCGAATTGGATAATTGCATGATTAGAGACCATATCCATCATGAATCTTATGATGCCATGGAAAAGAGAAATTCCAACCATGTGAGGGAACGTGTAGAATTGGTCTGATTTGATTAGTAGACTAATTAAAAATGTATAAAAGATGGTTTGAAATTATTTAAATAAATAACTATTCTACAATTAGAAATTATTTATAAAGCAAATCTATATATTAAAAAAATAGTGACGTAAAGATGGAGACGTGATATTCCCACATATTGAATAAATATATTACATTAATAATAAATAAATTATTTTTTCATTATATGTCGAACATATATGTATATAAAGTTGGGCAAATTACATATAATCCATTGAGATACGAATTATTTACTGTGATTTTCAAAATTACAAACACCCCCCTCAGTTGTGTATAAACCTTACAAAATTTATCCTTAGTATAGAAAGAAAGTGATGGTGAATTATATTTTTGGTGGTTTTGGTGGGGTTTTTGCTATAGGATTTGCATGGTCTTAATAGGTTAATATGTAGAAGTTGTATATGAATTCAATTTTGAAAAACAATAGCGGTAGTGTTCAAATGGACATCGGTGATTATATTGATATAAAGTGAAATTACTTTTCAAAGATTGGTGAAGTCGAAAAAATTGATTGACAACCTAAACCTCAAGAGGAATTACTAATTTTCTAAACAATGGCTATTTCATAATTATACTATATACACCTTCAAAGGTTGTTGATGTAATTTGTCCATTAAATTTTATAAATTAAATTTCGACTCAAACTCCAATTTTTTTGACCTCGAGCTCGAGCTTGAGCTATGACCTTTATAGTAAGTGGAGCTCAAGCTCAAGTATATTTGTTCAAGCTCATGCTTTATAGTAAGTGGAGCTCAAGTTCAAGTATAGTTTTTTAAATTAATATTATGTTATTAATATATTATAAATTACCAATACTTATAATTTATAGCATAAGTGAAATTATAACATATTTATTTTAAATAATACTTATAATCCTCAAATAATTTAAAGACTAATTAAATTTAATCAATATCTTTTTAGTAAATGAACCATGCTCAAGTTTGAGTTCGAGCTTGATATTTTTGGCTCAAGCCCGAGCTCAAGCTCAAGATTTGAACTTCATAGAGCTCCACCTTAGGCTCGAGCTAACATTTTTTGAAATAATTTCTCATATAAAATAAAGCAAATAGTGATTAGTTTTATTAATTTAAAAAAATTCAATTTGAGTATCTTAAACTGAGATGCATGAAATAACAATTAGTCATATTTGAAAATACTAAATAGAAATACTTTAAATCTTATAGATTCATTGAATAATTATGATTTTCTATTTTGATAAATTTTTCATGTTAAATAAAACAAATATTTAAATTTTTTTATTAACATTTAATTCCTAAATTAGATTTATTTTAATTAAAAACGTAACTATGAAATTTGAAAAATTAGTCTTCTTAATTAAATTTGTTAAGATTAAATAGTTTACGACTATTATTTTTGATATCACAAGAACTATTGGAGTCCTATTAGAACTTAATAGCCAACACCTAATTAACATATTATCATATTGTTTTTAATTATACTTTGCCCACTAAAAGGGAGAAATTAGTCTCCTTCCCCTGCCTCCCTTTTTCACAATCGTCAAATTGGCCATTCCCCTTCCACCTCTCTCTCTCTCGTCTCCCTTTCACTGCTTACGATGCTAGCCTTTTCTGCCTTCTCGTCCCTCCACCGGCCGCCACTTCGCCTCGCCGTACCTCAACCGACCTCCCCTTTTGTTACCATCTCTTTATATCCTGGAGTCCTCCATAATTCTGCCCTAATCCCATCTCTTTGCCTCCAAATCTCTTGGATAATAAGGTAATCGCTCTGTTCTCTACATATATCTATCATATATTTAAGATTTGAGTTGGGAATAGACTAAAATTGAGCCTCAATTGCTTGTCCTTAATTTTACACAGTGGTTAGTTTTTGCTATAGCAATACATAATGGTTATATTCCTATATTTCTATGAGTATTTTTCGAATTTCAACACTAATATTCTCCATATCACTAATATTATTCGCTGTGTTTGTTTCAATTGCTCCAAGATTTTGGCCGATGAGGTACGAACTTGATGCCCCCAATTGGTTAAAAAGGTCAAACTTCGGACCTCATGAGAGGAGTTTGAAGGAGAAGTAATATGGGTTAAGCGTTATGCCTCAATTTCTAGTGATTGATTGATTACATCCAACTACCAAAACCTCTTAGTTTCAACACAGGGACATCCCTTGAGAGTCGGTTATCCCATTTCCATATTATCAAGCCTCATCCAAGCTTTTGATGTTAAAGAAACCCAAATAGTTGTCAACCGTTTGTGAGAATACAAAATTGAATGAATGAATACAAAAGTACACGAATTAAAATTTAGTAAAATCTATAATTGAATGAACTATTTATAGCAGTTATGACCTTTCCATATTCTGAATATATCATTATGCCACCTCATATTATATGAACACTTAAAATGAAACGTAACTTTTGTTTTGGTATAATGAGTTCAGATAATACCCAATAATTACATATAACAACTTTTAATCTGAAAGGGGTCAAAATTACATTTGGAAAATTAATTAAGATTTTTGAAAAAATTGTGTGAAGTAACTTGGTCAACCAGTGTCTTATTCGGACCAAGTTTTGGTAACGGTAACTTTTGGACTATAAGAATGTAATTAATTTCCTAGTTACCATTTGTTGGTAAGTATGTATTTCAAGCTTTCACTGAGCGCTTCTTTGATTACCGAAACTCTGTTAAATATCTGAAAGCTTCAACATTATTATGCATCCTCCCACATTGGTCAATAATTGCAAGTATTATTGTTTGCTTGTCATTTGTGGACTTTATCATATGAAAAGATCACGTTGCAAGGTCAGCCTTCCTAAATACCAAGGGTTTCTTAGAAGTATTTATTAATGGTTATGATCTAAATATGTAAAGAACACAAAGCATACATCATCTAACTAGCTCATTTATGAATAATAAATACTTTTTACTGATTTAGAATCTTGGTTCCTTGTTTGGGCGCACATTACTAAGTTAGAAATTGTTTTATGTGTTATCTGATCTGGTTGCATCTGGTGCTTAGCACAGCAGTTGTTGTATAGTGTCATGTCCTGAATTTTGTATCATGTATGGCTTCACATAATCATACTAAATTAATTTTAACATGTTAAGAGTCAGATTTGTTTGTTTTGTGTATTGATTTTAAATGTTGGGGGCATTACTTAAATAAAAATGAACTTTTCCTGAAAGGTAAGGCATGTTAAACTTTTATGGATACAAATTTGTTTGTGAAATATTAATTATTATGTTTTAATCTCTCCCAGGAGATTTCTCCATATCACTAATAGTATTTTGATTTTGTCTCTCCATTATGTTGATAGCATCTCACAATTTCAAAATCTATGTGTAGTAGAGTAGTTAATGGGCAATGATTGCGTAGAAAGAATGTATCTTTTAAGTTATACATATTGAAATTCCAAGTGATACATTGATTAGTCGAACCACATTAATTCTTGAGTTTTGAAGAATTCCATAAAGGTTAGTTAAATCTATTCGAGAAAATAAAGGTTAGTTAAATCTATTCGAGAAAATTATCATTCTGTAAAAGTTTGACCCAAACCACAAACTATCTACAATGAATTCCAAGTTATGAAAATACTTTTTTGAGCAAGAATATGTTCTATTCGGGATTTGACACCTTACCAGACCTATTCAGTCCGGATGAGGTTCGCAACGAAGGTCCCTGAGACTTCATCAGTCGGAACATGATCCTTGAGGCTCGAAACCAAATATTATAATGTTTTTCTAATGTGATTTCATGTGCTACATACCTACATGCATGTTCTTCTTTTATTTTTATTTGATACATTGTTTATTTTTCTATTGGCAAAAGATATAGATGGATAAGGCATGGGTTAAGCTCAACGACTATACTTCAAAACTCTATGTTAATGGAGTTAAAAGTTTTATGAGATTTGCTTTAGAGAACAATGGAAACAAAGAGAATATGCCTTGTCCTTGTGGAAAATGTTTGAATCAGATTTTACATAAACCTCACTTGGT
Organism: Petrea volubilis; assembly: GCA_026212405.1. Classification (NCBI taxonomy): domain Eukaryota; kingdom Viridiplantae; phylum Streptophyta; class Magnoliopsida; order Lamiales; family Verbenaceae; genus Petrea; species Petrea volubilis. The sequence goes on from CM047886.1 coordinate 12,785,704, forward strand.
CAAATTGCATTTGCTTACTAATGGAATGGATGTTGATTACACTGAATGGGTGTACCATGGTGAAAGATCTAATGAGTATATTGAAGAAGGTGATGATGTTTATAATTGGGTAGATGAAACATTTGAGGAGGAAGAGATGTTGGAAGATTTGAATTTTGGTATGCATAATTCTCTTGGTATTGAAAATCAGTAGGATCACTGTAGTGATCCAGAAGTCATTCCTGATGTTGAAGTGGAAGAATTTTAGAGATTTTTAAGGGATACACAACGCAACTTATATCCTGGTTGCTCTAAATCATTGCTCTCTTTTCTTGTCAAGTTGCGTCACATCAAAGTTCTAAATCGAATGACTAATAAATGTTATGATATGATTATTGATTTGTTAAAGGAATACTTACCAGATGGTCATATCATTCTGCCTTCATTTTATGAGGCCAGGAAGATATTAAAAGGCATTGGTTTGGGATATGAGCTTATCCATGTATGTAAAAATGATTGCATTCTATTTTGGAAAAAATATGATAGTGCAAATAGTTGTCCTGTTTGCAAAGAGTCGAGATAGAAGGTAAATGATGGAAAAGGAAAGTTAATTCCTCATAAAATTTGGCGCTATTTTCCAGTAAAGCCAAGGCTACAACGGTTGTTTATGTCCAGGAAGACGGCTTCTGATATGAGGTGGCATAATGAGGGAAAAGTTGAAGAGGTTGGCACAATGATTCATCCTGCAGATTTTGAAGCTTGGAAAGATCTTGATAAGCATTACCCATAGTTTGCTCAAGATCCAAGGAACATACGTCTAGGATTAGCTGCAGATGGATTTAATCCTTTCGGTAACATGAATAATTCTTATAGCATATGGCCAGTGATTTTAAAAGCATATAACTTACCACCTTGGCAATGCATGAAAGAACCTTATTTGATGACGTCCCTTTTGATTCCTGGTCCTCGGACACCAGGAAAAGATATTGATGTGTATCTTAGGCCTTTGGTAGATGAGCTCAAACAATTATGGGAATTTGGAGTGAGGACACGTGATGCAAAAACTGGAGAATATTTTCATCTACATGCAGCGATTTTGTGGACAATAAATGATCTTCCTGCATATGGTGATATATCTGGACACCGAACGAAGGGATATTGTGCTTGTCCAAGATGTAGCTGCAATACCCCTTCACGAAGATTGAGAAGCAAGATTTGTTATATCGACCATAGACCATACTTGCCACGTTATCATCCTTATCAAAAAAGTCTTAAGTTTAATGGTGAGGTCGAATTTAGATCGAAGCCCATGGAGCTTTCCAATGATCAAATTTTATCTCAAGTGAAAGAAGTAGAGAATGTCGTACTGGGCAAGCTTTCAAAAAATAAAAAGAGAAAACATTCATCCCGTGAGTCATGTTGGACCAAAAAGAGTATATTATTTGAGTTGTCAGTATTGGTCAAAACTCAAATTACGATATAATCTTGACGTAATGCACATTGAGAAGAACATATGTGATAATGTGATTGGGACTATACTAGACATTGATGGTAAATCAAAGGACACCGAAAAAGCTCATTTGGATTTGGAGGATATGGGCTATAAGAAGTGAGTTACACCTAAAACCATTAAAAGGGGGCAAAGCAAATAGAGACAGCAAAATCAAGTGTTTGAAGCCATGTGCAATTTATACTCTATCTCAGAAACAAAAAAAAAAAAGAAATGATATTTCTATTATTTTATGCAAGTTAGAAATGATATTTCCACCTGCTTTCTTTGATGTGATGGTCCATCTAGCAATTCATTTGGCACAAGAAGCTAAACTTGGGGGACCTGTCCATTATAGATGGATGTACCCTATTGAGCAGTAAATATAAAATCTTTTTATTTTATTTTTCATTTTGATATATAATGCTTAATTTATAGCACTTTATGTACAATGCTTTCTGTCTTTATAATAACATTTGCTTTGTTTATATTTTTGTGCTATTTTAACTATAGGTATCTCAGTAGTCTAAAAGGGATGGTCCGAAACAGAGCTTGTCAATCGCGGAGGCTTATATTGTGAAAGAGTGCTTAAGTTTTTGCTCTTTGTATCTTCATGGAATCAAGACAAAATAGAAATTATGATGCTGAGGAACATTCAAATGCAACATTGTCTGTATTCAGAAGTAAAATTTGAACTTTTGGAGAAATAGATTTTGTTCAAATGACACTTGAACAATGTAGTGCATTCCATTGGTTTGTACTAAATAATTGTGTAGAGATAGAGACATATTTGAGGTAACTAGAATCTTATTATTCTATTAATATTTTCAAATTCATAGTACTAAATTGTTATCTTATTATTGTCTAGGGAGCATGGAGAAATACTTCAACGGGAAAATCCAGTTGGATGGGAAGCCAGGCAGAAAAGAGAGTTTGCTTCTTGGTTTGACAATCGAGTAAGATCTCAAAACTTTATTTTGATTTCTGTTTATTGGAAAATAACTACTTTTAGTTATATATAAATTCTAATTTGCATTATTTTATTAAAATTAGATCAAAGAGCTTCGGTGTGTAAAATCCTTAGAAGCATCTGACGAACTTCTTGCACTTGCATCGGGTCCTGATTATCGTATAAGCAAATGTAGTGGGTGCATTGTAGAAGTAGTTAAGTATCTAACTAGCAAAAGAGATTGTAGACAAATGCCACAGAATAGTGGAGTATGTACAGAATCTGTACATAAGGGTAAAATGATAAAGTTTTATGGTGTTTTAGAAGAGATAGTTGAGTTGAACTATGATAGTGACTTTTGTTGCGTGTTATTTTGTTGCAAATGGTTTGATTTGGAACAACATAAACTTGAAAAGATAGATACTGATTTTATTAGCATAAATGTGAGTAGATTGTGGTATGAAAATGAGCCTTATGTGCTAGCAAATCAAGTTACTCAGGTATTCTATGTTAGTGATACAAAACTAGGTGGTAATTGGAAAGTGGTTCAAAATGCTCAACATCGACATCTAATTGACCCATCGCTTTTACAATTTACTGATGGAAATGAACCTGATCTCAATGAGGCATATCAACAAGAAAATTGTGTTGATATCCACGTTCAAGATAGTGTGCAAGAAGTTGGACCAATAGCCCGCAATGATGAAGCTCCGTTAGAGATTGAGATTGCTGAAAAAATAGTATATTCGCATGTCAGTAATGATACACATGATGTTGAGGACGATCATGAAGAAGAAGATGACACCTTAGCTGAATATTGTAGCAGCGATGATGAAACTACATCTCAAGTTTACGTGGATAGTGACCTGGATGAGCCAGTAAAGGTGTAGGTAAGAATTATTATGATCCTTTTTAGTCAAATCAATATTTTAACTTTTTTATAGTCTTCTACTTTATTTATTTATGTTTTAGGGTTTGTTGTGCTTTGTAAGGATGATTCAAATTATTTTGCAGGTATAGATACATCATCCACACATGCATATTGCCACCTTAGCATTGACTAAGCTTTACGTTGGTGAGATTTTCTACTTCTAAATTTAATTATATCAATTTTCAAAAGTTTAAGTGAATTCTTGGTAAAAAAACAACTTTCGTTTTACTTCAGGATTTTTTTAGTTGCTCTTATTTTGTTAATGGAATAGTTGCTTTTATTTTATTTTTTTGTTAATGGAATAGTTGCTCTTATCTTTGATTGTGTGGCTGAAATTGAAATTATCATATGGTGCACCATGATCCTTCAAAATCCTTGTAATAAGTTCATTTACTTTTCTTTCAAAATGTCTTTTGATTTTGTAATATAAATAAAGTTTATGTTTACCTATTGATTTTTTACTTTGTAATTTTAAATCTTCATATTTTTCAATATAATGAGAACAACCAATTTCTCTCTTTTGTTTCCTTTTCTTTTTCAATTTTGTCACAGGACATGTGCATTTGGGCATTCTTTGTGGATAGAAGAGTCTGCAGCAAATGGCAACACCTTTTATGGATTTTTTTTTTAAATTTTTGTAATGGTATTGGAGTTCAAAAATCATTGACAAATTAATTTCTCATTATTAATGAAAAGATGTAGTACATCTCAGTGAATGATTTTATTATGCCTAGTATTGGTAAAACTATTTTATAATATTTTTGATGTGTGCGTGTGCGTGTGCGCGTAGGATTTAAATTATGGTAATTTAAGCTATTATGATCATTTAGTTCCCATTGTATATTGTATTAGAAATAAATTTAAATTATTTCTACAATGGGTATTTTGGTCACTAGAATTTATACATTAACGACTGATGAGATTGTTTTTGTGACTATCATTTGGTCACTAATGTACAAACGAATTAGCAACTAATTAAGTTTTAGTCACTGAATCATTTAAAATGTAATGAGATCTGTGACAAAATTAAAATTATTGCGACTAAATATTTGGTTGCTAAAAATTATCCTTTAGCGACAGTTGTTTGTAGTCACAGTCTTGTCACTAAAGATAAATAGGAGAGATACTTGTTACAACCAAATAGAAACTATTGCAACCATTGACATGGCTGCTACAAAATCACTTTTACCAATGAAACGAATGTCGTCACTATATATATAACTATAGCAACCATTTTATTCTTATAGCAACCACTAATTTTTACATTAGCGAATGAAAAGTTTGTAGCTAATAACTTCACCTTCAATGACCATTACTCAATGGTCGCTAAACATTCATCTTTAGCAACTATGTTAAAAATTCGTCACTGGGCACTTTTAGTAGCTACCCTGTTGTGACCATTGGTGACCAACTATATTTTGGTCGTTGAAGGTTATAACGACCATTTACTTTCATTTAGCGACCATTAACAATGGTCGTTAAAACCAATATTTCTTGTAGTGTGTGTTTTAATTTAACTGTTGTTGCAATTCCATATATATATTCGAATAAACCAAATCTATAAATATATATATCTAGTGGGGATTGATATTCTGAAACTATTGTATTTCCAACATTCAAACACACAAACAGTTAAGATTCGAACTCCTAACAATACTTCAATTTGTTCGAGTAATATGTAATAAACTAGTATTTAGTCCCGTCCTAAGGCACAAGATATAGATATTTTTATGTATATATTTTCATAAATTTCTATTATAAAAAAATAATTTGATAAAAATAAATTAACTTGTTATAGCATAAATCAATAAATGAATATAGTGAAAAAAAACTGTATAATAATAAAATAAGGATTTTTTACAAAATTGTCCTCTAGGTTCGTTGTGTTTGAGTTTTTGTCATTTATGCGTGTGTTTTTCAATTCAAATCCTTTATTTAATGAAAATTCAATTCTAGTCCGATTTTGGACTATCCTAGAGGTTATAGCCGACGTGGCAAGAAAATCAGTCGATTTTGTTTTTTCGCTGGAGCTAATGTGTCAAATAATTTGAGACTTTTTGCTAATTTTTTCTCCAAAATGTCTACATGGAGGAAACCTATTAATTGATTAAAAAAAAGTAAAAAGGCCACATATACACATATGGATACACACACACACACACATAAATATACATATATTGTGTATATATATATATACACACACACATTGAGAGAGAGAGAGAGAGAGAGATTTGGAACGAGATAAGGGGGTGGGAGATGGGCTGGAGAAAATTTGGGAGAAATGGGGTGGTAGGAAGAAGGAGAAGTTGGTTTTTTTTTTCGTACTTTTGAATTAACGAAAAAATTAATTAATTTTTTTGGGTATGTATATATATAATTTAGACTTATTTATTTAGGTTTCTATTCTTTTATTTTTCCTTTTTATAATATGTAATTTTATTAAAATTTTTATATGCCTGGATTAATTGGAATATATATTATATATTTTGGTCTGAATTAAATTAATTGAATTTATATAACATCTATTATATAAAAAATAAATATCTATATTTAAAATTTGAATTTATAATATTTACATAACTTAAATATTTTTAAATATATAGAGTCAAAAATATAAATGTAAATCTGCAGGTTACTACCTTATGATTTAAAAATATGCAAAAAAACCCCATCTTTCTCAAAATCATGCAAAAAGCACACCCTTTTTTGTTAGGTTGCGTTACAGGTGTAGTTAATGCGAAATTGGAAGTGTCTTGACCAATTTTCCACTTCAAAATGCATGTGTCTTAACTATTATATCCCCATTCATTTATAATTTTTAATATACTAATATGATATTACAAATAAGCCATTTGACTTATTAAAATATTAAAATAACCTAAACTCTAATACCTTTATTCTTAAAATAGAAAAATACAAAAATAATTTTATTTTATATATCTTAAAAAAATCAAATTTCTTATTTTATTTAAAAAATAAAGAAAGCAGTAAAATAATTCTTTCAAATAAATTTGATTTCATATTAATTAAAATATTATATTATTATTTTTATTATATTTTTTACAATAAAAAATATTTATTTTTTTAAAAAAATTGCCTTTCTTTATATATTTTTATTTTTTTTCTCACAAATAATTATAAAATATCAAAATAATATTTCTTTTTTTGAAAATATTCTTCTTTCTCTAACCCGCCCTCCATCTTTTTCGTTCACAATCCACCCACCCATCTTGATCCCCTTCCTCCGGCTGCTGCTATCTATCTTCTTCATCCAACCATCATCTGGTGCCTCTCTCCCTATAGATGCTGGCACCATCCCCATTTTGTTCTTCCAACATGCGACCGTTATCTTTTTCTCTTACAGTTGCCGCTACCACCGCCCCCCATCTCTAGATCTCACATGTACAAATATCCATACAAATTTTAGGGCAAAATCTCCAAATATGCGGGTATGTGTGTGTGAACAATTTTTGGTCCAACTCCAAAGTTTCAAATAATTTTTGTTGTAAATCTCCAAATTTTCAAGCAATTTTTGTGAGTATGTATCTACGTGCGTGTGTGTGTGCGTGTGCGCTTGTTGTGTGTGTTTATGTGTGCCACATTGTATTATTTATATATATTATTCACATATTATTGTTTTATATAATTTATGATTTTTAGTTAAATATTATAATTTTATAATGATAGATCGGTCTAAATAGTTAAATTTTTAAGTTAAGATCCAATGGCTTTTAATAACAAGGGTATAATTGTTATTTCAATAAAAATCTAAAATGTTAAACTCACTAACAGAGGGGAGAGTATAAATTCAAAAAGTACGAGGGCTTTTTTTAAATATTTTCAAACTCTAAGGTAGTTACCTATAGCTTCGCGAGACCATAGGAGGTTTTTGCAATTATCTCATAAAGATATGAAGTGGCATTTTGTTTTTGTTTTTTTTTTTTTTTAAAATTGCCAACACATGTCCATGTAGCAAATGCACATCTTATTGCCAGCATCATCGCCACATCAGCATATATGGCAGGAAAATTAGAAAATCCCTGATTTTCTTACAACATCAACTCCTATGCCAACGTAGTTCAAAATCGAATTAAAATTGAAAATTTTGAAAAATAAAGGGCTAAAGTTGAAAAACACAAATATAAAGGATAAAAACTCGAACATCCTAAACTTAGAGGATGTTTTTTTTTTTTTGTAAAAATTGCTAATGAAATATGTTCGATATCAATATTAATTTTGGCATACTTAAGGCAACGAAATTTTTACAAATTTATGTAGAATCAAAATTTTTATTTATTATTAAAGTAAATGATGAATATTGTAAATAAAATATTGATTTATTTTATTTGAATTAAAATATAATGCATCTTATTTTAAATACTTGACAATTGTTGGATGCTTTTGAATAAACATGAATTACAAATATACATATTTAAATTCATATAAAAAAATTATTTGAATTTCATGCATGAAAAAATAGAATTACATAAAATTATCTATATTTGCACTTAGTTGGATGTTTTCAAGATTTTTGAATTATATATAATATAGAATAATTGAATTCGCTCTCAACAAATATGCATCTAATGGGCTAAATATGATTTAGACATCACCAACTTAGATTGGAGTGCCTTTTTTTTCTCTCAAAAATATTACTCCAACTAAAATTAATTTTCATAACGTTACCCCCTCAAAACTATTTCTCATGTTATTACTCATATTGCCTCATACATTGCTATGCACGCAAAAATTTATTAGTTGGATTTTTTTTCTTCTACTTTACAAGCCCATGAGAATCCAATTTATTTTCCTTACCTATATGAGTTCTAACTAGTCTTTCTTTTTTTATTATTTTTATTTTTCATTTTTTGACTGTAATTATTTTCCTAATACTTAATCTAAACATCAAATAGTCGAATAATCATGAAATTATGATAAGAGTTTACAGTTTTTAGGTGTTATTACTACATTGTGTGATATCTAAGCACAACAATTTTTATAGATCTTAGTTTCAAATTTAACTTCTTATTGCTTGCAAATGTGATTATATTATTGATAGTGTTGCTATTGGCTCTCTTTAATAGCCAAAAAACAAAAAAGAAAGAAAAAAGAAAGTGATAAATTTAACGATTTATGAATAAAGTAGAAGCAAAAACTAAATCAATCTATATCATTATTTAGAATTTAAAATGATTATCATATACAGGCTTACTGCGCCATGTTGAATCCTTAACACTAAGTCTTTTCAAAATCAAAATAGACTAAACACAAAATTTAATTGCCTAATAAATACTATTAACCAGAGTCATGTAGTTAAATTAGAATTTTAAAAGTTTTACCAAAAAATATGAGAATCTTATTTTATAATTTCTTATTAAATACTTGATATGAATAATTAAAAAAAAAAAAGATTTCTAGTTCTCACCTTACTACTAAACAATGCACAGATTAATGGTGAAAAGTAAAGAAAAATTTCAAAATAATTACAGTACTTCGTTGTAGAAATTGGTGTAAGAAAAAATATATGAAAGTTTGATAAAATAGTATAAATGGTGTAGAAAAAAAATTACAACTAGTATAGTTATGGACCTCTAAAGTATGGGATAAAAATAAAGTAAAATTCAATTAATAAGTTTTTGCTTGCATGGCAATGTATGTCGCTATATGAGTAATAACACGAGAATACTTTTGAGATAGTAATAGTTTGAGAATTATTTTTAATTGGAGTAATATTTAAAGAAAAAACTCAGATTGTGTTTGAGCAGATTACTTCAAGTTTAAAGATTTAATTTAGTATGACAAATTTACCGAACGTGTGGATTTAGGGAACTTTTAGGAAACAACTGATAATCTATCTGCCATTTTTTCTTTCTTTTTTCAGCTTGCACTTAAAACTGTAATTATTTCCAGTGAGTACGAGAGACAGAGAAGCTGCATGGCTTAAAAGGTTAAATAAGCAAAATTGAATAAAGTATCAGACATTTTGATCAAAAAAAGCACATCAGGTTTGGCTTGTTTTCATAAATTCCGTTGTGACATGAAAAATTACAGACACCCCGATAATATTTTATTTTCTAATACAAATCTTACAAGCAATTACAGGATATCTATACCATGAAATCAATTAATAAGAAGCTACTTATAATTTTAATACCATATGCATTGAAGTTGTCCAGGGCCTTTGGCATAATACACATGGACCCTACCAATTAATGAAAAGACGTTCAATTTGTTTTTTTCAATTATATTGATACATGATTGCAGCGCACTTGGTGCGCTGGGAGTATTGCTCCAGCTGCGTGGCATCACAATCATTCTAAGGACTAATTGCTTTTTTTTTTTTTTTTTTTTTTTTTTTGTTGTTGGTGAAAAAGGACTAATTGCTTCTGATTGGTCTACTGTCCAACTCATATATAGTTGAGGCTATTTAAGTGGTAGGGATTTCATTTAGAAAAAGACTTCCCCTAGGATGCCAAAAGTTGTTTATATTTAAAAGCACCCAAAACAAGATTAGCGACTTAGAGGGTGTTTGGCTATCCTTATTTGAAATATCTTATAAGCTTTTATATTTTATAAGATATTTTAAAAATTTATAAGATGTTGAATCTTTTTTTAAAAATAAGCTATCAATATGTGTGAATAATAAAGATGTGTGTAACTTATAAGATGTTAGTAATGGCAAAATTATAATGAATTTGATTGAAAATATGGAGTTTGATCAAATCTTAAAAATTAAGTTAGCTCTTCCTTACTTTTTAAAAAAAGACCTTATAAGTTCCTAAGCATCTTATTTTAGAAGCTTATAAGCTCCTCCCCTGAAATTTTGCCAAATATTCCGACACATCTTATAAGCTCTCAAACATCTTATAAAATATTTTAAGTATAAGCTTAGGCAAACACCCTCTTAATGTGTTCATTCCTTTTCAAATTGTTCTCAAGTAAGGATACACTTGGGGTTGAATTTATCCTGGGGTGTATAAGAGCTCTTTGTTCCCCCACCCAAATTGAAAGGGAAAATTTTTATACGAATTTGATGTTTGGATGTTATGTATAAATTAAATAAGTAGGGAACCGTATATAATTAAAGGGGTATAAATGTATCTTTGAATTTAAAATGACTTCATAAATTTATCTTTAAATTTGAACAATTGTCTTAATTGTTCTTTAGTGCATTTTTTATTAATCTTTCAATACATCGCTTATAATTTTATAATTTAATTATCTTTATTATCAATAGCATTTACTAGATTATGTGCACTCCCTGACTTAATGTCTCGGCTTTGCCACTGGAACAAATAGAATCAAAATCTATCATATCTTGTATGTTAATAGTCTTTTAAATAAATTAATAATGCCATACAATTTGAATAATTTAATGGATATGCAGAGTACAAATTGAATATGTTGAAGAATTTCATCAGTCAAAGTTGGTCAATAAGTGGTAGTGTAGTGTTAATCACTCAAGAAGTTTCATATCTCTCTTCCATGTGCACACATGACACGACAGGATGATGCCACTCAAGCATCATAACAGTTTGATTTGCTTTCTTCACGAACCAAGTCTACAGCTTTTCTTTATTATGCGTTCTTTGCAATTTCCACGACTCATGTTTGAGGATTTATTTTTGTCTATGCTGCACGCGCCACACACGTGCATAGTGAGACATATATATAATAACACGATAAGAGATAACAATGTACAAAATAGCGTACACCGAGCTATTAGGAATAAGGATATGTTTATTTATGTATATATAATAACTAACTTTTGGCATTGTGAAGGGAGCAAATGGATTGGGAGGTTCGCCTTCATAATGGGTCTTTACAGTACATGATTCAGATTAGTCAACCAATAAGCCAGAACCGGATAGATAAAACCAAAATATATATATATATATATAAATAACTAACTTAATATAAAATTTGCAATACATTGATTGGCAAATTATCTATTAGTGCTGTAGGGGGCAAGGTGGATTATGTTTAAAATAATAAATATTTGACGATTCTCTTTCCTAACGGTTTTGTCGTCGGGGAGTGCACCTCTGCCACGTCGATGCCAACGCAAAGTGAGGACCAATCATGCAGCACCACCTGAAAGAAGACCACACATGTAACACCATTCGCCTGCCGCCACATGTCTCTATTTCCTCGGGCCCCGAGGAGATCTCCGGCCCCCATGGCCCTTACACACGAGTCTCCTCGAACAATTGTTGACCCTTCCAATGAGGGGTCTCGTTCCTTATCTGAGTGGTGCCCCACCGCTTCCTTGAAGTGGTCCCCCCTTATAACTTTTTCTAACAAAACGGATGTGCCTGACATTTCTACTACTACGTGTCAGGGAATATATATTATACGGACGGCGGAGTTGGACTGAGTCAACCCTAGCCCAGGCTATCTTCCGGCTATTATAAATAGTAAGTCACCGTTGTTCATAAGGGTACACTTTTTAAATTCACACTTCATACATTACATCACGAAGACTCCTCCTCAATCTTAATAGTCTCCACTCGGGCAGGGGCCGAGGCGCTCCGGGCAACAACGACAGTTTGGGCCTATCCTTAGGCCCCTATTATCGTCAACGGCGTGATTGCATGCTTAATCAAGGTCTCCTCTAGGGGGGAGGGGGAGAGACATGTGTCTCTTAGAGCTAAAGACCTTAGCCAAAAGTGCTAATCGAGACATTTCTAGTATTCGAGGATCTACAAAAGTAAAAAGGCCGATCAGACACATCATAACAAAACACCAAAATAAATGAATAAATAAATAACAACAAACAACAAGTGAATAGCAAACACAATGTGATTGGTTCTTAATTGAGCCGAGTAAAGATTGGCCTTGACCAAAAACCTCTCCTAGGTTAGAAAAATTAGGCACATAAGCCCATGTTTCTTATGACTGAAGAACCACTCCCTCGACCAGTTGGTCGACCCCATTCCCACCAGGGGTAACTTTTTAGCGTCGGGGTTGTGTAGGATTCTGATCAGCCATATCTCATTGGAGTGAATGAAGTACCACTTCTGCTTCCAGTCACTACTATGCGAGGACGAAGCGGTTTCTATGATTTTCCTCCCATTTTTAGCACTAACAAAAAAGTAGTTGAACTTATCATTTGGGTAGGACTGACTAAAGTGGTTCATTTGGAAGAGGACTAAAAAAATTAGCTAAGGAAGGTCTGTGTCTGGTACTTAGACAAAACATGAAAAAGGCACTGATCAAAGCGTAAGAGTTTAGGGTAAGTTGAATTGGACTAATGTTTAAACGGTTAAGGATAGAGCAAATGAAAGGAGGGATAGGGAATCTAAGCTCGTTGTCGATGTGGGCATAGTGTATAGGGATACAACCTTCTGGTGGGTCGATCATTAACCCCTCCGATGATAGCTAAATGACGCTGAAGCCCTATCAGATATAGTGGTTCATCACCCTGTGCACGTCCCGATCAGTGTTTCGTGCGATGATGTTGCCCCAGCTAGTGATCATTTAGTTCCCCGAGATGACCTTCCTCTTTCGTCGGTCAAGCACGAATCCAGGATGCTCGGGTGTTGGCCTCTCCATGGGATCAACCTCCTTGTCTAACTCCCTCTATTTAGGAATGGGCACATCCATATATTCGCTAATTGAAGAGAGGTTGATCTCAAGGTGGGCTGACATCTGCTGCTTCATTTTCTTGATTTTGCCCGGGCTTTTTCCACCTGTCATCGGGTGACTTGTGCTTGCCTCCTCGGGGCATCAAGATGATGCCCCAACCTCAACCTCCTCCTGGATGGTAGTTTCTGTATATGAGGAAGAGCCCGTCACAACCAGATCACTCATCTCCTCCCCAAATGGCAACCCCTCAAATCTACTTTGGCTATCACCACTCCCTCGGACCCACTCATGTTTGTTCAAAAGGTCTAAAGAAAACCGAATGAGAAAAGAAATGCAAAAATTGAAAGAGACAAAGGAGAGAGGAATACCTAAGTTTTGTCTACTTGAAGGGAACTTGTGTTTGCTCGGTGCTCTCAGTGTTCTGCTTAGTGCTATTTTTTAGCTCGAGATGAAAATGGTGTACTTCAGACCAGGACCGAAGCACCTATTTATAGGGAAGTAAAAATTCCCTCAGGAAGTTCAATCGTCACCTGCAATCATTACCAATGGTCAAATTTTGAATTTACCGCCATAACCTTTGCTCGGCTTTTCGATCAAAGCGTGACAATTCAGGTCCCAGCAAGTTTATGGCCTGCTCAATTCCCCTTATCTGAGTATCCCATAAACTGGGGGGACTAATGACATGGGGGAGTGCCCCTCTACCACGTCGATGCCAATGTAATGTGAAGACCAATTGTGTAGCACCTCTTGAAAGAAGACCACACATGTGGCACCATCTGCCTGTCGCCATGTGTCTTCATTTCCTCGTACCCTAAGGAGACCTCTTTGAACACAAGTCTCTTTGAACAGTTGTTGAACCCTCCAATGAAGAGTCTCGCTCCTCAACAAAGTGGTACCCACAGTTTTCTCAAAGTAGTCCCCCCCCCAAATAACTTTTTCTGACAAAGTTGGTATGCCCAACATCTCCACTAACGTGTGTTAGGGAGTATAGCTTATATGGACGGTGGAGTTGGACTGAGTTAACCCTAGCCCAACCCATCCTCCTCCGACTACTATAAATAGTAAGTCACCACTGTTTACAAGAATATGCTTTCTAAATTCACACTTCATACATTACATCACCTTCAGATTACCTGCTTGAATACTGGCTTTCTAAATCCATTTGTGTTTGGCCTAATGAACATGTATCGTGTCCTTAAAAATATTGAGCACTATTGTTGGTGGTTCAAATATGTAGAAAGAGTGTGTGCATATGCGCACGCGCATATGTTATTAAAAAAGGGAACCAACTATATGATTGGTGCATTGTGCCTCTCCACTTAAGATAATGTGATTTCTTTCTCAGTGTTACCCATCTTCCTTTTGTTTTTTGAATTAGAATTTTATGCATCTTCTTAATTTTGAAAAATAATGAAACTTTACTGCTCTTCTTCATCTTCAAAAATATTAAAAACCTTAAAACTTTTTATCAAAGAGCTACATAATTAAGCAACTTTATTTAATTTTCAGGCCGAGATGCATAAATTTAAGCTTTTTTACGTAGCTATATATTTTACATATTTTGTTGTGATGTGGGTCGAATTTGGGAGCTAGTCGACCTCGATCGGCTACTCTAGTCGAGTGGATAGGTTGGGATATTTCACTGGGAAGTTGACCTGCACCAAGGGAAAGGCAACGTGAGCTAGCCGAGATGGGCCTTGGCTAATACCATCCGATGTTTAAGTCAGTCGATCGGTTTTGTAGAGATTTGAGCAAAGTAAGGGCATTGAGAGTAATTAATGAGATGAGTCTTACCATAAATGCAAGGGTATTTATAGTGTGTCCGTGTAGGTTGCTCCATATGGGACCTTTAGGCATGGTAGGTCATCATTTGATGAGATGGAGTGACTCGTGAGCCTAAGGGTAGGGCCTAGTAACATAAGTTGGCTCTCAATTAATGAGGCATGAGGTTAGGTGGCTGAGCCACACCCGAACTTATGGAGCATTTAATGCTAGCAGGGGTCCGTTGGACCCGGCTTGGTCTCAATCAATAATGATATCGTTCATTAGGGTCGATGGGATGGGCTCGAGCAGTCGAGATTCCTAACTCGAACGGTAAAAAACTTGACAAGCCGAGATTGTTGGAATAGGTTTGACAAGTCGCTAATCCAGTCAATATCCCACAAACTGATCAGTAACATGCTCACTGGCTTGAGCGCTTGGAAGAGGTGGCATGTGGAATACGGTCAAAAATGCCGATCGAAAATAGGCCACTTCATGTTGCATTTTGATAGTACCATCCATCTCATATGACTCACTCACACACACACACACACACACACACATATATAAAATACAATATTACATAGTTCAATGGATAAAACTGAGGCTCCAAGATCATAAGGTCTAATTCCTTGTTGATGTATTTGCAGGTCTTTACTCCTATTTTAATAGTAGTTTATTGATTTATTTATGATACAGCTGTTTGATTTGTAAATAATATAATTTAAGATAGGATGTAATAATTAAATTTGTAATATATGAGTCATTGATACAATTGAATGTTATGTACTTTTAAAGAAAAAAGAAAGAACTTATTTCTAACGAAAAGTTTGCAATTTTGGTCCTATAACTCCTACATTTTGGCGATCTTGGTACGGACCGGTTGCAAATTGGCAATTAACTTCTATATCTTCCTTTTTTTTGCAATTTTACGGAATTTTTCATCTAAAAATTTCAATTTCATCCAAAAAAATCAAAAAAAAAAAAAAATCTAGCATGGCTCCATGTGTCCACCGGATTTCGCTGGTTTTGTATTCACTTATCCCCGAAAATCTCATGTGTCTGCACTTTTTGATTGGATAAAGTTAGAGTCAATAATTTCATAAGGGAATTATTATTAGAACTCTATTTTTGTTTTTTAAATTAAAAAATTAATTAAATTATTTATTTACCTTTACAATACTATTTTTATTAATTTTAATGGTATAATTTTATTTTTATAGTTAATCATTTTCACATTTTGGTTATAAAAACACATGAGATCACAATTGTAATGTAAACTCTTTTTTTTTTTTTTTTTTTATCTTTCTTTTTTGTCCCACTTAGTGCAAAAAATACATTACTAATAAAAATTTTCAAGTTATACATGCAACTTCTAAGATATATAAAACTATGAAATAAAGGAAAACAAGTTAATTATATAAAAAAGGTTGGGTGTTAAAGAAATCAAAAGACATTGTATAATTATGTTGATATTCAAATATACAAAATATTAGGTAAAAAGAAACAAATTGTATATCCCCACTAAATTTATTTTTCCTCAACATTATCTAACTTCAAACAAGCAAAAAGTCTATAATAATAATAATAATAACAATAATAATAATAATAATAAAGAAAAGGAAAAGGAAAAGGAAAAGAAAGATAAGTTTCATAATTACAATCTTTAAGTCATGACATCTCATTCAAAGTTTGCACCAACTTGTTTCCTCCGTATATTATTCCTACAAAATATTTGTGTAAGCATTAATAGAACAATTGGCACATCAAGGGAAAAATTATATTACGTAAATCTATGTATGCTGAAATTAAAGTGTGAGCAAAAAATTTAATGAATAGTATGAAAAGTATTAAAAAGAAATAAATACATTTGTTGCTATTAAATGAGTTGTAAGAATGGTAGATATCTTAAATTTGCCCAGTATTCTTGTTATTCACAAGCTTTATTTTCTCCTCCAAGTCAAAAATCATTGTTAAATCTTTTAAAATATTAATCGCCTCCATTTTCATGTAACTAAAATTAATATGACAAAAAAATAGAAAAATATAATATAAAGTATGGGTAAATATTGCACAAAAAACAACAATATTAGAACAAATTTTTTTGTCAGGAGACCGTCAAAATAAGCAGTTGAATAACAATTCTAAAGTTTTCATCACCAAAACCAAAAAGAAGATGACGAAGAATAGTATTTTTGAATGTGTCAAAATAAATATTTAGACTATTAAGTTTTTTTTTTCAATAAATCAAATTAAATTAATGTTTAGAAATTAAAAGGTATATATATTGGCCAATTATAAAGTGAGAGGGAGTGTCAATAACAATTTTGAAATGTCAATAATAATTAAATTTCATAATTATGTGCGTTTGCGTGTTTTTTAATATTTTCCCGATCCTCTATTTTGGGGTGCAGACGTACGGGGGCCAGGTGATTGGGGGTGGCAGGGAAAGGGGCAGAAAATTCTAGTATATATATATATACATACATATAGAAATTGTTTTTATTTGAAATAAAATATACATATATATATAGAGAGAGAGATATATATACATATATAACTTTAATTTTCCACATTGCTTCCAAGAAATGATTGTAAGTTGGCATTGTGTCTTTCTTCTTTTCCTTTTTTTTTTTACATGTCACATTTTTTTGTAAAATTTTTGCCCGTATTCGTTTTTGTTATATATATCAGAACTAATTATGCAAAAAAGTATTTTATACTTACCATATGATTATATACATTTTAGAAAGAGTGGTCAATCACATCGCAATTGTACCAACATTTACTATATGATCGGTTGGATTTGGCTAAACCGCATATGAACCAATATTTTCCTTTTTTGTCTCAAGACAAATATTTTACCTTGCCACATAGGACAAGTGAAGACATATCATCAAAATTTAGCAGACACATGGAGTCTGCGTTAGATTTTCCGATGCGATCAAAAATTTTCAGCAAAATTTTCACTAAAATTATAAAAATTAAAAAGATACGGGACTAAATTTCCAATTTGAAAACACTATATACCAAGAATGCAAAAATTCAAGATTTAGAAAGTTGCGATTTTGCTTTGTTTTAATGATGGCTATTTGTATATGATAAATCAATAAAAATTCAATTTTTTTAATGAAAACAATAGCTATTTGAAATTGTATTTTCATATTATTTCTCTCAATTCCGATCTATCAATTTATATTATCAAAAAAAATTACTATTTTGGAATTTTGGTATTCGAAACAAGATATACTTTTACCAAAATCACTACAGTTAGGTAAAGAACAATTATTTTAGTACCAACTTATGATAGTTATAAACAATTAATTTATGATAAAATTTAAATTTTTACATTAAACATTATGTGGAAAATAAAAATATATCATTTTCGGTGGTTTTTCTTGAATTGATTGGTTTTAAAAAATTAAAATTAGTTTTTTTTTTTAACTTTTTTAAATATATTTAAAGAAGGGGTAGAATTGAAAAGTGAATAGTATCACCGCAGTTGGATGATGACAAAGTGATACCAACAATGCATTTGAGGGGAACAAAACCGAATTCGCACTGCATAATAACCACAGTTGTACTTATATATATATAGTTATATATACATATATAGCATCTTTCTTTAATATATTCGTGCTTCAATTTGTTAAATCGAATATCCAATTCTTTTCTTATATATTTTGTTGTATATTAGTTAATTAATACACATTTTAGAATAGAACTGTTTGAATATCAATGTCTAATTTGTGCAGCTTAAATCTTAGGACTGAAAGAATGTGAATTTATTTTTAGATTTGTTTAGATTTATTTTTGTAACTTATAAGTTTTAGCATTTCAAACTTTGCGTATTTTACATTGTTGGCATGATTGTTACTAAATCTGGTACTTTTAAGTAAGTGAATAAGAATTTAAGAAGATTGATAAAATAAATAAGAATCTTATCACGTAATCTCTTATAAAATTCTTGATATAAATGAAAACTACAAAAATATTTATTGGTTCTTACCTTTCTTCTACTATACAAAGTGCCTTTATTGCAATTTTAGGACGGTTAAGATGTCACTTTTTGATTTAAGGACATTTTTTATTGGGGTGGGCAAATGTGGGACACTAAATTTAAAAAATTTTGCAATCTTAGGACTCTGGCCACTTTTTTGGCTAATTTCACCGGAAAATGACACATCATAATCAGAAAATGCATATATGTCCATCAATTTTGAGAGTTTGTTGATGTGGCCGATGACATGGATTTTAAAATATACACTTTGGAGCTAAGTAGATTAAAATAAAAAAAAATGAAAAAAAAAGAATATTTATGTAATATAATAAATATATAAAAATTAATTAGACCCCCCCCCCCCAAAACCCCCACCCCACCCACCCCACCCCTTCTTCTTCCTGGAAAATCTCCAGGTACCCCCCAACCTACCCCCCACCTCTTTTTCTTAGAAAATCAGCACCCCACCCCATCCCACCCCTTCCCCTTCCACTTCCCGTTCCCCAATTACTTAATTCTCCCACCCTGCCCTCTTTCTCTCTCTTTCTGTGCAGTTTCAACATTGGATAAGGTGTGGGCTGGCGATGGTTTAGGGGTTGAGGGAGAGGTGATGATGGTGGCAACAAGGCGACTTGGAGGCTGAGGGAGGGCGAGGGTGGAAGTGGTGGTAACTTTGGGATTGACAGAAAGGGAGGAGGCAGTGGCGACGACTTCGGGTTTGAGGGAGGGGAGGTAGTAGTGGCGACGGCGATGACCTGGAGGAGGGGGAGGTGGTAGAGGTGGCAGCGGTGACTTGAAGGCTGAGGGAGGAGGAAGTGGTGGTAGGCGACTTAGGGGCTGAAGGAGGGGGAGGTGGCGGTGATTTCGGGTTTGAGAAAGAGGAGGTGGCGGCGGCGACGACAACTTAAGGAAGGGGGAGGTGGTGGAGTTGGCAAAGGCGACGTAGGGGCTGAGTTAGGCAACAACGAGTTGGCTAAGGATGGTGAAGTAGCGGTGACAGTGAGGTTGAGGGAGGGAGAGGTGGGGGTCACCGGATTGAGAGGGGATTGGCGGAGGCGCTAAGGGAGGCAGAGGTTGGGGTGGCAGGGCTAGGGTTTGGGTTATGGGGTAAGATGGGGGGCAGGGGTGTTTTGGAAGAATTTTTTTTTTACTTTATTTATATATATAAATAATATTATTATATATTGTATAATTATTATTTAAAAAAGTATATTCAGAATTATTTTTTTCATATAGTTTTAATAATTATGTGTGGTTTTTTATATATTTATATTTCCATCCCAAACACTAACACAAAATAATGTGTTATCATGCATGGCAACTAACAAAGCCACCTCTATACCACATCAGATATTCAAAATACGCATGTGAGCTAGGCGTCTTTTTTCGGCGAAATTAGCTGGAAAAGTGGCCAAAGTCCTAAGATTGCAAATTTTTTTAAACTTAGTATCCCACATTTGCCACCCCTAATAAAAAGTATTGTTAAATCAAAAAGTGATATCTTAACTGTCCTAAATTTGCAATAAAGCCCATACGAAGTCTAGGTTAATAGTAACAAGAATAAATAATATTTTAAAAATAATATACCATTTTGTTGTAGAAAGTTGGTTTGAAGCAAAACTATATAAAAGTATGATAAAATAATATAAATGGTACGCGAGAATATATAATATTAAAATTAGTAAATAGTCATGGGCCTATGAAAGAGAAAAACAAATTCCAACTAATAATTTTTTGCTTGCATGACATGTTGACAATGTACGAGACAATATGAAGATAAATTCACTTTTAGTCACATGGGATTGAGGCCTGACTACATTTAGTCCCATAAGAATTTTAATTTGAAAATTAGTTCTATAAAATTTGATTCTTGGATAATTTAATTCCCATGGACGAAGAATTTGTATTTTTCGGCCTAAACTTATGACGTGGTAGATGAGAACAACACCCAACGTGACTTGGAAATGGCTAATTAGTTACATCGACTTTTTTTTTGTTCTTAATGACTCAATAAACACTTGGCCGACGTGTAGGATTGAAAAATTAACAAAAACTGTTTGTTATTCTTAGCGATTGATTATGAAATGTTTCCCCAAAATCAAAAAAAAAAAAACCATAGACCACACACTCTCTCTCTTTCATTAAAATATTAGTCTTAATATGGATCACATTTATATTATTTCTTTTATTTATTTTTTTAAAAAAATTTAATGTTTAAGTAATTAATAATATATTTTTTTCCTTTCGATATTACTTATATTATTTCACCAAAGAATTTCTTAATTCATAAAGTATATAATATGTTTTAACTAAGTAGGAATAAAATAATTATTAATCTCATAAATTATACAATATCAATCTAAAATTTAAAGGATAGAGTTGTTTATGGCGTTCGGGGCCTTTGGGCTAATGACATGTACCTTGTTTTTGAGCCATGGGGAGTGTAAGGACTAGGGTTCAATACCTTATAGGTGTGTGTGTGCGTGTGCGTGTTTTACCATTCCACATTGAACAAAAACAAATTGTTTATGACATTTCTCGCATAAAAATCGTAAAATTAAATTTTTTTTTTTACCATTATCATTCTCCGAAGCAATATAACTCGAGTTTGATTTTTATTTCTTTATGAAAATGGTTCAAAAGATACATAAGTCTTCAGTTGTGTTGAAAATCTTAAATGGTGAGGTAAAATATTAAAATCTTAGGTAGAAAAGATAACAAAAATAAAAATATAACTATTAAAAATGGTAACAACTATATTTCGTCAATTTCTCACCGTTTTTTAAGAATTTAAAGACTACAAACCCATTGTTAAATTGTTCTTGTTTAATAAAATACTTAATTTCAATCTTAATTTTATTAAATATTTTCCTCAAGTTTAGTCCAATTATTTAATTTGCAGAAAATTGAATTATATTGTATTTGTTTTCAATGCAATGTTTAAATAAAATAGTTAGTGCTAAAGCGGGAAAAAACTATCAAGTGAAGAATTAAAAAATAAAAAAACCTAATGTTGAAGGTTAAAGAATAGAAAAATAAACTATGAAGTGAAGAATATCCATTAGATAAAGATTAAAAAAATAAAAAAGTAATTATTTCAATTTGGGTTAGGTCAGATGGAGTCGAGTTTGGTGACCTAAAGTTTATTTTCTGATTCTTTGGGTTGATCCGAACCCAACTTAACATGACCTTATTTTTTGGGTTAATTTCAACTAAATTTAAATTCCTCATCGATCAGACTTAAATTGTTTCAAAATTAAATCATATAGGATCAATTTTGGAATTAAAATTCCTATGGAAGTAAAAGTGATTTTATCTCTACAGGAGGTACGAGTCACACCATGCCACCAATAGCCTACACCAACTCATCAATAAAAATGTCAAATCATAGTTTTTTTTAAAAAACAAACCAAGGAGTGTTATTAGCTACATATTAGCCTCAGCCATAATAAAAAGTTCAATACAGTTTGGGAGTGAGTCAGACAACTCAGTAAAAGTAGCTCTGCGGGCGAGCTTATGGGCAACCTCATTGCCACGTCTAGGAACAAATTGAAAGCGTACAACACAAAAAGAAGAAACCTCCCTACGAATATCGTTAACAATGTTACCTACAACTGACCAATCTGGATTTGAGGAGCTTAACGTCTGGACGAGAATCTATGAGTCACCTTCTAAAATGATCGACCTCCACCTATACACTCAGGCCAAGGTTATTGCCTCCCTCGCCGCCAGTGCCTCCACATACAAGGCACCTCCCAGAATAAAAAACTTAGTTGATCTCTGTTAAAAAATGACTTGAATTTTGAGAACCAAAATTGGCCACATCTCAACATAATACTTGTGGCCAAGATTTTGCAAAGGAGTTGAGGAATTTAATTTGGCTACAACTTTTAGGAAGTAAAGTTCAACTTGAAAACTTCTTATGAAGTAAAGTTCAACTTGAAGACTTCTTATGAAGTAAAGTTTAACTTGAAGACCTCTTAGGAAGTAAAGTTCAACTTGAAGACCTCTTAGGAAGTAAAGTTCAACTGGAAGACTTCTTAGGAATTAAAGTTCAACTTGAATTCCTCCTCTTACAATTCAATGAATCTTGCCACCTTAAATTTCTATAAATAGGTGGCCTTGGCCATTCATTTGGTGACATGAGGAAGAGAGAAGTAGAGAGAACTTTCAAGACAAGTTAAGTTCTTTGAGAGCTTTGAAAAATAGAGAGTTGTGAAACACTTGAGAGATAAATTCTTTGTGAGAGAATTGTGAGGTTGTTCTCTTGGGTTTCGGGTTTAATTAGAGAATATTTTCTCTAATTGTTGTAACTCTCTGTAAAACTTCTTATAGTGGAATCGCTCCTCGCCCGTGGACGTAGGCTTGTTATTAGCCGAACCACGTAAATATTGTGTCGTTTTAATTTCCGTTCATTTTACTATCAAATTATTGTCGCCTATTTAAAATAAATGTACTACTAGATCCGGGTGCTATCCTAACAAACTGGTATCAGAGCCCTGGTTGTTAGTACATTTGTTTTGGTATTTCCTATCTAGTGAGGATGTCGAAGACAAAATTTGATGTCGAGAAGTTTGATCGAAAGATCAACTTCACTTTATGGCAAGTGAGGATGCGTGCCGTCCTCGTACAGAATGGATTCAGAAAGCTTTGGCCGGTGTAAAACCAGAGGCCATGTTAGGTCACAAATGGGAGGAGATGGATGAGAAAGCCCGCTCGGCTATTCAGTTGTCTTTGTTAAATGAAGTTTTGCACGAGGTGATTGCCGAAAGGACAACGAAAGATCTTTGGGATAAGTTGGAGTCTCTCTACCTGAAAAAGACTCTCACGAATAAGTTGTACAAGAAACAGTGCCTATATTCACTGCGAATGAGTGAAGGTACATCTTTGAGTTCACATATTGATGAGTTTGAATCTATTATTATGGATTTGCAAAATCTAGATGTCATTATTGATGATGAGGATAAAGCCTTGTTACTACTTTGTTCATTACCTCCTTTATATAGACATTTTAGAGAAACCATGTTGTATGGAAAAGATACTATTTCTCTAAAAGATATTAAATCTGCTTTGGAGACCAAAGAAAAGATTGATCATGATATCACTGGTCAAACTAGTGATAGTCAGGCACAGGGTCTATATGCAAGAGGGAGGTCCAAATAAAGAGGAGTCAATTAAAGCAGGCTAAAATCTAGATCAAAATCTAGAAGTAAAGGTGTTGTGTGTTGGCACTGTAAAGAACCAGGGCACATTCGCAAAAATTGCGATAAGTTGCAAAAGAAGAGAAATGCTCCACAAGAAAAGAATGAATATTCTGGCGACGCGAGTATTGCTGAAGACGAAGGTGGCGTTGATGTGCTTCTTGTGGCAGAGAAGCATGACAAATTCAACAATGAATGGATTACGGATACGGGTTGTTCTTATCATATGTGTCCCAATCGGGACTAGTTTTCTACATATGCGTCTGTTGACGGAGGAGTTGTTTTGATGGGGAATAATGTTCCATGAAAAACTATTGGTATTGAAACGATCCAGATCCAGATGCACGATGGGATTGTCAGAACATTGACTGATGTCAGACATGTTCCAGATCTCAAGAAAAATCTCATCTCATTAGGCACCCTGGATGCCAATGGGTGCAAGTTTTCAACTGAAGGTGGAGTATTGAAAGTAAGCAAAGGTGCATTGGTTGTCATGAAAATTAGAAAAGCAGGTAGCTTGTACGTGTTACAAGGCTCTACTGTTATAGGCTCTGCAGCAATCTCATCATCTATGTCATATGCTGATATTACAAAATTATGGCATATAAGGCTTGGGCATATGAGTGAAAAGGGTTTGCCCTTGTTGAGTAAAAGAGGTCTTTTTTGTGGCCTAGAGCGCAAGAATAATGAATTTCTGTGAACATTGTGTGTTCGGAAAGCAAAAGCGGCTCAGCTTTGGCACTGGAATTCATAGAACTAAAGGTTCTTTGGATTATATTCACTCTGATCTTTGGGGACCATCACAGGTTCCATCAAAAGGAAGGAGCTCAATATTTATTGACCTTTATTGATGATTTTTCACGAAAGGTCTGGGTCTATTTTCTGAAGCACAAAAATAATGTGCTTGATACTTTCAAGAAGTGGAAGGCTTTGATCGAGAAGCAAACTGGAAGGCAAATCAAAAGACTCCGAACAAACAACGCTTTGGAGTTTTGTAGTGGAGATTTTAACAGGTTTTGTGAAGCTGAAGGGATTGCCAGGCATCACACTGTAGTTAACACTCCACAACAAAATGGCGTAGTAGAGCGCATGAATAGAACTCTTTTGGAAAGGGCTCGGTGTATGCTTTCCAATGCTGGCTTGTCTAAAGTGTTTTGGGCTAAGTAGTCTCCACAGCCATGTTTTTTGGTGAACCGCTGACCGTCTACAGCAATCGGGTTTAAAAGCTCCTGAAGAGGTATGGTCCAGTAAACCTGCTGACTATTCAAATTTGAGAATATTTGGATGTCCTGCCTATATGCATGTTAATGAAGGAAAGTTAGAGCCTAGAGCTAAAAAGTGTATTTTTCTTGGTTATGCTTCTGGGGTGAAAGGATATCGATTGTGGTGTCTTGATCCTAAGTCACCTAAATTTGTTATTAGCAGAGATGTTACTTTTGATGAGTCTGCTCTACTGACCCAGAAAAAGGAGTCCACAGTTTCTTCTAATACAGATAACTCAAAGAGTGCATCAAAGCAGGTGGAGCTTGAAATTCCTAGTCCACCTGTGACGTCTGAAAGTCCTATTGGCTCTGGACCTTCGATAGAAGAGGAGCCTGATCCTATTGAAGAAACATCTCCCCAGGAGGAAAGATGTATTGCTAGAGACAGACCAAGAAGAGAAATACGACCACCACAGCGATATACTGATTATGTCGCGTATGCCTTGTCTGTTGGAGAAGAAATAGATTCTATCAACGAGCCAGCTACATATACTGAAGCAGTTTCTTCAAAAGATTCCTCGAAATGGTTGATTTCTATGCAAGAGAAAATTGAGTCACTTCACCAGAACGGTACTTGGGTACTTGTGAAGCCGCCAGCCAAACAAAGGATTGTTGGGTGTAGATGGATGTTTAAAAGAAAGAAGGAATTCCTGGAGTAGAAAAGGCAAGGTACAAGGCACGGTTAGTAGCCAAAGGTTACAGTCACGTACCAGGTGTTGATTTTAATGATATTTTCTCACTTGTTGTGAAGCACAGTTCTATTCGTATCTTGCTTGCTCTAGTTGCCATGCATGATTTGGAGTTAGAACAACTTGATGTTAAAACTGCATTTTTGCATGGTGAACTAGAAGAAGAAATTTATATGCAACAACCGGAGGGTTTTGTTGTGAAAGAAAAAGAAGATCACGTTTGCTTGTTGAAAAAATCTTTGTACGGCCTGAAACAGTCTCCGAGGTAGTAGTACAAAAGATTTGATTCCTTTATGATTGGCAGCGGATATTCAAGGAGCAACTATGATAGTTGCGTTTATTTTCGAAGAACTCATGACGGCTCATTTATCTATTTGCTTCTTTATGTTGATGACATGTTGATTACAGCTAAAAATATATCTGATATTGATAAGTTAAAGAAGCAGATGAGCGAAGTGTTTGAAATGAAGGATCTTGGTCTAGCAAAGAAGATCCTTGGCATGGAAATCAAACGAGATAGACAAGGTGGGAAGCTGTATTTAACTCAAAAGAGTTATATTGAAAAAGTTTTGGAGAGATTCGGTATGAAAAATGCCAAACCGGTATCTACTCCATTAGCTGAGCAATTTAGATTGTCGGCTGCTCTATCACCAAAGTCTGATGATGAAAAGAGGTACACGACCCGAGTTCCCTACTCCAGTGCAGTTGGTAGCATGATGTATGCTATGGTTTGTACATGCCCAGATATTTCACATGCTGTAAGTGTGGTCAGTAGATATATGTCTTATCCAGGGAAAACACATTGGGATGCGGTGAAATGAATTTTGAGATACTTGCGCGGGACTTCTGAACCTTGTCTGGAGTTTGGACGGAGCAATAGTAATTTGGTTGGTTATGTTGACTCTGATTATGCTGGTGATCTTGATAAAAGAAGATCATTGACCGGATACGTATTCACTCTTAGGGGAAGTGTAATAAGCTGGGAAGCTTCATTGCAATCTGTGATTGCATTATCTACTACAGAGGCTGAATTTATTGTAGTGACTGAGGTGATTAAAGAAGGAATTTGGCTACGAGGCTTGTTGGGAGAACTTAGTTCTTGCTTTGATGATACTGTGATTTTCTGTGATAGTCAAAGTGCCATTCACTTGACTAAAGATCAAATGTTTCACGAAAGAACTAAGAATATTGATGTAAAGTTTCACTTTGTTCGTGATGTTATTGCGTGGGGTGATATCTCCATGAAAAGGATTTCTACTCATGAGAATCCCGCAGATATGCTGACTGAGCCTCTTCCAAGGGTCAAGTTCAAGCATTGTTTGAACTTGATTGGTATCTAGACAGATGATCTAACCGGCGAAGTGGAGCGAGACCACTGTTTCAAATTCTGGTAAAAATTCAAGTTAATGTGGAGATTTGTTAAAAAATGACTTGAATTTTGAGAACCAAAATTGGCCACATCTCAACATAATACTTGTGGCCAAGATTTTGCAAAGGAGTTGAGGAATTTAATTTGGCTACAACTTTTAGGAAGTAAAGTTCAGCTTGAAGACTTATTAGGAAGTAAAGTTCAACTTGAAGACCTCTTAGGAAGTAAAGTTCAACTTGAAGACTTCTTAGGAAGTAAAGTTCAACTTGAATTCCTCCTCTTACAATTCAATGAATCTTGCCGCCTTCAATTTCTATAAATAGGTGGCCTTGGCCATTCATTTGGCGACATGAGGAAGAGAGAAGTAGAGAGAACTTTCAAGACAAGTTAAGTTCTTTGAGAGCTTTGAAAAATAGAGAGTTGGGAAACACTTGAGAGATAAATTCTTTGTGAGAGAATTGTGAGGTTGTTCTCTTGGGTTTCGGGTTTAATTAGAGAATATTTTCTCTAATTGTTGTAACTCTCTGTAAAACTTCTTATAGTGGAATCGCTCCTCACCCGTGGACGTAGGCTTGTTATTAGCCGAACCACGTAAATATTGTGTCGTTTTAATTTCCGTTCATTTTACTATCAAATTATTGTCGCCTATTTAAAATAAATGTACTACTAGATCCGGGTGCTATCCTAACAATCTCCATGCAAGACAAGCACCTTCATGGTTCCGGGCCACCAAGCCAATGCCTATATAGCTTTCCGCCGAGAACACCGCACCGTCAAAATTAACCTTAACAAGGGGTGGACGTTTCCACTGATCTAGAGCAGCCCCATTGCGCCCCACATTCTCCTGTCGAACTGGTTGAAGAGCTCCTATGAAATCCTATAGGAATCGGGAGGTAGTAGCAACTAACTCGATGGCGTTCCATGTATGTTCGCCGACAAGCTTCTTGTTCTATTGGTCCAAAGCATCCAAGCAATAACAAGAAAAAGATCAAAATCATGAGCAGTCACCTGGGAGTGTACTGAGCAAATCCAAGCCAAAGAATCTGACTCCTAGCTCGAGATGGCATGCCACGGCAGGTTCGACATCACCCAGACCAATCTTACAAAGGGTCATTGCAGCAGCGCATAGCGAGCAGTCTCAGCAGGTTCAAAACAGTGAGGGTAGCCAGTTTGTGTGAGGATCCGCCGACGTTGAAGGTCAACCCCCGTGGGAACTGCATTGGTGTAGAGACGCCAAGCAAAGTTTTTAACTTTATTTGGCACCCTTGCACACCAAATAGTATCCCACTTTGAATTATCCCCTCCCAATGCAACATTATGCGAGGCCGACTGATCTAGTCTCTGTTTTGTGAAAGCCAAATGATATACACTCTTAACTGAGAAAGCTCCCGAACGATTGAAATGCCATATCAACACGTCTTCATTCATATTACTCCCCAAGAGAATACGTGGGATATGCTCCGTGTCCGAAGGGAGGAAAAGTTCTACCACAAGGTCTCTGTTCCAAGCTCTGTCGGGTGAATGGAGGGCGGCGAGGGCGGCGACAATCGCATGCTCAAATCAGGGGATACCGGCGAAAACACCCTGAATGAGAATGGTCGCGGTACCCACATGTCACCCCAAATCTTGACTCTTTGGCTTGACCCAATGCGCCATTGGCTTCCTACGAACACCAACGCCCACGTATTATAAATACTCCTCCACGTGAATGAAGGGTTAGAGCCCAGTTTAGGCTCAGCTCTCGCGCTTGCAGAAAAGTATTTTGCCCGCATAACCCGGCTTATAAGCGACTCCGGATGCAAAAGTATTCTCCAAAGTCGCTTAGCAAGCATAGCATCATAAGTTGTCGTAGTTCATGCCTGACACATTATAAGTTTAGGCTAGAAAATTCAAATTTCTTGTTGATGAGAGTTAAATTGTCCCAAAATTGATTGAAATTAAAATTCATATGGGACTAAATTTGGCCGGAACTTAATCCTATCGAAAAAAAGGATTTATTTTGACAATGTTAATAATAATATGTGAAATACTTTTGAGGGAGTAATAGTTAATTTGAGGTTTTTTTAAGTTGGATTAACATTTAAAAAAAAAAGGAAAATCTAATTCAACAAAGTACCCGAATATTTTACTACCTATAAATAACACAATTCAATTTCAATGATGCATAACCAAAACGTTATATTCAACAACACCATCCTCGGTTTAGTGTTGTGAATAGAGCAACTAGGTTGGAAGAGTTGTCTCTGTAATGGGCCTCTACAATATCCGATCCGAATTAATCAGTCAATGAATCTGAACTGGGTGATTAAGACTAATAAAAAAAAAAAAAACCACCATCCCCCGTTTAGACCTTGGACCGCTCCATCTTCACCAACGATAGCCCTAGGCAAATGAAATTCATGTGGTATGAAAAATTATAAGCAACCCTTTAATATTTGGTTTCTGGACACAAAACCAAATATTAGAAAATTACTTGCAATGTCATACCACAAAAAAAATTGTGAATACAAGCCTGATCTCTGCGATTTTTCGATGACTAACTCTATTTTTCTTTCCATAATTTAACAACATAGCTTTTATTTTAATATATATCCATACAACACATTTTCAGTGATGCATAACAAAGACATTATATTCAACCACAGCATCGCCCGTTTCGACATTAAACCGCTCCGTCTTCGCCAACGCATAGCCACGGGCGAACCGGAAAACCCCGCTCCCTCCGACTATCGGCATCTCCCTCACACTCTCAAGAAAACTATTCCTCCCAAGAATGCTGAGTGAACTGCCGTTGTATTTCCCCTCACTGAACGCAAAGTTCAGCACCATGAGCAGACTCGCACCATCTTGTGAAGACATGGAATACATCCCTTGAGCTCTCCCCACCTCCTTCGAAGCCGGGTCCGCTCCTTCTGTCAACGGGTCGTCAATCATGGCGGTTCCTCCGAACTCGTTTCTCCGGCCGGCGACCCAGATGGCCGTCGGGTGTTTCCCGCTGACGACATCGTGGAAGTAGAAATGGAGATGGGTCGTCTTGTCGGGATGGTGATCCGAGTTTGGCTCGATGGATTGTTCAGAGAATTTTGCATTGGTGAGTTGGGAGAATGGACTGAGGATTGTGAGGACGAGAGTGAAGAGAGTGGTGCAGGTGGTGAGGGTGGCCATCATGGCACAGAGTTTGGTTTGATAGTAGGTGGACAATCTTGAGGACTTTAATAGACTCTCGCATTACGGAAATTTAATTTAGCACATATAATATCAGCTTTTAAAAAATTGTTCCAATTATATGTTTGTTATTTGTGACAATTCATCGAAAATATTTCATTACACTATACTAAGCTTTTAACTAAAATAGTTTAGGATATTTGGTTTAATGAATATGTAATATGTCTTGGTGAAGTGAGAAGTGAAATGTCTGGTTCGAATTCTAATCATGTGTGTAGATTGTATTTGTGTGTATTATAAAAAAAAATAATTGATATACACTTTTGCATACTGGGAGTATTGCTCGTCTGCGTGATATCAAATTCATCGTTATAATTCTAAGGAATTATTGCTTTTGCTTGGTCCGCTGTCCAACATGTAGTCGAGAGTGTTTTGAGTGGAATTAAAGTTAGAAAAAGATTTCCACTAGCATGAATATGATGCAAAAGTGACCCTTTTTTAGGTGGGTGGGGTAGGTTAATTAAACCATCCAGAACAAGATTAGTGTGTTCATTTTCAAACAGTTTTCAAGAATACATACACTAGAGTTGAATTAATCTTGTAAAGGGTCAAAAAGGTCATTATATTTCCCACAGCCGGAGGTTGGTTAATACATGAATTTATAGTGTTAAATCACTAGTGGCAACGGAGAAACTTTTGTTTGGGAAATAAGATTTGAATTTTTATAAAAAGATAAAAAAAGTTAATCTTATATAAATTTGAGAAGTGGCGATCGCATATAGGGACGACAATGGATATGGTTTATACATGGATTCAATCCCAAACTCAACTCGTCAGGAGCGGATTTTTTTGAATCCTAATTAGATTTGGGGTGAGTCTTGGATTGTCATTTTAAAACTCGAACTCGTTCCAAATTTATCCTTTTTAAGATTTTATATTATTTGTTTATTAATATACACATAAGTTTATATGATTAATATTTATAACTCATATACAAACGCATACGTTATATAAATAGTCACATAATTATATAAATATAATATTCTTCTTGTATATAAACATAATATGTATAATGTTAATGACAATGCACTACAAGAAAACGAGTAATTCGGTCACAATATAATAATTCTGATGAAAAGTTATTATTAATTATATATATTTAGTGATAAAAACTATTTTATCAAAAAAATAATTACACAATTTAATGGTGACAACATAGTGCCTAAATTGTCGCCATCAATAATTAGGGACAATAGAATTTTGTAACAAAATCAAAGTGACAATTAGTTTTTGTTACCAACTTGTCGTTCTAGGGGTGTGAACGGTTATCAATGGTGACAAAAAAAAATATTAATTCTCGTCACCATTGAATGATATTGTAAATTTAATTAGTAAAATATGCTCATAAAAATTCTTACATAATTAGTATTTTGACAATATTATTATGTTTTTTTTTTTCATTTTGAAAACGTAAAATACTTCTAGTGGATGCAACAGGTCCAATCCAGACCTGTTGGGTTCGGATCTAAAAGGGTCCCGGGTTCTATAAAATTGGGTGAGTTACTTCTCGAGTTTGGTTAAACCTACCTTAAATCCGTCCTATTGTCATCTCTAACTATTTATATATCAATTTGGCCCCTAATATTTTATTTTTTTATTTTTGTCTCTCTATGGGGGTCCCTGATCATATTTTTTTTTTTTTTTTTTCTCTCTTTCAGGTGATGAGGTCAATCTTTTCCATGTGCCTACAGCCGCGTGATGCCACTAAAACATCATCACGCTTTTGCTTTCTCGACAAACCAAGTCTGCAGCTTTTATTTACTTTTTTTTTTTAAAAAGTTTTTTAGTTTTTATGCTTTGCAATTTCCACATGACATGTATTATATATGATTTAATTTGTCTTTTGTCTTTGCTGCACGTGCCATACGCAGGCGCAGTGAGACATATATTTTCTTTTGATGAGTAGTAGTGAGACGTATACCATGGCATGATACATTAACAATTCACAAAGTAGAACAAAACCACGCTTTTTAGGAATTCGGATATGCCTTTATGTGCATAATAATTCATTTTTCAAATATAGTATTAAATTTGTAATTTTGGCGGAGACAAAATGGTTTGGAATTGATGTGTTCAACCCCGGCCACTCAACTGCATTTGGTTTGGGTCTAGGATTTTGTAAATGGGTTCGTGGGCGATAGGGTGGAATTGTTTTGTACCCAAATGGGACTGTACCCAAAATCTAAATTATCTATATACTATTATAAAAAGAAAAGTCAATTTTATGTTTAAAATGACAATTATTTTGTTATAATTTTATGAAATTTACCCCTCAATTCTATGTGACATAAATAAAACTATATAAAATTATGGCTAATATTGAAAATTCACATGAAATCAATTCAATTCGGATATCAAATTTTGATGTGCGAATTTTACCCTTTTAATAAATAAATACATGCAACAAAGAAGCAAATAGAGATGACAATGTTATAATATTACATCCAATTTGAAAACCCATTTTCTCAATCTACAAAACCACTTTATCGATTATTTTGAATTTTGAAAGTTGAAACCCATTTTTAATAAAAAGTTTCTTTAAATCAATGATTAATATTTTTAGTTCTCTCTCCTTCTCTCTCACACACACACCAAAAAAATAATTTCTCTAATTACAATTATCTGACGTTTTTTCTTCTTTTTGTGTTTATTTCTTTATCACCTATTTTTATTTTATATAATGATTTTACTTTTAGCTTATTATTATTACTACTAAATTATGTCAAATAGTTCTTTAAAAAGTATTCTTATAAAAGAAATTTAATAATATATTTATATTCTAATCCTAAAATAATTTAAGCCTTAAATTAAGGTATATATTTTTTATATCTTGTGCACGCATAGAGTGTGTAGCACTGCTAGTATGTTAAATGTGAGCTCTGTTAATTTTTTTTGTGTGTAATTTTAAACTTTTTAAAATATTCTTATTACAATAAATATAAAATTTTTAGTTATTATTCTCACTCTCAAATGTCTAACATATTTAATTTTCCTTTTTCATTCTCTTTCCTCTCTCGGCTCTCACGTCCCTTGTTCTAAAATTTTCTTTTACTTCCTTTTCTACCTTTTTTTTTTCAATCATAAAATTGAATCTTACTTTAAATATTGATTTTTTGCTTACCACAAATTTAGTCAATATACTAAATTTAATCATTTCATTAGATTACATCACATTTTTATTTTGCACATATAACGAGTGTACTCAATATATTAGTTTTAATTAAAACTCAGCAAATTAAAAGGCCAGGACCAAATTTAAAAATTTATGATCAAATATTCCAAATTAGAGTTAGTTGTAGGACTGAATGTGCAAACACCAAACCAACATGGCGAAATTTGCAAAAATACTAAAATTATAGGATGGAAAGTTTAATTTTACCTACATTAATTGATACATTTGTCCTAGGAAAAAAAAAGGTGCACCAAATTCATTACAAATAACTTTATGAGAAACTTTGCTTCTACTAATTTGTTGATACTTTTAGCTTGGTAAAATAATATATGTGAGCATTTCAAGATTACAGAAGCCCATATGAAACCATCGCTCTATAAGTTACAACCAAGTCCAATTGTAGGAAACCATATCAAACAACAGAAATAATAGGTCCTCATAAAAAGAGACAACCTTCACTTATTCATTGAATAAAAAACTTATACAAATTTATTTGAACTGACAAACAAGTGCTACATCTCCGATCTTTTTCTTTATTTATTTACTAGGACAACTTATTCAAATACACTGGTATTTCATATCAGTGTAAGTATTACAACATTTAGTAGAGAGTATGGATGGACGATCATGATCAGCTATATATATAATAGTCGAGCATATCACCTGAATTAGCAACAAAATCGTGGAAGACTTGCCGATTCAACACTATCATATTTTGGATTCAAAATTCTGGATTGCTCAACGGTGTTTGGGTGGTCGGAAATTGCAACATAAGCTCACTACAAAAAAAAAAAAAAACCTTTTGTGATGAAAGATTTCGTTACTAGAAGTCCATTGTAACGAATTACTTTTTTTTGTCACAAAAAAAGTTTTTTGTGACCAATAATTTTGCCACAAAAAGTCATCATTATATTAAAAAAAACAATTTTTGTAACAAATAATTTTATCACAAAAAGTCATCACTATATTTAAAAAATGACAGGTAAAGCCGTGTGTGCCAACCCCAGCACAGCTCCTTGAGCCACGCGCCACCCAAGCAAGATTATTTTCCTTGTCGCTGGATAGGGTCAAACCCTCAACCTTGTGAATAACTTGACAAAGGGCTGCTGTTGTGCCAATTGCCAGTTTATTGATTATATTGGGGTTTTATTATTCTTATTTGTTTCCTACCTGTATTTATTAATTTTAATTTAGTTAATTAATTAATTATGTATTAATTAAATAAATTCAAAAAATTATAAAAAGCTCTATTAGTTAAACACGCACTATATCTATATAGTACTCATACATATGAATAATTAAAAAGTACTTTTATTTTTCATACATATTCTGAACTTAACGAATAATATTCATAACTTTTAATATAACGTGTTTAATATACCATATTTCGTATAATACTTGATAAAATAATACTTTAATTTAATAAAATTTTATTAACTTCGTTTCAAAATTTATAATATATTAAAATATTTATTGGTATAATATATCCAAATTTATGATAATTATAAAATTAATATCATATAAATAACAAATTTGTATTACTTCATAAAAATATTAATAATTATATAAATAATTATAAATAATTTATATGATGATTATAAATTAAATAATTTAATAAATAGTTTTAAATAATCTTCTCTCATTATATATATTGTACAATTTATGTGAACATAATATCAAAATAAGTCGTAGTTTTATTCTCAAATATATTTTCACATCTGTATTGTGCTCGTACTTTTAATAAATCGTATAATAGTCGTTTGCATAATATTTAGCCAATTTTTTCACCGTAACTTTTACAAAATATTTGTAACATGTACATACGTATTGAATGCCGAATATTTTACATGTTCGGTATTTAACTATAACTAAGATTATGTGTTACTATATACACACACACACACACACACATATATATATATATTAAATTATGTGAACAAATTTGATCAATCTTACTAATTTTTATATTTTGTTTAATTTATTAATTTTTAATTTTTTTAGCCACTATAAGAATACAAGGTTAAAAGTCAAAATTACGAACAAAATTGTAATGCCCATCCAAACATAATTTTTTCTTTGAAGTGATATCTTTTTCAAAAAAATAAGTGCTTCTTCTCTTATAAGAGTCCATCCAATCGAGTTTCAATAGTCCATTGACATCAAAGACACAAAATAGTTATTAAAAAAATCATAATGCTCTATAAAAAATTATATATATATATATATATATTATAAATCATGTCTAAAGTTTCATAACAAATTTCAAAATTATCACAAATAAAAACTATTTTAGTGATGACACTATACTAAAAAGTAATTTTTTAATAACAATACCTTGGTTTTTCGTAACAAGTATCCCTTGTTGTTACTAAAGTTTGAGTTTTCGGTAACAAACTATTGTCTTTTGTAACAAATTGTCTTTATTGTCACTAAAAAATAACATTTTGGTAACGAAATCATATTTTGTTACCAAAAACCTAATTTTAGTGATAAAATATACATTTGTTACCATTTCTTTATTACTTAAACTGCATTTTTTTGTAGCGGCTCAATCTCATCTTGGGCCATCTTCATTTCTCCAAGTTGTTGAACTTCACATTTGTTCATAATTGATAAAAAGTTGAATAAAATCATGAATAACAAGGTTTTTACAAGTACACAACATCTGTACCAAGATGCTGTTGTTATCGCCTGATTTGATGCAAGTGTGAATACAAAACAGTGGGAAATATTGGTGGTGATTCATGTGGGTGATTTCAACAAATACTATTTATAGAGGAAAGGGAAGAGGAAATCTAATTCATGCAAAGTATATCAATTAATTTCACTAGAATAACAGCTCATACACTCAATTTTGATGAATAGATGTTCTAGATTGCTGCCTATATACTTAAGCTATATTCAATTGGGTAACCAACACATGTGCTCTATTATGTTGACTATAAAATTTCTACAATCAAGTTTGGTCATGTAAAATTAATTTCTAAAATTTCCACTAATAAAGGAGTTGCTTTTGTATAATGAAAAGAACCCGCCACAATTAAAATTTACATCACTTTAGCTTTTTTTCATGGAGTGCTTTCCGGCAGGATTCTGTCAAAAATTTCCTCTAGCGTGACGTCCGGCGGAATTCTGGCGGAAAATGCCATTCCGTGGCCGTTTTTTCTAGCTAGTATGATTATGTCAGAATTAGCATTTTTCGGTGGAATTTCCGCTAGATTTTTTGGCCGAAATTTGCCCATTTTCCTGTAGTCTCTCCACTCTGCTACACATATAACTATAACCGACAAAATAGCAAGAGAAATGGAAAACAAGATAAGTGGCTCTTCCACGGACAAAAATACGATTTTTTTTACATAAAAGAAAGACAACACAATACTTGACTCTTGTACCACAATACAAGATATGAAGTATGGTTTTAATATTTATTTGACAAAATCACCAAATACTTGGTGAAGTCATGGCTATAGCGTTATGGGTTATATAAAAAAGTAAATAAGTAAATAAAATTTCATTTTAATTCATTATATACAGATTATTTTTATTTTGAGTCATTAAATATGGAAATTGAGCGCTTTTTTAGCTTCTTCAGAAAATGCTAATAATCTATTGAAGATTTATGAAGAAATCACATTATTTGTCAAATTCTATTGTATTTATATAGTCTCAATATTATTCCATTATAAATTCGCATAAAGGTTGAATTTTTTTCTTTAGTTCAAATATATAATGTGTGAATTGAGTATTTGATCATTAATAATATATTTTTGCAATAAGTTTTTATTCTGATTGAAGAATTATGAGCTGTAACCTATAAGTTAACTTCTAATTTCGATCAATTTTTGAGAAAAGTCAACTTGGATCAAGCAAGTTTAAAACATATATTTTTAATTATGAAAAAGAATTTCACAATATGATGTTAATCAATTGAACAATACAAAATGGAAAAACATATTTCATAAAAGGTGTTATCAACTTTCTAAGCACGAGTTTTCTCAAAAAAACATACCATGTATGGTGGTTGCATTGGCACTTTAATGGTTTGTGATACATGAGAGCTGGCCACATATATACAAAATGAAGAATTTGATACTGGTTTAAAGCAATTCTAGTCTATGGAAAGTCGATGAAAACAATTATTAAAAAGGAATTGTTATCAGCACTCCAAAATTGTTATTGGCACTCCCTCTCACTTTCTAATTTTTAACCATTGGCCAATATACCCTGTTAATTTTTGAATATTAATTTAATTTTATTTATTGAAAAACAAACCCTAATAGTTTATTATTCACTTTCATGCATTCAAAAATACTATTTTTCACCATCTTCTTTTCGACTTTGGTGACGACAATTTCAAAATAATTATTTAACTTCTTATTTTGATAGTGACCTAACAAAATTTTTGTTTTAACATTGTTGTCTTTTATGCAATATTTTGCCTATATTTTACATTATATATTTTTCTACTTTCTCCATCATATTAATTTTAGTTACTTAGGAATTGAGGTGACTAATATTTTATAAGATTTAAAACATGTGTACTTTAGGTGATGATCAAAAAGATATCAAACAGTTATTAGATTTTACTGGTGGTTTATAAAAGAGTATATATATATATATATATATATATTGGTATAAAAAGGTTATAGTCTATTTCATTTTAGTTAATTTCCTTAATAACATTTATATTTAAAAATCCGATGACTTTTTATTCAGAAATCATAAATAGATGGTAGACCACACAACATGTGTACTTTAGGTGATGATTAACAACAAAAAAAAGAAAATTAGGTGATTAAATTCAGAAAACGTTAAGAAAAATGAAAAAAAAATATCAAAAATCAACTTTCAAAAGCATTCATATTTTTTCAAAATGTGAATTAGAGTATCACGGTCAAAGATCATCCACAGTTAGATATGCCTCCAATTACAACTATAGTTGAAAACAAAATAGAGGTTAATTATCATAAATCAAGCCTAATTTGATATCCAATTTAGGAGTGGGGGTTGAAAGGGGGAAGATTATGTGAGTTATCATAAAAGGCAAAAGTTTTAGAATATATAAACTGAAAAGGATGGATGTGTTCAATGAAAAATTAGAACAGTAATTAAAGAAATAGAAATTACATGAATCACATGAGAAATGAATACTGATGTTGTGGGAATGATTGACTTAGTTATTGTGCTAGCTAAAACAAAAAAAAAAACTTTTATTTACCAAATTTAAGGAAATTTAGATGATGTTAACTAATTATGTAATATTGGAAAAAATTATAGATTGTCCTGGTAAGAATTAATGCATTATAAGAATAAAAACATGAATGTGATATTAATTACTAGCTTGAATGGATCGGTTTCATGTATATAAGTCCATATATAAACACAATCATTTAAGAAATTTATGATTTACTATAATGATAATAACTAATATGGGAATTTATAGATAAAATTAGAAAGTCAAATGTGAAAACACAAAAAATAAAACATGATTTTTCTTAAAATGAAGAACGATACAAAATGTATATAATACATTCAATCATGACAATTAACTACTTATCAAAATAATCACTTGCCAAATTAAGATGTATTAGAGAAAAAAATTGTACATAAAATTAATTTGTGTGGTCACTTTTATTTTTATAAGAGAACTAATTAAAATATTTTTATATTTTATTCTTTAATCTTATAAGCTCATTCTCAATATCTTTTTATAAATCTAATGACATGATGAGTATATGATTTTCACATACACATTACTGAAAAAATATTGTTAGAGAATGATATGATATATAATTTAACAAAGGAAAAGGTATTAAAAGCATATGTTCAGACACTTGTATTTTAAATTCTCTTTACAAATATAGAAAATAAATTATATAACAAAAATAAGGATTTTAAAAAATAAATACATATTAAGGATTTTATGAAGAGAGGTGAAATATGGAAGCAACAATTAATTGTAACTCATAAAACTTAAATGAATTATAAATATGGAAATATGTGTATATGGCAAAAAGGGAATATACACTTACTTGACATAGAATGTAAGTAATGAGTAACAATGCTTAAAAAATTAATGGCAGTCAGCAATCTTTTGTGAGTAAGCACTACAAATAAGTTGAAACTCCCCATATTAAACTTGCCCCACGAAAAAAATTATATAGAAGAAATTTTGAAATTTCGTTCTAGCAACATAATTCCATGAAAATTAGTTAAATTATATTTCTAATTTTTTAGACTAGTAAAAGATGAATATCATACTTCATTATTGAGTGAAGAAGAAAAAAGATGAAATTTTTAAGAAGAATTCGAAAAAAGTAATAACAATTTGAGTAATAATGCTTAAAAAATTAATGGTAGTCATCAATCTTGTGTGAGAAAGCACTACAAATGATTTAAAACTCCCCATATTAAAATTGGAACACGAAAAAATTATATAGAAAAAATTTTGAAACTTTATTCTAGTAACATAATTCCATGAAAATTAATTAAATTATATTTCTAATTTTTTAGACCAGTAAAAGATGAATATCATACTATAGTATTGAGTGAAGAAAAGTTATCGAGTGAAGAGGAAAAAAGATGAAATTTTTAAGAAAAGTAATAACAATTTGAGTAATAATGCTTGAAAAATTAATGGCAGTCATCAATCTTTTTTGAGAAAGCACCTACAAATAATTTGAAGCTCCCAATATTAAAATGGGCCCACAAAACAATAATATAGAAGAAATTTTGAAACTTTATTCTAGTAACATAATTTCATGAAAATTAATTAAATTATATTTCTAATTTTTTAGATTAGTAAAAGACGAATATCATACTTTATTATTGAGTGAGGAAAAGTTATCGAGTGAAGAAGAAAGAAGATGAAATTTTTAAGAAGAAATCAAAAAAGTAATAACAATTTGAGCACTAATGCTTAAAAAATTAATGGCAATCATCAATCTTTTGTGAGTAAGCACTACAAATAATTTGAAACTCCCCATATTAAAATTGGCCCACGAAAAAATTATATAGGAGAAATTTTGAAACTTTATTCTAGTAACATAATTCCAGGAAAACCAATTATATTTCTAATTTTTAGACTAGTAAACGATGAATATCAAACTTTGTTATTGAGTGAAGAAAAGTTATCGAGGGAAGAAGAAAAAAGACGAAATTTTTAAGAGGAAATCGAAAAAGTAATAACAATTTGAGAAATAACAATAGCGGGTTGAATAATTTAAAAGCAAATGTATGTGAATTAAGACATAGTCAAGGGTAATTTTTCGCACAACGTTTTCATGAATTGATTATTGATTTAAAGATAGCTTTTAACCCATGCAATAGCTTGGTTATAGCCTACAGAGAACTCGTCCAATATAGTCTTTCCTTAATAACAGACTAGACACGCGAACGCGATTAATAATCCATAATTAACGAATAACCCTAGTCAGACGATAGGATTTAACCAATTAACAGTATTAAAAATCAGAAAGACCTAGTCCTAGCTAACAAACTTACGAAGGTCATTGTTCGAAATTAGATTGTGTATTTTTGGTAGTATAACGAATTATACATCTTTCCACTTGTGTTGGTTCAATCAAACACTTACCGATTCGATTTCACCAACTGGAATTATTAAGTTAAATTAATTGAACAATGCACCCTAATTGAACAAATACTAAAACCACAATAAGGGATGGGGTTTTCTCGAAGAAGTGCAGATAATACACAAATACTACATAAAACTAAAAGATAGGACCGATTAGATCTCACAATCCTTTAATATAACGTTGGCTTGAATTTATAATATTCATTAGTCAATTTCTTTGTGATTTTAAAACTTGATAAATTTTGTGGAAAAAAATTAATGTTTAAAGGAAATTGTTGAATTAAGAATCACAATTTTTAAGAAAATAAAATAATAGAAATAATATAAATGTCATTAATATTGAAATTAACTTTTTGAATAATTTATAAACATACAATTCCATCTTCTAATTACTTAATTTTTTTCCCCTTTAATAATTTTTTAATTATCGAAATCCCTTAATCTCAATTTTTGGCAAGCCCAACTTTTGGAAAGAATTATTTAATTTCATTTATGCTATAACCATATTTTTGTTGCATTCAAATCTTGAAGATTTCTCATAAAGTAAATAAAGAAAAAACTCAAAAATCTCCAAACATTTATGTTCTTTCACTGCATACACTTTTCAAAATATATTTTTTGAATCCCATAAATTATTTCAATCAGAAATAGTAGAATCCCGATCCTCTATATAAACCTATAATAGCCATAAAAGTTAAGACACACTGCAACAAAAAGAAAAAGAAGAACAATATACACTTCGTTGAAATATAATTCTTAAATCTAGATACATGGCATTCAACATGAATCCAACATCTGCATCCACTTCACCTTACATTGCATCTTTCTTATCTTCATCATAAGGATCAATGCATCTTTAGAAAATGGCTTGAACAATCCTGCAGAGAATGTAGCAAAGACAAGGAGGGTGTTAAAGGGGAAACTGCCTCCAAGTTGCCTCGGGAAGTGCAATGGCTGCACTCCGTGTAGTTTGCACGTGAAGGAAGTGGACCCCAAACATGGCATTTGGGCTTGCGAATGCAAGGGAAAGATAAAATGTGACAACCCAAAACTAATGCCAAAAATATGCATATTTATTTATTTGACTTTCTTTCGTTACACATGTTAGGATGAAAATTACTTTATAAATTGTGAAACTTTATTGTAGTCCATAACTTTATAAATATGCTTGATTTTAAGAAATATATTCAAATTTGTCCTTTTGCCTAGTTACTATCTAATTTTTCTTGTTTCATAAAAAGAAAAGCATGTAACTAAATTTAGATTAAAACTCTTAGGATAATGAAGATAGTTTTTTATTATGAAACAGGTCATAGGATAATCTTATTGTGACTAGGAACAAAAAGAGGGTCAAATCAACTGAGCTTGTCTAGTCACTTCACCTCCATTTCCAAAGTAGCATAGTCCATTGTGCTCCTTAGCAATACCAATAGTCCCCCCCAAGTTCAAATTCTAAAACTCACAATGATATTTAAAAAACATAGCACAACACTGGAGATCTTTGGTTAATTTATTGATTGATAGTAGATTACAAGAAATATTTGGAATGTGATGCACATCTTTAAGGACAAGAAGGTTTGAAGTAGCAACAGATCCTTTTCCAGCAATTGCTCAAAGAGAACCATTAGCAATCTTGACCCTTTAGTTTCCTGCATAGGGACTTTAAGAACTAAAAGTTTAGAGCAACCAGTCATACGATCAGCTGCACCTGAATCAATGATCCATCGACAAGAGGAGTTGGAAGACACACTAAAAACAATTATCTTTTCGGATGTTTACCTTTTTGAGTGAAAGAACAAGAAGGAATGGCTTTTGAGAATTGTGCGGATGAGAAAAATTTATACAATTACTCTAGTTGTTCCTTACTAAAAGAATTTTTCTTTGTAAAACCTAACAAATTGTTAGAATACACATTTTGTTTTGTACCTGAGGCTTAAAAGGCTCTAAAATTATAGTTTGAATTGTTTGTGTGAGTGTGGTTTCCAATTTAGTGGTTTGCCGTGAAGGTCCCAATAGGTTTCCAATGTATGCCATGGCTTATAGCAATTATTGCACCATATTTTTCACCCTTTTTACTCTGGCATGGTTGACTGGATGAATGAGAGTGATTAGTTTTAGTCACTAAATTAGAACCATCAATAGATTTCTGGCTACTGTACGCCAACATCGCTTTTCTTCTTTCTTTCTCTATTCTTACTTCTGCGAACACCTCGCG
This sequence comes from Petrea volubilis, assembly GCA_026212405.1. Taxonomy (NCBI): domain Eukaryota; kingdom Viridiplantae; phylum Streptophyta; class Magnoliopsida; order Lamiales; family Verbenaceae; genus Petrea; species Petrea volubilis. The sequence continues at coordinate 12,829,128 of CM047886.1, forward strand.
TAGGGACGACAAAGGCTTTTTTTTTTTTCCAAATACTCTTCCTTCAACTTCATTGGGATCTTTGTTTAACTCGGCTAAGAAGCTATAAACTTGTCATTCTCCATCCTTTTTAAATGTCTTGATTTGTCTTTTGCATAACCTCACTCCTCGTCATAACATAAATAAGTTCTTGCTATAGGGCAATCATCTCGTTGGAGTAATCTGTCACTTCTTGGTCTCCTTGCTTGGATTGCAACAAATTTGTCTTGAGTTCAAAAACTTGGGATGAGTTCTCGACATCTAAATAGGTTTCTCGACCTAATTCCGAGACTTCTTTAGTTGCTGGTAGAAACAAGCAAATTTTTCTCATTGCAAGCTCCATCAAATTTACAAGCCATACACAATCACCAAAGAAGTTTTGGACCTCCAAGATTTGATGGTGGCGTCATTGTCGCATGGTTTCTTAACTTCACCAGTTAGATGGCCAATACATCCTCTACCATGAATCATAAGTTTTACAGATTGAGGGTATTCCAAATAATTTTTATGTTTCAATTCTAGAAAGGTCACTTGCAGAGAGGGGTGATCGAATCCATTAGAATTTGTGGCATGATTGTTAGAATTTTAATTCTAATTTGGACCTTTATTTATTGGATATTTTGTTTTTATAAAATAAAACGGGCTAAATTAATATAGTTAATGGGACTTGACTTATAAGGCTTGACTTGTTTGACCCACTATTGTTAAGGTCTTGATTTTAGCAGACATGATCTGACAGTTGGTATAGGCCCATCCTAGAAAGCCCATGATGGGAGGGCCCTAGGGTTAGATTATATATTTGGTTAGATCACCTCTCCATTTCACACTTTGATAATCGCTTGTCCCGTTGAAAGCTATCAATATCGGCGAGAGATGGAGAGGAAGAACTAAGCCAAGGATGTTTGTCTAAACATCCATAATGATTGACTATCAATCATTGATGTAAGGTACGCTAATACAAATTTATATATATAGTGTTCTAAATTCATAGTGTATCGATCCTGCAATTACAAATTTTCTTATAATTGGTATCAGAGCAGGACACTTATGAATTTAGAATTCCAATTTTATGATTTATATATCTATGGTTGATTGTGATGTGAATCAATGGCTGCACTGAAAAACCGATAAGTTTTCATTATGAATACTCGAAATTAAGGCCGTAATTTAAATTATTTTTATTTTTTGAGAATTCGTTTAATATCAGAAAAAAATATTAACTTAATTGTCGACGTGAATTCTTTGTCACAATGATCTGATTATCTATTGCATATATATGGAACAAATCTAACATTAGATATGCCAAATTTCATGGTATCAAGTCCTTGGTCAATTATAGCATGATATCACCATAACTGTATAATGAATTGTGGCTTTCGTAATTATATCGGTGCACCTTTTCTTGTCATAGTGATGTTATGTGAATTTTTTTCTGATGTATTTTATATACATATTTTAAATATATGTGTAGTGACTTACGGAACGTCAATCGACACTACCAGAAAACAGCGATTTAGCCACGAATTTTTAGCCACAGACGAAATCGGTTGCCAACAGCTACGGAATTAGCCACGGATTTTGAAAAAAAATACGAAAACATATAGCCACGGATTTTTCCGTCGCTAAATTTGGAAAAATCCGTGGCTATATAATTTTTTTTTAAAAAAAACATAATTTTTTTAGCCACAGGATAAATCCGTGGCCATAAAATATAATTTTTTTTAATTCTAAAATTATATTTTAGCCACAGTTTTATCCGTGGCTAAATTTTAAAAAACAAATTTAATCATCATGGCCACGGATAAATCCGTGGCCAAAAATTAAATTAAATTTTTTTTTAAAAAAAATTAGGTTTGGCCACGGATAAATCCGTGGCTAATAAATAATTAATTTTTTTTAAATCAGGTTTGGCCATGGATCAAAAAATAAATTTAATTTTTTTTTGAAAAAAAATTGGGTTTGGCCACGGATAAATCCGTGGCCAATAAATAAATAATTTTTTTTTAAATCGGGTTTGGCCACGGATAAATCCGTGGCCAAAAAATAAATTTAATTTTTTTTTTAAAAAAAATAGGTTTTCCCACGGATAAATCCGTGGCCAATAAATAAATACTTTTTTTTTAAATTGGGTTTGTCCGTGGCCAAAAAATAAATTTAATTTTTTTTAAAAAAAATTAATTAGGTTTGGCCATGAATTTTTCCGTGGCCAAATCCGTGGACCAATAAATAAATAATTTTTTTTTAAAATTGGGTTTGGCCATGGAAAAATTTGTGGCCAAAAAATAAAATAATTTTTTTAAAAAAAACAATTGGCCTTGGCCATGGATTTTTCCGTGGCCAAAAAATAATTTTAATTTTTTTTAAAAAAAATTGGTCTTGGCCATGGAAAAATCCGTGGCCAATAAATAATTTTAATTTTTTTTAATTTTAAATGGCTCACTTAAATCGCCCGATTCGGTGTTACGGGGCACAAAAAGGTTTGAGCCATTTCAAAATCATATTATTTTCATTAAGATTATAATATTTTCCCATCTTATGCGATAAAATTTACAGTTTAGTCAACGAGAATACGTTTTTCTCTTTCAGTGATATGTACGAACAATTTCGTAGTCCGGTGTCAATTTATGCTCACGTCAACTAACTTGTATAGGATTATCAAAAAATTGGACTTTCAGGCAAATTGATTAGTGTTGAAGTTATATTGCTCCAATCGTACGGTTTCGTCCGGTACGATTCGAAAAAAGTCAACTTGAAATTTTGACTATTGATCTGTGGCCAAAAAATAAATTTAATTTTTTTCTTAAAAAAATAGGACTTGGCCTATGGATTTTTCTGTGGCTAAAAATAAAATAAAATAAAAATTTTTAAAAAATAAAAAAAAATTGAAAAAAAATTATTTGAGATTTAGCCACGGAAAAATCCGTGGCTAAATATTAAAAAAAATGTTTATTTTAACATTTAGAAATGTAAAAAAATTAAAAAAAGTTTATTTTTGGTATACAAAGTAATTTTTACCTAAATAAATTAATATAAATAAAAAAATAGTTGAAGTATTTTTATTTGTTTATTATAATAAATTTTTTTTAGAGAAAAAATAAGTCGACAAAAACAAATTAAGTAACCTTTTTTGTAAAATATAAAAATTCTAAAATCATATTGTAGTAAAATAATCAATAAATAAGCATATTAGAAATTCAGTTCATAATAGATTATATACAATTTCAAGATTTTTTTTATGTAATTATGGAAATTTCTTTTAGTTAGTATAAAAGTAAGTTATAATTAATTTTAATAATTTAAAAATACCGTAAATTGTAAATTTTAGAAAAAAACATTAATTTTATCCTTTCATTGGAATTGAAATATAACTTCTCTTATCTTAGATTTTAGATAGTTGTTATATTGATCTTTTGGAGAATTATAAACAATCGTATTTTTATATAAATTAAAATTAAAATTAAAAATCACCATAACCCCATATGTGTCAAAAATAGAGTATAATAAAACTATTCATCCGTCCTAAATTACACATGGCGTTGAAAACTTTCAAGGTTTATAAATTATTATATATAGATATTAGTGTTATGTTTTGGCTTAATTTCTTTGTCCCACATTGCTTAGTTAAGGAAAATGGGAAGTTCCTTAATGTTATAAAAGGACTCTTTCCCTTCCTAGTTTATCATCCCAAAATTTGTATTCTCTTCTCCCAAATTAAAAGAGCAGGCTGCGTGAGTAGTGCTCGGAGACGTAGGCATAATTGGCCGAACTCCGTTATCAATTTTTCGGGTGTGTTCTTTCCTTATCTCTTTTAGTTATTCCGCATTTGATTTGTTTCTTTTCGGCTTTAGTATAGTATTCAATATTTATTTGTCGGGTTTAGGTTGTGATAATATACTGTGCAAGTAAGTTCTGTCTAGGAGACTGAGTTTTAAGTGGGACCATTTGTGACCCCTCCAGCCTTTCCTGGGAATTTATTTGGAATGATAATTTTGTCTTAGGAGACTACTCAATAGTCTTTCCTGGAAATTATCGAATCAGTACAATTCACTAGTTGTAACTTGAGTGGAAAATTACCCGAGTTTTCCTAACAAGTGGTATCAGAGCCGAAGGTTCGTCCTAGGTCTGTTTGTAATATTGTTTATATTGAATACTATCATTCGAGTCTGTAATGGCGTCAGAAGTTCCACCAACAAATAGTGTTACATCAAATATGACACAAGGGACATCGGCTTCCTCGTCCTCATGGCCAAGGTTTCCAATGTCAAGTTTGAAGTTGGCGGTAGAGATATTTGACGGTACTGGCCATTTCGGCATGTGGCAAGGCGAGGTCATGGACTCCCTTTTCCAACAGGGTCTTGACATCGCCATTGAAGAAAAGAAACCAGAATACATAGAAGATAAGGATTGGAGTATCATAAATCGGCTAGCATGCGGAACAATTCGATCGTGCCTGTCCAGAGAGCAGAAGTATGCATTCAAGAACGAGACTTCTACACATAAATTGTGGAAGGCGTTGGAGGAGAAATTTCTGAAAAAGAGTGGTCAGAATAAGCTCCTTATGAAGAAGAGGTTGTTCCGGTTTGATTATCAACCAGGTACTACTATGAATAATCACATCACTTTGTTTCAACAATTAGTAGCAGACCTGTTAAACTTAGATGTAAAATTTGAAGATGAAGATTTGGCTTTGATGCTGTTGTCATCTCTTCCCAATGAATTTGAACACTTAGAAACTACTTTACTTCATGGGAAGGAGAATGTATCTTTAGATGCTGTATGTTCTGCATTGTATAGTCATGAATTGAGAAAACAAGATAAAATGAGAAACAAAGTAGCTACAGCAGATGAAGCATTAGTGGCGAGAGGTCGTCAGCAGAGCCAGTCAAAGGAAAAAAGAGAAAGATCAAAATCGAAGAGCAGAGTTGCCAAAGATGAGTGTGCTTTCTGTCATGAGAAAGGGCACTGGAAGAAAGACTCTCCAAAGTTGAAGAATAAAGGGAAGGCTCAGCAAGAAGCAAATGTTGCAGAATGCAAAAGTGATGCAGAGTCAGATGTCTCTTTGGTGGTATCACCTTCAACATCCCATCCAGACGAGTGGATTTTGGATTCCGGTTGTACCTACCATATGTCTCCCATCCGGGAGTGGTTCTTTGATTTTGAAGAACGTGATGGTGGAGTTGTTTACATGGGCAATGATAATCCATGTAAAACAACTGGGATAGGTTCAATCAAGCTGCGGAATCATGATGGATCTACAAGAGTTTTGAAAGATGTACGGTACGTTCCGAATTTGAAGAAGAATCTCATCTCTTTGGGGGACCTTAGAGTCAAAAGGCCTAGTTGTGATGATGCGAGATGGAATTCTCAAAGCAACTTCAGGAGCACTTGTAATGTTGAAAGGCGTGAGAAAGAATAATCTGTATTACTATCAAGGTAGTACAGTGGTTGGGACAGTAGCAACTGCAACATCTAGTAGCAAGAAGGATGCAGAGGCGACAAAGCTATGGCATATGCGTTTGGGACATGCTGGTGAAAAATCTTTGCAAATTCTTGCTAAGAAAGGATTGTTGAAAGGTACGAAGACTTGCAAATTAGAATTTTGTGAGCATTGTATTCTGGAAAAACAAAGAAGAGTGAAATTTGGCAATGCCATCCATGATACCAAGGGTATTTTGGATTATGTGCACTAAGATGTATGGGGACCTGCCAAGACTCCATCCCTTCGAGGTAGACATTATTTTGTCACTTTTGTTGATGATTTTTCCAGAAGAGTATGGGTGTTTACTATGAAGAAGAAGGATGAAGTGCTTGGAGTTTTCCTTAAGTGGAAAGCTCAAGTTGAGAATCAGACTGGAAGAAAGATCAAAGTTCTCCGAACAGACAACGGTGGAGAATACAAGAGTGATCCTTTCCTGGAGGCATGCCAAGAGTTTGGCATAGTTCGGCACTTCACAGTCAGAAAAACACCACAACAGAATGGGGTGTCGGAGTGTATGAACAGAACACTAGTGGAGAAAGTTCGTTGTATGCTGTCTAATGCTGGGTTAGGCAGAAAGTTTTGGGCTGAGGCTGTGACATATGCTCAACATCTCGTAAATCGTTTGCCGTCATCCGCAATAGATTGCAAGACTCCTTTAGAGGTATGGTCCGGGAAACCTACAACAGATTATGATTCTTTGCATGTTTTTGGTTCTACTGTATATTATCATGTAAATGAATCAAAGTTGGATCCACGAGCAAAGAAAGCTTTGTTTATGGGCTTCAATGCTGGAGTTAAAGCATATTGCATTTGGTGTCTAGAGGCAGAGAAGACCATCATCAGCAGGGATGTTACCTTTGATGAATCTGCCATGTTGCATAAGGTAACTCAAGAAGGAATTGATGATACACCACAGCAGGTGGAGTGTACGCCGAAGCAGGTGGAGTTTGAACAGATAATGGTGAGCCCAGAAAAAAGCACCATTAGTGACTCTCCCATGGCAGAAGAAGAGTCAGATGAGGAAGAGGTTCCGACCCAAGAACCTCAACGGCAGCCAGATTCAATTGCTGTTAGAAGGACAAGACAAGAAATTCAGAAACCTGCTCGTTTTGTTGACATGGTAGCTTATGCACTTTCAGTTATTGATGAAGTCCCATCCACCTTTCCAGAAGCCATCCGAAGTTCAGAAAATGGTAGATGGAAAGATGCAATGGAAGAAGAGATGCAATCTCTTGAGAAGAACAAGACATGGAAGTTGACACAGTTACCAAAAGGCAAGAAAGCAATTGGATGCAAATGGGTATTTGCAAAGAAAGAAGGATTTCCTGTCAAGAATGATGTTCGCTACAAGGCAAGATTGGTAGCTAAAGGCTATGCTCAGAAGGAGGGAGTTGATTATAATGAGGTATTTTCTCCAATTGTTAAACATTCCTCCATTAGAATTTTGTTGGCCTTAGTAGCACAGTTGAATTTGGAGCTAGCTCAACTTGATGTGAAGACCGCGTTTCTACACGGTGACTTGAAGGAGGAAATCTATATGTCTCAGCCAGATGGATTCAAAGTTGCTGGTAAAGAAAATTGGGTTTGTAAACTTAACAAATCGTTGTACGGATTGAAGCAATCACCGAGACAATGGTACAAACGATTTGATAAGTTTATGATGGGTCAGAAGTACACAAGAAGCAAATACGATCACTGTGTGTATTTGTGCAGACTTCAAGATGGGTCCTACATCTACCTACTCTTGTACGTTGATGATATGCTGATAGCATCAAAGAGTCAAGTTGAAATTGACAAATTGAAGGCTCAGTTGAGTAAAGAGTTTGAGATGAAGGATTTGGGAAAAGCCAAAAAGATTCTCGGCATGGAGATAAGTAGGGATAGACAGAGAGGCAAGCTTTGGCTGACACAGAAGTAGTATTTGAAGAAGATATTACAACGTTTTGGTATGAATGAAGATACCAAACCTGTAAGTACTCCGCTTGCTCCTCATTTGAAGCTTAGCAGCCAGTTATCTCCAAAGACAAATGAAGAACGAGAATACATGGCGAAAGTCCCGTATGCTAATGCAGTTGGAAGCTTGATGTATGCAATGGTGTGTACGAGACCCGATATTTCACAGGCAGTTGGTGTTGTGAGTAGATATATGCATGATCCTGGCAAGGTTCATTGGCAAGCTGTGAAATGGATTCTACAGTATATTCAAGGTACTGTAGAAGTTGGCTTAGTGTTTGAGCGGGATGAATCACTTGGTCAATGCGTAGTTGGATATTGTGATTCTGACTATGCAGGTGACTTGGATAAGCGGCGATCTACAACTAGCTACTTGTTCACTTTAGCCAAGGCGCCAATTAGTTGGAAGTCTACTTTGCAGTCAACAGTGGCTTTGTCTACAACAGAGGCAGAGTATATGGCAGTTACAGAAGTTGTGAAGGAGGCAATTTGGCTTCAAGGATTGCTAAAAGACTTGGGAGTTGGTCAGAAACACGTTGAGGTGTATTGTGACAGTCAGAGTGCTATTCACTTAGCAAAGAACCATGTTTTTCATGCAAGAACGAAGCATATTGATGTTCGCTATCACTTTGTGCGGGAAATTCTCGAAGAAGAGGAGATACTTCTCCAAAAGATTCGGACTACGGAGAATCCTGCAGATATGATGACCAAGGTGGTGACAAAAGTCAAGTTTAAACATTGTTTAGACTTGATCAATATCCTACATATTTGAGTTGGCGCCTGAAGGCGCAAATTAGAAGCACTATGAAGACCCTTTTTTGTTTGATTGAGAAGATTTGCATTTGGTGGGACTAGAAATTGTGCCAAGGTGGAGATTTTTTATGTTTTGGCTTAATTTCTTTGTCCCACATTGCTTAGTTAAGGAAAATGGGAAGTTCCTTAATGCTATAAAAGGACTCTTTCCCTTCCTAGTTTATCATCCCAAAATTTGTATTCTCTTCTCCCAAATTAAAAGAGCAGGCTGCGTGAGTAGTGCTCGGAGACGTAGGCATAATTGGCCGAACTCCGTTATCAATTTTTCGGGTGTGTTCTTTCCTTATCTCTTTTAGTTATTCCGCATTTGATTTGTTTCTTTTCGGCTTTAGTATAGTATTCAATATTTATTTGTCGGGTTTAGGTTGTGATAATATACTGTGCAAGTAAGTTCTGTCTAGGAGACTGGGTTTTAAGTGGGACCATTTGTGACCCCTCCAGCCTTTCCTGGGAATTTATTTGGAATGATAATTTTGTCTTAGGAGACTACTCAGTAGTCTTTCCTGAAAATTATCAAATCAGTACAATTCACTAGTTGTAACTTGAGTGGAAAATTACCCGAGTTTTCCTAACAATTAGTTTATTATTATATTAAAAAGATAAAAGCTTGTTCTAGAAAAAGCATCAATAGATAAGGCATAATATATATAAAAAAAAAGACAATAAAAAAGCTAAAAGATAGATTAATTACACGTTACTTGTTGAAATATTAAATGTGCACGCAACAAAGATAGATTAATTTTTATTTTTTATCACAAATTTATCTGTGGGTAAAAATAAAATTAGAAAGAATTATAATTTGCACAATTTAATATATCTTAATTAAATTATAATAAGTATGAATTAATAAAGTATATTCACTTAATATATATAAATTAGTAAAATTTGTTAACAAAACTGAATATATATATATATATATATATACATATAAATATCTTGGATGTTCAAAATTGACCAAGAAACATGTCATAGCTTAGTGGCAACACACTTGGCTATTTACCAAGAGGTCTCTAGTTCGATTCCCTCTTGTAACAATTGAATAAATGTCAGGTTCGCGGGCGCGGGTGTGTGTCGGGCTGTTGAGGTGGGCGCGGGTGCGGGTCGGTCCGTTGAGGTATCGTGCCTAGTTTTTTTTTTTTACTAATATTTATTTTAGCCACGAATTTAGCCACGGAAAAATCCGTGGCTAAATTTATTTATTTTTTTAAAAAATATATATTTTAGCGACGGATTTATCGGTGGCTAACATTAATATTTAAAAAAATTAATAAATATTATTTAATTATTTTAAAAAATTATTTAATTTAGCCACGGAAAAATCCGTGGCTATTTTTTAATATTTAAAAAAATTAATCAATATTAGCCACGGATTTTTCCGTGGCTATATTTTATTTTACTGAAATAAAAAACTGGGTTGGCCACGGAAAAATCCGTGGCTAAAAGTCCGTGGCCAAGCTTAGCCACGCCACATTTGGCCACGGATTTTTTCCGTGGCCAAATCCGTGGCTATATATTTTGGCTACGGATTTTAAGTCAAAATCCGTGGCTAAATCCGCGTTTTCTAGTAGTGCGACAAAAGATTAACTGCATATTTTATTAAATCAACAAAATCATAATATCAATATTGTTCTACCATATCTATTTTGGCGGAATTTATGTACTAGAGTCGCATGATTTGTAATATCTTAATTAAAGATGAAATTCATGTGTACATAATATCTGGAATTTATTCTTCAACTCATCTGACAAGAAACTATAGAATATAGTGATTTCATGATTTTGGTGGTTCGATTATTACTAGGCCTCAAATTTGGTTGTCTACAAACCTTAAATACCAATTTTGATGCATATTCATATTTATAAAATTTTGATGACATTGATTTTTAGTTTGCGTGAGGCAAGTTGAGATTACCAACTTGAGTATGTCGATCTTTTGATGATAATAAAATATGAATTTGGTTTCATATTCTTAATGGAGTAATTGTCGGTTCTTGACTTACAAACTCAAATGGAGTAAATTGATTTTGTTTAAGTCAAATGACAAGATGAACTAACTTGATAGACTAAGATATTGAATGGATAAGCTTCGTTTGATGAAACTGGTGGTGTATGCTAGCCTGGTTTGTAGTATTTAGACACCATGTTTCGTTTAAATTATTTACCTAGCTACTTGCTAAACGAGTTAGTTTTGTGATAACTTGAAAGCATCGAATTATAATTTTAATTCCCTCAAGTACATACAGCTCTCGTACTTAATGTGGTGGGAGTTTTGCATACATATTGCTCGTGTGCAAGTTAGGCAATTATTTTTAACTCGGTCATGTGTTAATTTTATGAGTTGAGATAGATAGTTACACCAAAGTGTTCTATTTATTGAGACTTATAAAATTGTGGCATGCATAGTTCAAGTTGATAAAATTATTATACATTCTTACCTGCCCAAAGGGGGTAAGATATATGTGATAATTTTGATTGGTTGGTGCGGAACATATTTATAGGGATATACTGATCTAGAAAGTTAGTTTCCCAAAGGAGGCAATTTTCGAAGATTAGGGTACTTCTATACCGTTTTGCACAGAGGGACCTATCATATGTGACTACTCTGCCCAAAGGGGAGTTATCATGACATGTTGGACTCTCAAAGGAATAAAGCTATATTGTTTCAAGCTTATTCCAATTAATTGCCTATTGATAATAATTCATTGTATTATTGTTGATTTGAACTATTACTATGAACTTAAATGGTGGTAGTGTAAGAACATATTGATAGGGATGTACTGATATAGAGGATTTGTTCTCCCAAAGGAGTCAACTTTTCGAAAATCAGGATATTCTCCTGCTCGTTCTTGCATGTAGAGGACCTATTGTGGATGACATACTCTGCCTAAAGGAGAGTTTTGTCATAATATGTGCCTAGATCCTCTACTAAATAAGTGTCATTGGTTTAAGTTTATTCTCACTAATTCTCCCCACACTACATGACTATTATGGCATTCATGTTAATCGCATTAGTGGAAAATAGAGCCTTTGTGTGTAGCATACTCTGCCCAAAGGAGAGTTTGTTATCACATAAGAGGTCTCGATCTTGTTAGCTGATATTATGTTTGGACATGTTTTATATATGTCAGCATATTTGAATTTGTTTTATTTATTATTCCCTATGTGGAATAAGATTGTCTATTATTAGATATTTGTCTTTAACTTATTCTAAGTTACCCAACAAGAGTAAATTTATTTCGGACTTTAAAAGGCAATATGAGATGGATATAATATATTGTGTTTATCGTGAGATTTATCGATACAAACACTGCCTTGCATTTAATAAAATGTCTAAAGTTGTTGCTTTGCTAGAATGCTTCGTTTTGATTAATAAGAATCATCACTTGAGTCTCCTAATTGTTGAAAAAGCCACTTTATAAGCAAATGAGCAATGATCCGACTATTGTGGGAGTCGACTCTATCTATTTGATTTGAGCACAAGATTGGAATTGTGCGTCAAAATAATCTGTTATTCCGTGATTTTGATGTCATAAATATTGCTTTTGATTTCGCGATAAGAAGCATTTTATGATTGGAGGATTTTAGACATCTTAAAAGTTTAAAACCAAATTTTAAGGTTTAATATCTCTATACTTGATATGAATGATGTACATTATCAATTTATTCTCTTAGAGTTTGATTATGTGAAAATCATTCATAGCTCACGAGTTTTGAACCTAAAGATTTGTGTCATATGTATGAATGGAATCATAGATGATATTAATTTTCGATAAGTAGAAAACTTGATTTTCTACAATAGACTGTGGTCATGAAAGTTAGAATCATTCATTATTTAGTCAAATAAAACATATATTATGGGGTTAATATTTGCAAAGACCCAATGGGCTAAAAGCCTTTAGATAAATGGGCTTGTTTATTCCATATGTGAGGAATACTTGAATGAAACGACTACCATTGGTAGCTTTGAAAATTGAGTTTACACTACTAGAAAAATAGCTAATAGCCATGGATTTTAGTCACGGAATAAATCCGTGTCTAATAGCCACGGATTTAAAAAAAATGAAAAAAAACTTAGCCATGGATTAGCAACGACCTAGCGGTGGTTATTTTTGGTGGCTGAAATTGGTGTAAAATTTGCCGCCAATTTTTAGCCACGGATTAGGCCGTCGCTAAATTAGCCACGGCTAGACCGTGGCTAAAAATCCATGGCCAATTTTTTTTTTTTTGGCACTAAGTATGGTTTGAACTCTTGACTTCTTAGTTGAAGTTAGAGGATTAAACCACTACACCACTTTAACTTTTTATTTAATAATTAGTTTTTGCTATACTTAACTAATATATGTATATTATATATATTGATATATATATATATATAATAAATGATTCGATATAGTACATGCATATAAGATTAGATATACTTATATACATGTGTATTTATATATAATTATATGTATATATATCATATATATGTACATATATAACAAATATTAGATATATAATATACCGATATATATATATAGATGATTGATATATTTCAATGTTTATTTCAATATCAATTCCAATGACGAATGATCGTTTCAATTATTTGATGATGTTATTGTTGGCGATTAAATTTCGTCCAATCAAAAAATTGACAAGTGTAAATTAAAATATTAAATATTAATTAAATCTTCTATTTATAATTTGGAATTCCCTAAATTTAATTCCAATATTAACTAGTTAAGTTTAATTAATATTTTAATATTTATTTTACCAACAAATAAGAGCTCGCCAAGTGTCAATATGAGGTGTTCCAGCCAATTAAATCAAGTTTTGCAGCCCGAAAGTCCAAAACCAATCAAATGGTGACAATTGGCGCATTTGGTCGCATGGACCAATCAAATAATGACACATAAATGGTATTTTTCTCTTTAAAAAAATAATTTATATTAAAGAGATAAATATCGAATAAATTGCTAGCCATCCAAAGACCCTACAAAGACGCCTATAAATAGGGGTCATTTGAAGCTCAAAAGGACATCAAGAAGTCTTCAAGAGCCAAGGACATCAAGAAGTCTTCAAGAGCCAAGGACATCAAGAAGTCTTCCAGAGCAAGAGAAGCCCAGAAGATCCCGAAGATCCCGAAGTTCTCTCAAGTCAAGCTCAAGAAGATTCGTGAAGATCGAAGGCGAAATTCTCGGCGTTCTTCGCGAAAGTCATCAAATCAAGGCGTTCAATCCGCGATCAAGGTGTTAGCCCCGCGTTTTGGCGTTTTCTCCAAATCAAATCCACGGTGATTAAAGCAACATTCAAGGCGTTTTTCGCAGAAATCATCCAAATAAGGCGTTTGATCTGCAGTCAAGGTGTCAAACCAGCAAGTCGGCGTTTTTTCTTTAAGTCAAAGTCAAGTCAAGTCCACGGTGTTCACGGCGTTCTTCACGGTGTTCATCGAAGTTTTCGGCGTTTGATTCGTGATCAAGCTACTTAGCCCACGAATCGCGTTATTGGAATATTCGGAGAAAAGAATCAGGGGATTAATCTTTTAGGGATTATTTTCCACTAAATCATATTCTTTTCAAATATTTGTCACATACATTTCTCAATTTGTAATTTGTATTTACAAAATACGAAATTTTGTGTGAACAAATTTCTGGCACGCCCGGTGGGACGCAAACCTACCCCTCATCTCTTTTCTCCTAACATCACTCCTTCAACAAGTTCGATGGCCCCCAAGAAAAATAATGTTGGTCTCACTAAAAGGGATGACATGGAGAAGCCTACCGAAGACGCTGTCAATCAATCCTCAACCAAGGCCAAGGTCTCCGACTCTGAGTCTTTCCATGGTTCCAACCCTCCGAGCCCGACGGCTTCTGTTGGCAAAGCACTCCACTTCGCCGAGACAACCGCGGTGGACGAGCAATTGGCTCAGATGGCTCAGGCTATAGCAAACCTGCAAAGGACGATTGAGGATAAGGATTTTCAAATCGCTCAACTTGTGGGCAGGTTGGAGCGTTCAAATGTTGGGGAGCCGAGTCACCAGTATCAGAATCCTCAAGTTCAAGCTACAAATGAAGGGCAAACTCAAGAAACACATCAAAAATACGAGCACATGCCAAGGCTTGAGCAATCAACCACCTCTATCGCCACACTGTCGGTGCAGCAATTGCAAGATATGATTGCCAACACCATAAAAGCTCAGTATGGTGCCCCAGCACAGCATTATCCGATGTACTCGGAGCCCTACACCAGACGCATCGACTCACTGAGGATGCCGATAGGCTACCAACCTCCGAAGTTTCAGCAATTCGATGGAAAGGGCAACCCGAAGCAACATATCACGCATTTTGTGGAAACATGCAACAATGCGGGAACCTATGGCGACCACTTGGTAAAACAGTTTGTGCGTTCGCTGAAAGGAAATGCTTTTGATTGGTATGTTGATCTTGAGCCTGAGTCTGTTAACAGCTGGGACCAAATGGAGAGGGAATTCCTGAACCGCTTTTACAGCATACGTCGCACTGTAAGCATGATTGTGCTCACCAATACAAGGCAATGGAAGGATGAGCCGGTGGTGGACTACATCAACAGGTGGCGTGCATTAAGCCTAAATTGCAAGGATAAGCTCTCCGAGATTTCTGCGGTGGAGATGTGCATCCAAGGAATGCATTGGGGGCTCCTATACATTCTCCAAGGAATCAAGCCTCGTAACTTTGAAGAGCTAGCTACTCGCGCCCATGACATGGAGCTCAGCATTGCCAATCATGAAACTAACTTCTCTGCGAAAGACCAGTGGAAGGAAAAGAGAAGTATAAAGAAGAATGATGACTACAATGAGTCATCCGCGAAAGAGTCCATGCTCGCCAAAGCAACTCATTTCAAAATCCCTGCCGGCAATAACAAAAGTGGAGGAAAGTTAGAAAATCAACACATCCCAAATGAAAGACGTCGGCTAACACTAAAAGAGATGCAAGAGAAGGAGTACCCATTCCTAGACTCTGATGTCTCCCACATATTTGATGAGCTCCTAGCAAGAAAGCTAATTCAGCTACCGGAACCAAAGCGCCCCGAAGAAAGCGTGAGGGTGAACGATCCAAAGTACTGCAAATACCATCGAGTCATCAGTCATCCTATTGAAAAATGCTTTGTGATTAAGGACAAAATCATGGCACTAGCGAAGGATGGGAAGATAATCCTTGACAATGAAGATGTTGCAGACGCAAATATTACTAGTGTCACAACTATTGTAAGTGAAAATGATATCCCTGAAGTCAAGAAAAGTGTCGTTTTGTCACCTACACTCATGGGGGCACCGACGACAATCCAATTTGGGAGTTTTGACCCTATTATGGTTGAAAATATGTGTGCTGATGCAAACACTAAATCAATGACAAAGCCTTCCACTAAAACTGATGATAGCGGTGAGTGGACTCTGGTGACTCACCAAAGAAAACAAATACAACGGGTCAAGCAAATTCATTAGACATGGTCAGGAAATCCAACTCCAATTAAGCGCAAGCACCATGAGTCGATCAAAAGCTCCAAAACTCAGCATGTTGGATCAAAGAAATCATTAAGTAGTTGCAAGCGGGATCCCCTGACTTTAGCTGACTTCTTCACGGAGAGAGGTTTTCAGCCAAAAGTCAAAATAATGCATGCTACCCCTGATGAAGTAGGAGGCCAAAATTCTTCTTCTTCTTGTACTACCAAAATTCCTCATGCCAATGAAGTGGAAGTCATTGTCAACTCATACTATATAAGTACTGCAGAAAAGAAAAGAACACGGCCTCGCCGTCAAGTTATGAATCAGCTCAAAAAGTTCAATGAAGATGGTTTTGTACAGCTGACAAGATTCGAGTGGAAGCCAATGGTCGTCCCAATTATGAAGGCAAATGGATCAATGAGATGGAGTCTTATCTTCCAAATGCCAAGAATTTCTGAAAATCATGAAATGGTTGTGCCATCCCAAGAAGAAGCGGGGGGCAAATAATCTTCATCTTCAAGTTACAAATGCTCCTGGTTATGAGCATACACTGTCTTATAAAAAAAAATATATAAAGTCAAAGTCAAACGTACTCCTTAACACGAGTATAAACTGTTAAAGTCAAATTCAAGTGTACTCCTTTACATGAGTATAAACTGTTAAAGTCAAAGTCAAATGTACTCCTTAACACGAGTATAAACTGTTAAAGTCAAATTCAAGTGTACTCCTTTATATGAGTATAAACTGTTAAAGTCAAACTCAAATTTACTCCATAACATGAGTATAAACTATTAAATTCAAACTGAAATGTACTCCTTAACACGAGTATAAACTGTTAAAGTCAAATTCAAATGTACTCCTTAATACGAGTATAAACTGTTAAAGTCAAATTCAAGTATACTCTTAGACAGGAGTATAAATTGTCTACAAAATCAAGTCCCAAGTGATGATTCCTTGACACGAGTATAAAAGGTTTGCAAACTCAAAAAAAATTGCTCCTGATGCACGAGCCTAAACTGCGTCACTCCTGACCCGCATGAGTATAAAGTGTGTACGGTACCCACCAATGGTAACGCATGTGGTTAAACTGCTAACATACTCCACTGAAGGTATTGCATGTGGCTAAACATAAAAAATACTCCACCTGGTCCAGGGTGGCTAAGCAATGGATACTCCTGGCCCGCATGAGTATAAACTGTGTACGGCTTCCCCTTAAAATCATCTCGATTTTTGAACTACGTTATGACTTGATCCTTTCATTGGGTATTGCATCACCAAGCCTTTGAGCCGATTGCATTCCAAGTTCCACAAACTCTAACTGCGGTCAACAAGCTTTGAGCTAACTGCACGGTCAAGTTCATAAATCTCTGGATGTGGTCAACAAGCTATTGGGTCAGCTGAACGATCGGATCCACAAATCTCCAATATGCGATCTTCAAGCCTTCAGGCTGACTGCACTCCTCATGTGTTCTTCCAAGTCTCTGGTTGTGGTTAATAAGCTTCTGAGCCGACTGCGATCAATTCTATAAATCTCCAAGACGCAATCACCAAGCCTTCGAGTTGAATGCGACATCAAATCTCCAAAATATAGTATCCTTACAACTTCGGGGTAGAGAATTGGGTCATGCCTCATCACGGGATAATCTTCTCTGCAGTGGGAATGGTCTCTTTACTTTCTTCAATAATCTCACATATTCTCGCCCAGACGTGGTGAAAAGTTTGGCTATTTGTTTGCTCACAGGAATACTTGCAATCTTGGAGGTGCTTGGAAGTATTGGGTTGATGTCATCAACTACAAGGGTGAAGGTGCAAAGCCAGAAGCCAAGTGCGCCGCCAAATATACGTCTTCTTTCAAACTCCCCGTGATGCCAAGCTTAGAGAATAACTCTTCTTCCGCCGTGGACCATCCTTCGTGAGCACCAAAGTCGCCAGGTGGATTGTAAGTTGGCTTCAAACGGGCCGACTTCTTCTCTTTCCGCGGTGGTGGTTGGGAATACTTCACGTCTTTCTTGTACCAAAAGCTCACCCAATCGCCGACGATAACTGGAGGACATTGACCTCTGTCGACGCTCCCTTGCAGTAGATGGAAGGCGTGAAACAAGCACTTGCAGCAGCGAGGAATGAATCTCTTCCTGTTCTCATCAACTCCATTCAATTCTGCGGCACTGGGAACCACCTCGTCATAAAGAAGTTCCAAGGCCTGCCAGGGTGCGCAAATCCCACAACGATATTGATAACTCTCCAAAGGAAGTTAGAAGTGTGTTGGTCGTTGGACACCACGCCTCACAAAATGCCTTGACAATCTCCGAGTTGTGGTCGTACATAAACAAGGAAGCATACTTCGCGTCGTATATCCCGATCGTCACCAACTTGTGTTCGCATCGACTGAGGATGTCCTTCGGCCACTCCCAATAGCCTCTGACATACTTGAATTTACCGGCGAGTTGAATAGGGTCCCCCCATTTGACCTTGTCTTCCATAATGCGCCGATCAAACATTGGTGAGGAGCTTGGCTCATCTACCTGCTGGTGATGAGTCGCTTACAAATCCTCCGTGTTCATCAATCTCGGCCACTTGATCTTACCTTCTATGATGCACCGATCAAACATTGATGAGGAGCTTGGCTCGCCTACCTGCTGGTGATGAGTTGCTTGCAAATCCTCCGTGTTCATCAATCTCGGCCATTTGACCTTGCCTGCTATGATGCTCCAACCGAACATTGGTGAGAAGCTTGGCTCGTTTGCTTGCTGATGATGAGTTGCTTGCAAAGTCCACACTTTGGATGTCTCGCTCAAAGAAACTTCTCGGGGCAATCCTCCGTGTTCATCAATCTCGGCTACTTAACCATGCCTTCTATGATGTGCTTCGTCCACTTGCTGGTGATGAGTTGCTTGCAAAGTCCATACCTTGGATATCTCGCTCAAAGAAACTTCTCAGGACCAATCCTCCATGTGCAATAGGTTCGCCAATCTCGGTCGCTCCTTCACGTATTGACCAATAGTGGGGGCATGGACCGTCAAGAATGTACCCTTCTCCATGGCCTCGTTTTCATTATCAGCAATCATCAATCGCTTTATCCTTGAAACCAACAAAGTATCTCTAAAATACACCATGGTGGAACCTGCTCAAAAACAAAGGGACAAACAATAGATGTGTTATCATGGAGTTCCAAATTGCTCTCTTGAAAAAAAAAATAATAAATAAAATAAATAAAAGAGTGCAACGTCAGCGTAAAAAAAAGAATCTCTATAAAAGTCATATATTCCCTGTTTTCTACAGAGCCTGATTCTCTTCATCAATGGAGAAGAAAAAAATCTAGGATCCAACACATTAACCCTAGAAGAAGAAGTCGAGAAGGTCTTCAACAAGTTTGGCACCGACGGCGACGAATTCATCGACTTGAACAAGTTCAAGGCATTCTACTGCTGCGGTAGACAACAAGAAGGGGTTAAAGGAGGCTTTTGATCTGTATGACAAGGACAATAACAGCACGATCTCCGCAACTGAATTGCACTCGATGCCTTGGAGTCTAGGGTAGAAGTGCTCGCTCAAGGATTGCAAGAGAATGGTCAGCTCCGTCGACGTCGACGACGAAGGATGCGTCAATTTTGAGGAGGAATCATGAAAGACAAAATTGTTGCGGCCATTACTGCTGAATTTTCAGCTGAAAAAAAAAAGAAAAAGGGTAGTAGCAGTGGATCATTCATGACCCAAGAAAAAAGGGAAGAGACACAAGCTTGCGGGATTTCACACCAATGGTGATGGGCTTCTACCTCAAATAAAGTTCTCTTGGACATTCTATCAAACAATTGATATGCAAATCAAAAGGAAAAAAAAGGACTGCAATAAGAATATAGATACACCTCAACAAGGATACAAGTTAATTTTCGGTCCTCTCAGGCTGTGAATTTCAACTCCGAGCAATCCCTTTTTATAGATTTCTGCTGAAGGTTGTTCAAGTATAATTAAAATCCTCCAACTTGGTTAGTTTTATCCTATTAGGTAGTTGAATCCTAATTGTTATTAATTAATCTTGTAGAGTCCTTAACCGATCAGTCCTAAGATGTAATCTTGGTGATATGTTTTAAAAAAAAAAAAATCAGAAGGTTCGAAGTTGAATGATGCATGCGAAATCACGGCTTCTCCAAGTTTGCCCCCATCCTCTGCGAGAATTTGTGCCAAAATAAAATGAAGCTGATAAAGTTGAAGAAGCTTATGGATAAATCCAAATCCAAGATTGAAAGATGGAAGAGTCCAAGTCGATTTTATATAGTTGCACAGTTCAAGTCGGATTCTAAAAAGAAAGAATTTTGAATGGAAATGCAAACCAAAGAAAAGGTGTACATGGCTTAGACTTCAGAATTGGATTTTCTTCATGATGACGTGAGGGATGAGAAGTTGCAATGAAATAAAGATATTTTGGCATCATTAGGCTCCTATCTTCTTAACCAAAAGTTGATATCCAAGATCCGGTCATTAACTCGTGGGCCATGAAAAAAATAAAATAAAATAAAATTGGTGAACATCAATTCAAGTTTTGGCCCACATTAAGTTTGGTTGATTGACGGCCCATCACAAAACACCCTCCATGAGGCAATCGAGCCTTGCGTTATAATTTGGGCTTAAATCGGCCTGGCCCTCGTGTGCAAATTCTAACAAAAGAGAAGATGTTAGAATTGAGGCCCGATTTAAGAAGTCCATCATTATTCTTTGAGCAAAAAAAAAAAAAAAAAACCAATATGTATATATATATCCCTAAATATATATATATATGTATATAGAAAAATGAATACTTCATGTCTCGCCTATCTCACGCAAATATTTGGCTTGTTCTTTGCCGAGCCTTGAAGTAGGGGGCATTTGTTGGCGATTAAATTTCGTCCAATCAAAAAATTGACAAGTGTAAATTAAAATATTAAATATTAATTAAATCTTCTATTTATAATTTGGAATTCCCTAAATTTAATTCCAATATTAAATAGTTAAGTTTAATTAATATTTTAATATTTATTTTACCAACAAATAAGAGCTCGCCAAGTGTCAATATGAGGTGTTCCGGCCAATTAAATCAAGTTTTGCAGCCCGAAAGTCCAAAACCAATCAAATGGTGACAATTGGCGCATTTGGTCGCATGGACCAATCAAATAATGACACATAAATGGTATTTTTCTCTTTAAAAAAATAATTTATATTAAAGAGATAAATATCGAATAAATTGCTAGCCATCCAAAGACCCTACAAAGACGCCTATAAATAGGGGTCATTTGGAGCTCAAAAGGACATCAAGAAGTCTTCAAGAGCCAAGGACATCAAGAAGTCTTCAAGAGCCAAGGACATCAAGAGGTCTTCCAGAGCAGGAGAAGCCCAGAAGATCCCGAAGATCCCGAAGTTCTCTCAAGTCAAGCTCAAGAAGATTCGTGAAGATCGAAGGTGAAATTCTCGGCGTTCTTCGCTAAAGTCATCAAATCAAGGCGTTCAATCCGCGATCAAGATGTTAGCCCCGCGTTTTGGCATTTTCTCCAAATCAAATCCACGGTGATTAAAGCAACATTCAAGGCGTTTTTCGCAGAAATCATCCAAATAAGGCGTTTGATCTGCAGTCAAGGTGTCAAACCAGCAAGTCAGCGTTTTTTCTTTAAGTCAAAGTCAAGTCAAGTCCACGGTGTTCACGGCGTTATTCACGGTGTTCATCGAAGTTTTCGGCCTTTGATTCGTGATCAAGCTACTTAGCCCACGAATCGCGTTATTGGAATATTTAGAGAAAAGAATCAGGGGATTAATCTTTTAGGGATTATTTTCCACTAAATCATATTCTTTTCAAATATTTGTCACATACATTTCTCAATTTGTAATTTGTATTTACAAAATACGAAATTTTGTGTGAACAGTTATAATGTTCTATTGAGTTAATATACAACTTAACTTTCATAATTATTTCTTTAGATATAATTTTCCATTTTATTATAATATCACAATATATATGTTGGATTATACTACATATATGAGTATATAAGTATACTCCTAATCAGTCCATTTCATCGTTTATTGTCAATTGCTTATATATAAGAGTTAATTATCTGGTTTTGAAAGTTTATAATTGATTAATTGTCGTAACTTATATTATAGTTTTATTAATAATTCAACAACGTATAATTATTATTGATAATTTATAATATTTAAGTGTAAAATAACTAGGCTAATAAGCCAAAGTGGTTTAGCCACGGGCTGGCCACGGTTAGACTGTGGCTTGGCTAGCCACCGGTAGATAATAGCCACGGTCAGACCGTGGCTAGTTTTTAGCCATAGAATAATTTTTTTTTATTGTTTTGAATCTGATGTGGCTCGAACTCTTAACCTCTTGGTTGAAATTAAAATATCAAACCACTACACCACTTTATTTTTTGTTGAAGAATTAGTTTTTGTTGTACTTAACTAATATAAATTATGCGAAATTCTTAATATAAATTATCTAAATAAATTTTTCTGATAATTTTTGTTTTTGCTATTAATTTATTAAATTTTTTTATAATTAATAAATTACTTGTTCAATCACTAAATACTTTTCAATAACATAAAAAGAAAAGCCAAAGATTAGTAAAAAAAAAGAAGAAAGGAATACTTTTCATAATGTGAATTTATGCTATAGAACTATGTGTTTCAAATTATTTTCTTAATTATACACTTAATTTAAAATATTTAAAATTGATGCATATTAATGCAATAAAGTAGATTCAACATAAATGATTGCATTAAATTATGAAAGTTATCCCACAATATAAAGATAGAGCTATACTTAAATACATTTATGACCAAAAAAAGTAAAGCGAGTTTGATTTAACTAGTGATCAAAAATCGTTTGATATAACTTGTGGCCACGGATTAGCCATGGCCTTATATTTTCCAAAATTTTGTGGCCAAATTGGCCACGGCCTGACCGCGGCTAATGTCCGTGGCTAGAAATTGGTGGCCATTAGCCATAACCAGGCCGTGGCTAATCTGTGGCTGAGTAAGGCCGTGGCTAAATGGCTATGGCTACTGTTAGCCACACCACTTTTAGCCACGGATAAAATCCGTGGCTAATCCATGACTAATTTTCTGGGCCACTGAATTTTTGCCAAAATATGTGGCTAAAATCCGTGGCTAAATTCTTTTTTTCTAGTAGTGTTATTTCAATTAGATAAAATGTGATTTGTTTCTTTTGACCATGAGAAATAACAAAAGAGCTTATTTGTTGGTTTTCCAAAGTATTTGTCATATGTACTGTGTAATTATTTTTATGAATACTATAGAGTTCCTCCTCTTGATAAAGTTATTTCATGAAATTATTAAAGAGAAATTCTTTGATGTGATGACGAAATGCTTAGGTCACTTGAGAGTGGAAATAATCACATGGTTAATTGAAATTAGCATTTTCAATTAGTATTTTATAGATTATTCAAACTTTTGACCAAATTAGTTATGATGCTATTAACATTCATATCTTTTTGATATATTTGATCATAGTTTTTTCTCATAATGTGTAAAAGTAACTATTCATGATTTGTGTGAAGATTTCTACTCAATTTATTTCATCGTAGTTGTCTTCTTAGAATTTGCAAGTTGTCTTCTTGAAAATGACTAATATATTTGGAAAAGTCTTTTTCAAATGGTGAGGTATCATCATGATTGTGAATATTTGGGAACATGTTTGAAATTTCACATTTATCTTAAAAAGTATACACATTATGAAACTTTACTTATCAGCCAAACAGTTCTAAGTAATTAGGTATGAATAATATTAGGTGTCATACCTTGAGAGACTTCTTTAAGTGTGTTTATGTTCTTGTTTTTCCTCCTTATACTGAAGAAACATGAAGTTTATATATTTAATAGACAAGTCTATTAGAAATCTTAATAACAGATTTCAATCGGGAGCTATTGTGCAATATTTAAAAATATTGATCGTATTTTACAGTTGGTGCTGCATGAGAAAGCAATTTAGAAATTCAGATTCTTGTCTACATGCCTAAGTCTATTTATAACTTGAATGAGAAAATTGTTAGCCCAACTTATTACTTTCCCAATGTAGATCTAATTGATATAGTCGCTTTTGATATCACATTAGAATCTAACACTTGAAGATCTTATCTAGCAAAGATCTTTATTTTGATTTTGAAGAAATATATTTTGAATTTCTTTATTGTTATTGAATTGTTTAACTGGTCATGGAAAACTAATATGTATAGTTTCCAGTTTTCGGTTTGATATTTAAGTTTGGGAATACATGGATTTTGTTGTAATCCATGCTTTATAATGATGTGTGGGAGTCCATAGATATGGATCATTATTTTAAATTTTAATTATGAGAAAATATTTGATCGATGAGAAGTTCCATGAATAATTCAATCAAAATTTGCTGGTAAGAAATCTATTTAAAAGGGGGTATATGTCAATAAGGATAAATCCTTTACTCTCCTTGTTTCAAATAAATTTCTTTACAATATGATGAGCTTGAAAATTCCCCACTTATAATTTTTGTAGCATTCAAGTTCTTGTTGGTTGTATATTTTGATTGAAAATTCGAAGATGGAACTTCTTGTTTTGGACAAATTGGAATACTAAATGGTTAATTTTTTATATAAGAATATTTCTCATATTCAATATTAATCATTAAATTATCGATTGATGGTCTAAGTTATTTCATGAACCAAGTACAACAATATCTTATCATGTTTATAGAATGCTTGGAGAAATAAACTCTTACTTGTCCAATAAGATTTGAGCTTGCCTAATAAGATTTGAGACTAATTTTTGATTTCTCAAATTGTCTGCTTTTAGTCATCGTTAATAGGTTTGATAATTGAATCATTTGATTTGATTGTGCTTTGTGATTGATGGGGGTGTATTGCTGCACATTTCCTTGATTCGATCTTTATAAGTTTAATTAATATAGAAGTGACTCATTTTTGAGTGATTGATTCTTCTAGCCTTGAATTGCTTATTAACTTAAGTGGAATAAGTAATCGCTAGGGAGACTATTGTGAAGAATTTAAAAATTCCCAATAAATCAAGGCCAATGTTTGGCTATTAGTGCTAAAACACAATATGTGTAGATTGTACTGAACGTTGTCTCACGATATATCTTTGATGATTCCATCTATTCTTAGTTGAGTATTTTGTTTATAGTGTGATCATGTGTTTATTCATCCTCAACTATGTCGATATATGAAGTTAAATTTCTCACTTGTACAGACTTGATCAATGATAAGCAACATTGTGGTAGAACACATAGTGTTTTGGGCCAGTTGCTGAAAAGTTGATGGTTTAGTCGATATCCATCAAGTGGGATATACATAATTTTAACATGTATATGCAATCCAGTCTTAGTATATTGAAACAGCAGGAGCTATTTAACTTGATTCATATATTATTATTTAACTCATTTTGTTACAGGGTTAAGTTAGACTATGTGCATCAAGATATAAAGCTCTGGGATTAATCCATATTTGTGTGCACACATTTTTTGATATCTTAAAGCTTGGTGTTGGCCTTAAGACATGGGTATGTCTTATAAATGACACCATGTTGTTATCCGATTATTGATCGAGACATACACGACTTCCTAAGAAGTCATTGGGTTTTCTTGGAATTTCATATTATTCTAGAAATTCATTTCTTACAATAAAACCACTGGATTTTTTTTGGAGTTTCATATCGACCTCGAGACTCATATTTACAAGAAATCCATATTGATTTTCTTGGAGTTTCATATTGTTTTAAAAACTCATATTTTGCAAGAAAATCAAATTTTCTTGGGATTTCATATTGGTATAGAAATCCATATCTTACAAGAAAATCAAATGACCGACAATGAAATAACATATATTTGGGTCATGTTGCGATGCTATTTCTTGCTACACTATCATATATGTCTAAATCCATGTCGGTGGAATTGCTGATGTTTGTGACCATGGAAGGTCTTGTTCAATTAAGGATGCAATTATCGGCATGATCCACTATTAGTGATTTTCACTGGACCGGGTTGCAGAAGTCTTGTTCCCTTACCGTATTGTTGTTTTCAAAATATGGCCACAATCAAAACTTGTAATTTAGCTCGAGAGTCATTTTTCAAATAAATTATTTTTGAGGGATTAAAACGTCAATTAATATTTGTCCAAGTAGGAGACTGTTAGAAATTTATTCTAATTTGGACTTCTATTTATTGGATATTTTGTTTTTAAAAAATAAAACGGGCTAAATTAATACGGTTAATGGGACTTGACTTATAAGGTTTGATTTGTTTGATCAACTATTGTTAAGGCCTTGATTTTAGCAGGCATGGTCTGACACTTGGTGTAGGCCCATCCTCGAAAGCCCATGATGGGAGGGCCCCAGGGTTACATTATATATTTGATTAGGTCTCCTCTCCACTCCATACTTTGATAATCACTTGTCCCATTGAAAGCTATCAATATCGGTGAGAGATGGAGAGGAAGAGCTAGCCAATAATGTTTGTCTGAACATCCATAATGATCAACTATCAATCATTGGTGTAAGGTACGCTAATATAAATTTATATATATATAATATTCTAAATTCATGGTATATCGATCCTGCAATTACAAGTTTTCTTACACTGATTTGCTACAACATTTTCATTAGAGAAACTATAGAACGTTGTTTTGACCATTATGTAGAATTCTAAAAAAGAAGAATAAAACTTGAGGATTTAGCATTTTGTTAGCATGGCTGTGGTACCATGAAAACAGTAAAAAAGAAGAAACAATTGCATTTGTTCTTATTCAAAAGATCGTAGAATACACCAGAATAAATAAGAAAAAATAAAAAGTGGATAATCCTAACCTTTCCATGAGATAAGGAATTGACTATCTGACTTGATAAATCTTGTCTTAGATACTTTATTATTTATCTGATAAAGATAAATGTGATAATATGATAAGATTAAATTAAATCGGATAATCACAACAATAATTATGGTTGGTTTGACTTGCAGCACATTGAGTGTAAGGATCCTTCAACAACTTAGTGACTGCTTCGGCCTTAAAAAATCGTGAGTTTTATTTATTTGAGAAATCTTCATCTTCACTTGAAAATCTTTGTGTTGGGAAACTGACTCCTGCTTCTCCAGAAATGTTTCGTGTAACAATTTCACCGGGTCGGTTATTGAAAGCAAAAACTTTTCTCCGTTCTCACCAGAAAGGCAGTGTAAAACAAAACAAATTGTTACCGTCAAGTTTGTTGGTCCCATATATTGTTTTGGATATGATCTTGTTGCGTATCTTGTATTTTTTTGTGTCAGTTTTATCGGGAATCCTCTGTTCTGTGGTCATCGATTGGGCTCAATATCCCACTCAAGCCCTCCCCACCCCCCCCCCCAACCCCGATTCACCCTCCGCAGAATCCAAAGGTACTATATGATTTGATGTCAAGGCGGTTTCTAAACTTGTTTGAAACCTCTTATAATCTTCTATATCTTATAAGGTGTTTTAGAAACTTATTTTCAAAATAAGATACATTCTACCATTTTGAACATAGAAATGGCTATTTGTTGACATATTTATCTATCTAGTCATTGTAAAATATCATTATAAGCATTATAAATCAGTTTAGCTTCAAATAAAGTTCTAGTAGTGCAAATTTTGAAAAAGTTAAAAAATAATGATTTGAAATATAGATAAACCAGAAAAAAAGAATTTGATATTAGATATATTGTTTATTTTGTTCTTTAGCCTAACCTAATCAATAATATATGGAAGTAATTGCCAATTATAAAGCAAGATGTAAAAATTTCGTAATTCAATGAACATGACCATTTCGTACGCCATTTTTCAATAGGACATCAAATTTTTGATACTCAATTCTCAATAGTGTATCAAATTTTTGATTTGATCTAAAGGCCCACTTCAATTTTCTATAACATATAAAATTTTTAATTTGATTTGATGGTACGAAATGTCAATATTTTTGAATGAATATGACAAAATTCTGGGTTCATATTTACTTTAAATTAGTTTTTAGCCTGTGCATTGAACGAAAAATGGATATCTTTATGTGTATATTGTCACAAATTTCTATCAGAAAAAATAATTTGATAAAAATAAATGACCTTTTTATTCATAAATCCATAAATAAATATATTAAAAAATTGTATAATAATAGAGTATATTTGATCTCAATATTAATTTTGGTACACCAAGGCAAGAAAGTTTTAAAAATTTTATGTAGAATCAAAAATTTTAATTATTATTAAAGTAAATGATAAATATTATAAATAAAATATTAATTTTGTTATTTTATTT
This sequence comes from Petrea volubilis, assembly GCA_026212405.1. Taxonomy (NCBI): domain Eukaryota; kingdom Viridiplantae; phylum Streptophyta; class Magnoliopsida; order Lamiales; family Verbenaceae; genus Petrea; species Petrea volubilis. The sequence continues at coordinate 12,857,149 of CM047886.1, forward strand.
GAAATAGATTTTAACTCATCTTATTTTAAATCTTGATTATTGTTGGGCTCTTTTGATAGACATGAATCACAGATATACTTATTCAAATTTACATAAAAGGTATTTGGATATCATACATGACAACATAAAATTAAATGAGGCTAGCTACATATGCCTTTACTTGAATAGTTTAAAGGTTTCTAAACTCTATGTATATATGATATATAATATGTCGCCTCTGATGTAACTAATGTCATCTCATAGTGTAATGATTCATACTTTTGTTATCCAACTTGACATCATAGAAAAAGAGCTGCCTCAAAAATTGATAGCATGTGTTCAAATTTTAAAAAATGTACCTGCCTCAAGAGAGGAAAGTATGGAGAAGGAGAAAAGGATGTACAAATTTTTTTTTATATATATGTATTTAAATGTATTTTTCTCATATTTTAGTAATAACTAATTTCTTAAACTTTGAGTTTAATTTAATAAATTAAATTAATTATAATCTAGTTTGAAAAATCAAGATTAACAAAAATGAACTACGAAAATTGAGAACCACACAATCCATATGAAAGATTTACATATATAGTGGGTTTTCTAATATGACTAAATTAAATATGCACAATTTGATTGAATATATTTATAGCATATATATATGTATATACAAAATGTTACAAAATATAAACAAGTTTATGATAAAAGGTTATATGTACCATTGATAAGAAGTTATTCATGGCATATACGAACATCATCATCAACATCATCGTCGTCATCATCATCATCATCATCATCATCATCATTATTATTATATTGACGTAAAAATAGATATAAGTTGATATGTGCATGTGGTTGGAAAGTCGGGCCAAATTCATATGTAATGACTAACATGAATTTGGGCCAAAATCAAGGAACTAAAGAGTTTAAAATAATAATTACGATAATGATTTTACTCATTTATATGTATGACATTGTAAATATATATATTACATAACGTATAGGAACAATAAATAGGAGTTGTTTAAGGAAAGTCGTCAACAAAAAATATAATTACCGTGCGAGGATATAGACTTTTATTTATACATATAGTTGGATTTGAATGGTCAAAATATAAATACTATAATTTATGATATTAAATGTAAAATGACGAAGTAATAATCAAGGACATCATTATTAAAAATAGTACAAAATCATTACTAATGGAAAGGAAAAAAAATCCCAGTAATTACAGGTTTGAAAGAAGATGACTATACTTATGCAATATGGATGAGGAGATATCAGAAAAGCATTACACTTAACTATTAATGCATCCAAAATTATCAATGTTTCCACTTGTTTAAGATTAATTAACCAAAAAAAAAAAGCCTCTATTCAATCACTCCATATGTTTTGATAAGATAAATTATCACATCAAATATTTTAACACATAAAGAAATACAATAAAAGAAGCGCACCATATAACATAAATACAAAACCGATCTAAAAAAATTAATAATCTAAATGTCACACACACACAAAATGCACTTGATATTAGGAATTACATATTGAATATATGAATACAAAATCAATTGATTTTCAAAAGTATTGTGAGTTACTATAAAAGGAAAAAGTTCTTGAATATATAAATTGAAAAGGCTGGATGTTTTCAATGAAAAATTAGAAAAGTAATTAAAGAGAACGAAATTATAAGAATAACATAAGAAATGGATACTAATGTTGTTGGAATGATTGGCTTATTTATTGTACCACCTAAAATAAGAAACTTTTATTTACCAAATTTAAGGAAAGTTTAGATGAAGTTAACAAATTATGGAATATTGAAAAAAATTATAGATTAATTGTCATGGAAAGAATTAATGCATTATCAGAATAAAAACATTAATGTGATATTAATTAGTGGCTCGAATGGGCAGGTTTCCTGTATATAAGTCCATATATAAAGACAATCATTTAAGAAATTTATGATTTACTATCATGATAATAACTAATAAGGGAATTTATAGATAAAATTAGAAAGTCGGATATGAAAAACCAAATAATAAAACTTGATTTTCTTAAAATGAAGAACAATGAAAAATGTATATAATACATTCAATAACGACAATTCACTACTTATCAAAATAATCACTTGCCAAATTAAGAGGTGGTAGAGAAAAAATCGTACATAAAATTAATTGGTGGTCACTTTTATTTTTATAAGAGAGGTAATTACAATATTTTTATATTTTATTCTTTAATCTTATAAGCTCATTCTCAATATCCCTTCATAAATCTAATGACATGATGAGTATATGATTTTGACACACACATAACTGAAAGAATATTGTTAGAGATTGATATGATATATAAATTAACAAAGGAAAAGGTATTACAAGTGTATGTTCAGACATGTGCATTTTAAATTCTTTTTACAAATATAGAAAATAAACGATATAACAAAAATAAGGATTTTAAAGATAAATACATATTAATGATTTTTATCGAAAGAGGCGAAATATGGAAGCAACAATTAATTGTAACTCATAAAATTAAATGAATCATAAATATGGAAATATATTTATATGGCAAAAAGGGAATATACACTTCCTTGACATAGAATGTAAGTAATGAGTAATAATGCTTGAAAAAATGAATCGCAGTGAGCAGTCTTGTCTAAGTAAGCACTACAAATAAGTTGAAACTCCCCATATTAAAATTGGCCCACGAAAAAAAAATATAGAAGATATTTTTAAACTTTATTCTAGTAACATAATTCCATGAAAGTTAAATAAATTATATTTCTAATCTTTTAGAATAGTAAAAGATGAATATCATATTTTATTTTTGAGTGAAGAAAAGCTAACGAGTGAAGAAGAAAAAAGGTCAAATTTTTAAGAACAAATAGAAAAAGTAATAACAATTTAATTTGACTGTTTGATTGACACTTAACAAGTTTTAAATTTAGTAATTTATAATATTCGTCGGTCAATTTCTTTGTGATTTTATAACTTGATAAATTTTGTGGAAACAAATTAATGCTTAAAGGAAACTGTTGAATGGAGAATAACAATTTTAAGAAAATAAAATTATAGAAATAATATTAATATCATTAACAATGGAATTACCTTTTTGAATAATTTATAAACCCAAAATTCCATCTCCTAATTACTTAAAAAGACTTTTACTCTTTAATAATTTTTAAATATCGAAATCCCTTAATCTCGATTTTTGCCAAACCCTACTTCTTGAAGGAATCATTTAATTTCATTTATGCTATAACCAGATTTCTATTGCATTCAAATCTCGAAGATTCGCCATCCAGGAAATAAAAAAATAAAAAATCTCCAAACATTTATGTTCTTTTAATGCATAAACTTTTCAAACTTTATTTTTTGAATCCCATCAATTATTTCAATCAGCAATAGTTGAATGCCATTCCTCTATATAAACCTACAATAGCCATAAAGTTAAAACATACTCTATCGAAAAGAAAAAGAAGAGCAATACACACTCCATTGAAAAGTAATTCTTAAACCTAGATACATGGCATTCAACATGAAATCCAACACTTGTATCCGCTTCACCCTACTTTGCATCTTTCTCTTCTTCATCACAAGGATCAATGCTGCTTCAGAAAATGGCTTAAAAAATCCTACAGAGAATATAGCAGAGAGAAGGAGGGTGTTATTCCAAGCGGACCTGCCTCCAACTTGCCTATGGAAGTGCAATGGCTGCACACCGTGCAGCCTACACGCCAAGGATGTGGATCCCACACATGCCATTTGGGTTTGTGAATGCAAGGGAAAGATATACTGTGAAGGTGCAGATTGCAAAAAATAAGCATATTTATTTGTTTAACTTTCTTTTGTTCTGCGCATTAGAAAGGAAATCACTTTATAAACTGTGAAACTTTATCGTTATCAGATTGTAGCCCGTGACTTTATCAATATATTTGATTTTAACAAGTTGTTCTTTTCCGTAGTTACTATCTAATTTGTTTTCTCAGAAAAAGAAGAGTGTGTAACTAAATATAGATTAAAACTCTGGATATTGAAGTCAAATTTTGATCAAGTTACAAATATAAAATGGTTAAAGATTGTAATGTAATTTTGAAAAGGATTAAAAATTAATGAATCAAGTGAGGTGGAAAGGAAACGAGAGAAGGGTCAGATTGTGGCAAAGACATGTCTGCCGCTAGCTTTGCTACTAACATTTGTTGGCAAGTGCCACCCTGCATATATATTGATAGACACACATACACTTTAAGGGGGGAAAAAGAATAAAAGAGAAAGAGCTTAGCGTCACATAAATTAGGTGAATGTATTCATTTCTCCACTATGAGGTATGGTTCTTTTTCCTTTCTCAATAAGACTTGCTTAAGTACTCTATATTACCATTGATTCTAATTCAATTTAGTACATGTTCGACTCTTTTTTCTAATGGCCTTTGGTGCATTTAGATCATCAAAGAGTGATAAATTTTATTCGAATTGGCCACCTTCAATTGAAAAAAATTGTGTTCTCTAGTTCTGCACTCGATTTGGATGATTAGCTTTGAAAGGGAGCATCTCTCTCCTCACCTTGTATTTGTTTTTGTTGTGAGTAAATGTTCTCAAGTTGACTTGATTTCTAGTAATATTTTGCACTGGTTTCAGGATCATTTGCTGGCATAGATATAAGAGGATCCATTTCCTTATTTTTGGTTTAAGGTATAGTGAAGTTAAGGGTATGACTTGATTGTTATAAGACTCTCTCCCCCTTACTAGAACTCATTCCTTGAACTAGTGAATTGCTCCCAAATTCTAAGTCAAAAGTAATTGAGTCCTCAGAAGAACTCCCACCAGCCCCGCGAGGAGGAGTTGTTCCAAAATTACTTTGTGTCTCAACAAGATTAACATCCATGCTAACAAAAAACTTTTGGGACTTAGGCTAAAATACTTTGTGTCTCAACAAGATTAATGGAAGTTGCCCTGAAATTTATAAAATACTCTTTTCCTTTGCATTTCGAAATACCTGAATTGTTTTTTGAACAAGTGTCTGAACCATGGTTAGAGGGTTTTAAACACATGCTCGACATCAGACTTCTCATTAAGTAAATAAACCTGACAAATCCTTTTGTGATCATCATCAATCATTTTTCCCGAAATTGAAAGACTCTTGATGGGCGCATATGTAACTGTGACTAAGTGAAAATGGTTTTGAAGGTTTATATGTTTGTATTGGAAGAGATGCATGGTCTTTTTAAATTAGGATGACCTAATTTAAAATGTCATACCATAATCTTATTGTGAATAGGAGCAAAAAGAGGGTCCAAAGTTGTCAACTAAGCTTGTCTACTCACTCAAACTCCATTTCCAAAGTAGCAGAGTACATAGTTCTCCTTAGCATTGCCGATAATCCTCCCCAAGTTCAAATCTTGAAACTCACTAGGAGATTCGATAAAATATAGCACAACACTTGAGATCTTTGGTTAATTTGTTGATTGATAGTAGATTACAAGAAAGATTTGGAACATGAAACACATCTTTAACAACAAGAAGGTTTGAAGTAGCGAAAGGATCCTTTTCCAGCAATTGCTCAAAGAGAACCATCAGTGGTCTTGACCTCTAGTTTCCTGCATGGGGACTTTAGGAACTAGAAGGTTTAGGACAATCAGCCATATGATCAGTTGTACCTGAATGATTGATCCATGGGCAAGAGGAGTTGGAAGACACATTAAATACAAGTGTGGGAAAAAATCTATGAACAAATTTTTTACCCTATAAGCGAATATCAAAAAGCCCAAATTACATCCTCAATTAAACAACACCAGTTCAATCTAAAAACTAAATCTTAATACTATTTAAGTTCGCTAGACATTTTCAAAAACAGAACTAAAACCCAATAAGTAAACAATATCAAGAAACTAAACCCCATTATCCAACCAAAATTAGACGCGTCTAAACCTTCAACCTACTTCTTCAAATTCGCAAAACACATTGAGCAGAGCAAAAAAAAAAAAAATACCCAAAACCCATATTCAATAAACCCACAAAACCATAAAGGATACAAAAATATATCCAAATAAAACTAACCTCCATATCATGAAGATATTCATATATATCCGAAACATAGGCTTCGCACATCTGTGGGTCATCACATTTCCCATCCAAATCAATCCCAGGATCACCTTTCACCTCGGAACTCTTCATTTCCTTTGCACCCACTGTCACTTTCTTCACATTCCTCTTGGGCATAGCTTTCTGCTTCTCATTCTCAACACAAATCTTCTGAATTTTACCCAAACCCACTTCTTGCCAAAACACGACATTCTGAATGTCGCCCAACACCACCCTCATCTTCTTATTGTGCTCGGCCGCCATTGTATCTGCAGCTGCTCTCTTCGCCGCCAGGCGTGTTACCCTCATGCAGTTCTCAAGGTCCGCCATTACAGAACACTCGAAATGGGTAGACCCGGAGAAACCTACACAAAGATAGACGAAGAGAGGACTGGATTGTTCGTGAGAGAGATGAAATGGGTTTCTTCTTACTTTCTCTATTCTTACTTCACCAAACACCTCTCGTAGTGACGACAAAGGCTTTTTTCAAATATTCTTCCTTCAACTTCATTGGGATCTTTGCTTAACTCGGCTAAGAATCTATAAAAATTTTCAATTTTTATCCTTTTTAAATGTCTTGATTTGTCTTTTGGACAGCCTCATTCCTCATCATAACATAAATTGAGTTCTTGATATAGGGCAGTCATCTCGTTGTAGTAATCTGTCAGTTCTAGGTCTCCTTTCTTAGATTGCAACAACTTTATCTTGAGTTCAAAGACTTGGGATGAGTTCTCAACATCTGAATAGGCTTCTCGAATTGATTCCTAGACTTCTTTAGCTGTTGATAAAAAAAAAAAAAAACAAGCTTTTCCATTGCAGGCTCCATCAAATCTACAAGCCATACCATCACCAAAGAATTTTCGGACCTCCAAGATTTGATGGTGGGGCCATTGTCCCATGGCCTCTTAAGCATGGCTCTGGTACCGTGAAAATAGCAAAAAGGAAGAAATAATTCCATTTCTTCTTATTCAAAAGATCGTAAAATACACTAGAATAAATAAAAAAAAGAAAATCAAAAGTGGCGAATCCAAACCTTTCCATGAGATGAGGAACAGATTAGCTAACAAGATAAGTCTTGTCTATTCTAGATACTTTATTATTTATCTAATAAAGATAAATGTGATAATATGATAAGCATTAAATTAAATTTGATAATCACAACAATAATTATGGTTGGTTTGACTTGAAACATATTTAGTGTAAGGATCCCTAAACAACTTAGTGACTGCTTAGGCCACCAAAGATCGTAAATTTTTTTTATTTGAAAAATCTTCGTCTTCACCTGAAGATCTTTGTGTCGGGAAACTGACTCAAGCTTCTCCAGGAATGTTTCATGCAACAATTTCATTGCGGTCAATTCTTGAAAGCAAAAACTTCTCTCTGTTCTCATCTGAAAGGTAGGGTAAAATGGAAAAATTTTTATGGCCAAGTTTGTTGGTTGCGTCTATTGTGATATGATCTTCGCGAGTAATTTGTATTTTTTGTGTCAGTTTTTTTTGTAATCCTCTGTCATGTGGTCATCGATTGGGCTCAATATGCGATGCACCCCCAACAAAATCCAGAGGTACTATATCATTTGATACTTGTTTAAAACATCTTATAACCTCCTATATTTCATAAGGTTTTTTAAGAACTTATAAGATGTGGGAACTTATTTTGAAAATAAGATCCGAAAGTTTTTGAATAAATACGGTAGTGGATCTTATGAGGTCCTTGAGTGTCCGGCAAAACAAGCTCTTAACATTTGTATAATGACTAAAAGGGACCTTCTACCATTATGGACATATGAATGACTATTTGTTGACATATTTATCTATCTAGTCATTTTTAAATATCATTATAAGTATTATAAATTAGTTTAGCTTCAAATAAAATTCCAATAGTGCAAATTTTGAAAAAGTTAAAAAATAATGACTTGAAATTAGGCAAACCAGGAAAAAAGAATTTCATATTAGATATATTGTTTAGTTTGTTCTTTAGCCTAGCCTAATCAATAATGGAAATGATTCCTAATTATCAAGCTAGATGTAAAAATTTCGTAATTCAATGAGCAAGATCACTTCGTACTCAATTTTTCATTAGTATATCAAAATTTTGATACTCTATTTTCAATATTATATCAAAATTTTGATTTCATCCAAATGCCCCGTTTCAATTTTCTAGAAAATATCAAAATTTTAATTTGATTAGATGGTATGAAATACCAATATGTTGGAAAGAATATGACGAAATTTTGGGTTCATGTTTACTTTAAACTAGTTTTTAACCCATGCATTGAGCGAGAAATAGACATCTTTATGTATATATTCTCAAAAATTTCTATTACAAAAATAATTTGATAAAAATAAATGACCATTTTTATTCGTAAATCGATAAATAAATATATTGAAATTTGTATAATAATAGAGTATGTTTGATCTCAATATTGATTTTGGTACACTAAGACAAGAAGGTTTTAAAAATTTGTGTAGAATCAAAAATTTTAATTATTATTAAAGTAAATGATAAAAATTATAAATGAAATATAAATTTTGTTATTTTATTTGAAATGTATTTCAATCCATCTTATTTTAAATACTTGATAATTATTGGGCTCTTTTGGTAAACATGAATCACCGGTATACTTATTTAAATTTATATGAAAGATATCTAAATATCATACATGGGATAATAAAATTAAATAAGACTACCCACATCTGCATTTACTTGGGTAGCCTAAAGGTTTCAAAATATATCTATATATATATATATATATATATATGATATGTAATATGTCGCCACTGGAGTAACAAATGCTATCTCATAGTCTAATGTTTCTTACTTTTGTTATCCATCTCGACTTCGTAGAAAAGAACTACTTCAAAAACTTAGAGCATGTGTTCATGCTTGAAAAAATGTACCTCTCTCAAGAGAGGATAGTATGGAGAGGGAGAAAAGGATGTACACTTTATTTTTTTTATATATATATATTTATATGTATTTAAATGTATTTTCCCCATATTTTAGTGATAACTAATTTTTGAACTTTGAGTTTAATTTAATAAATTAAATTAATTACAATCTAGTTTGACAAATCAAGATTATCTAAAATGAAATACTAAAATTATCAACGGCATAAACCATATGAAAGATTTACGTCTATGGTGGGTTTCTAATATGACTAAATTACATATGCACGATTTGATTGAATATATTTATGGCATATGTATATGTATATACAAAATGTTAGACAATACAAGCAGGTTTAGGACAAATGATATATGTAGAATTGACAGAAGTTATTTACGGCATATACAAAAATTGTTATTATTATTATTATTATTATTATAGGTGTGTAAAAGGATGTTAAATGGAGCGGATATGCCTTTTCCATATCCATATAAGTTTAATTTTATCGGATATTGGTATGGATACGGATATTGGTGGATATCTAAAATCAATATCCGTATCCGCATCCGTCGGACATCGGATGCATATCAGATATATCCATATCCGATTGTAATTTTTAAAAATTAAATTAAATTATAAATATTTGTGTCCAATTATTAATATTCAAGCATCTTCTCAATTGTAAATAATTGCTATTAGACTCTAATTAATTGAATATTTGAATTTGTGTGCATAAAATTTAGTCATATTTTTTTTTATATATTATACACTTATTTACAAAATATTTTAAATATATATATATATATATATATATCATACGATATCATTAATACACCTAAATTTCATATCTAGTGCATTTGTAAGTTATGAAAATATGATATCCAATGAAAAAAATCCATGTATTTTATTTGAAACAACAATTTATTATTTATAATTCACATAGTATGATCTACTTTTTTTTTTATTTCTGTATATCTTTAAGTATAATGCATATAATTATCAAAAATATAATTTTATACAAATTATTAACCACGAAATGAAATTTACAAAATATATCAATAAATAAATCTATTAATTTTAAAAACTAAATAATATTTTTGAAAACACATAAAAACTTTTGTACACATATACATTATTTTTTAAACCACTATTTATTTGATAGAATTGATGGATATAACTAAAAGATAAATAATTGAATATATAAATGGATATGTATTCGGAGCAGATATTAAATGGATCTGCTTTCTAATTATGATATTCGAATCCATTTATAATCGGATGTGTATAATTGGATATGAATAATATCCACTTTAAATAGATACGGATATTTTGCCCTATAAACGAATACGTATGCGAACCGTAATCGAATTTTCGGTTATCCATTACAACACTATATATAGATGTAAAAATCGATATAAGTTGATATATGCATGCCGTTGGAACCTCGGGCCAAGTCAATATGTAATGACTAATATGAATTTGGGCCAAAATCAAGAACCTATTAGTTTAAAATAACAAGTAAGATAATGATTTCACTCATTTATATATATGGCATTGTATATATAGAGTAAATAATGTGTAGGAACAATAAATAGGAGTTGATTAAGGAAAATAATTAACATAAAATATAATTACAGTGCAAGGATGTAGACTTTGATTTATACATACGGTTGAATTTGAATGGTCAAAATATAAAATAATAATTTATGATATTAAATGTAAAAAAGGCGAAGTAATAATCAAGGGTATCATTATTAAAAACAATACAAAATCATTACTAATGGACGAAAAAAAACTCAGTAATTCCAAGTTTGTAAGAAGATGACTATACTTATGCAATATGCATGAAGAAATATCAGAAAGCATTACAATTAACTATTACTTAATTCATGTAAATTTATCAACGTTTCAACATGTTTAAGATTAATTAACCAAAAAAAAAAGAAAAAAAGCTTCTATTCAATCACTCCATATGTTTTGACAAGATAAATTATTCCTATCAAATATTTTAATACATTAATAAATACTATAAAAGGCCAGATGTTCTCAATGAAAATTTAGAAAACTAAATAAAGAAAAAGAAATTATAGGAATAACATTAGAAATGGATACGGATGTTGTTGGAATGAATGGCTTAGTTGTTGTGCCACCTAAAATAAAAACTTTTATGTACCAAATTTACATAAAATTTAGATGAAGTTAACTAATTATGGAAAATTGGAAAAAAATTATAGATTGCCCTGCTAAAATTAATGCATTACAAGAATAAAAATATGAATGTGATATTCATTAGTGGCTCGAATGGCTAGGTTTCATGTTTATAAGTCCATAAATAAATACAATCATTTAAAAAAATTTATGATTTACTATAACGGTAAGAACTAATAAGGGAATTTATAGATGGAATTAGAAAGTGTGACTTGAAAATCCAAATAATAAAACGTGATTTTCTTAAAATGAACAACAATACAAAATGTATATAATACATTCAATCATGACAATTGACAACATATCAAAACAAACACTTGCTAGATTAAGATGTATATGAAAAAAAAAATATTGTACATAAAATTAATTTGGGGTCACTTTTATTTTCATAAGAGAGCTTATTAAAATATTTTTATATTTTATTCTTTAATCTTATAAGCTCATCGTCAATATCTTTGCATAAATCTAATGACACTACTAGTATATGATTTTTAAGCGCACATAACTAAAAGCATATTGTTAGAGAATGATATGATATATAATTTAATAAAGAAAAAAGTATTAAAAGTATATGTTTAGACACGTGTTTTCAAATTCTTTTCACAAATATAAAAATAAATGATATAACAAAAAAAAAAAGAATTTTAAAGAATAAATATATATAATAGTGATTTTTAAGGGGAGAGGTGAAAAATGGAAGCAACAACTAAATGTAACTCATAAAACTTATTAATAAACATAGAAATATGTTTATATGGTGAAAAGGGAATATACACTACCCTGACATAGAAAGAAAGTAATGAGTAATAACGCTTAAAAAATTTGAATGGCGGTCAACGATCTTCTTTGAGTACGCACTGCAAATAATTTGAAACTCCACATATTAAAATTGGCCCACATAAAAAATTATATAGAAGAAATTTTTAAACTTTATTCTAGTAACATAATTCCATGAAATTAATTAAATTGTATTTGTAATTTTTTAGACTAGTAAAAGAAGAATAGCATACTTTTTTATTGAGTGAAGAAAATCTGTCAACGGAAGAAGAAAAAAGATGAAATTTTTAAGAAGAAATCAAAAAAGTAATAACAATTTAACTTTACAGTATGGTTGACACTTAACAAATTTTAAATTTAGTAATTTATAATATTCATCAGTCAATTTCTTTGTGATTTTATAACTTGATCAATTTTGTGGAAACAAATAAAATGCTTAAAGGAAACTGTTGAATGGAGAATAACAATTTTTAAGAAAATAAAATTATATAAATAATATTAATGTCATTAACCTTAGAATTACTTTTTTGAATAAATTATAAACCCACAATTCCATCTCCTAATTACTTAAAAAGACTTTTACCCTTTAATAATTTTTAAATATCGAAATCCCTTAATCTCGATTTTTGCCAAACCCTACTTCTTGAAGGAATCATTTAATTTCATTTATGCTATAACCAGATTTCTATTGCATCCAGGAAATAAAAAAATAAAAAATCTCCAAACATTTATGTTCTTTTAATGCATAAACTTTTCAAACTTTATTTTTTGAATCCCATCAATTATTTCAATCAGCAATAGTAGAATGCCATTCCTCTATATAAACCTACAATAGCCATAAAGTTAAAACACACTCTATCGAAAAGAAAAAGAAGAGCAATACACACTCCATTGAAAAGTAATTCTTAAACCTAGATACATGGCATTCAACATGAAATCCAACACTTGTATCCGCTTCACCTTACTTTGCATCTTTCTCTTCTTCATCACAAGGATCAATGCTGCTTCAGAAAATGGCTTAAACAATCCTACAGAGAATATAGCAGAGAGAAGGAGGGTGTTATTCCAAGCGGACCTGCCTCCAACTTGCCTATGGAAGTTGTTCTTTTCCGTAGTTACTATCTAATTTGTTTTCTCAGAAAAAGAAAAGTGTGTAACTAAATATAGATTAAAACTCTGGGAGATTGAAGTCAAATTTTGATCAAGTTATAAATATAAAATGGCTAAAGATTGTAATGTAATTTTGAAAAGGATTAAAAATTAATGAATCAAGTGAGGTGGAAAGGAAACAAGAGAAGGGTCAAATTTTGGCAAAGACATGTCTGCCGCTAGCTTTGCTACTAACATTTGTTGGCAAGTGCCACCCTGCATATATATTGATGGGGAAAAAAGAATTACCTGAATTGTTTTTTGAACAAGTGTCTCAACCATGGTTAGAGGGTTTTAAAGACATGCTCGATATCAGACTTCTCATTAATTAAATAAACCTAACAAATCCTTTTGTGATCATCATCAATCATTTTTCCCAGAAATTGAAAGACTCTTGATGGGCCCATATGTAACAGTGACTAAGTGAAAATGGCTTGGAAGGTTTATATGTTTGTATCGGAGAAGATGCATGGTCTTTTTAAATTAGGATGACCTAATTTAAAATGTCATAGCATAATCTTATTGTGAATAGGAGCAAAAAGAGGGTCAAAAGTTGTCAACTAAGCTTGTCTACTCACTCAAACTCCATTTCCAAAGTAGCAGAGTGCATAGTTCTCCTTAGCATTGCCGATAATCCTCCCCAGGTTCAAATCTTGAAACTCACAAGGAGATTCGATAAAATATAGCACAACACTTGAGATCTTTGGTTAATTTGTTGATTGATAGTAGATTAAAAGAAAGATTTGGAACATGAAGCACATCATTAACAACAAGAAGGTTTGAAGTAGCAAAAGGATCCTTTTCCAGCAATTGCTCAGAGAGAACCATCAGCAGTCTTGACCTTCAGTTTCCTGCATAGGGACTTTAGGAACTAAAAGGTTTAGGACAACCAGCCATATGATCAGTTGTACCTGAATCATTGATCCATGGGCAAGAGGACTTGGAAGACACATTAAATATAATTGTCTAGGGATGGTTACCTTTTTGAGTGAAAGAACAAGTAGAATAGCTTTTAGAATCGTGCGGATGAGACAAGTTTATACAATTTCTCTAGTTGTTCCTTGCAAAGAGAGTTTGTCTCTATAAAACCTTCCAAATTGTTAAAAAACACATCTTCTTATATACCTGAGGCTCAAAAGGCTCAAAAATTATGGTTTGCATTGTTTGTGTGAGTGTGGTTTCCAATTTAGTGGTTTGCCGTGAAGGTCCCAAAAGGTTTTCCGTGTGTGCCATGGCTTTTAGGAATTATTGCACCATATTTTTTCACCCTTCTTATTCTGGCGTGGTCGACTGGATGAATGATAGTGATTAGTTTTAGTCACTAAATCAGAACCATCAATACATTTCTGGCTACTGTATGCCGACATCACTTTTCTTATTACTTTCTCTATTCTTACTTCAGCAAACACCTCTCGTAGTGACGACAAAGGCTTTTTTCAAATATTCTTCCTTCAACTTCATTGGGATCTTTGCTTAACTCGGCTAAGAATCTATAAAATTTTTCAATTTTTATCCTTTTTAAATGTCTTGATTTGTCTTTTGGACAGCCTCATTCCTCATCAGAACATAAATTGAGTTCTTGATATAGGGCAGTCATCTCGTTGTAGTAATCTGTCAGTTCTAGGTCTCCTTTCTTAGTTTGCAACAACTTTATCTTGAGTTCAAAGACTAGGGATGAGTTCTCAACATCTGAATAGGCTTCTCGAATTGATTCCTAGACTTCTTTAGCTGTTGATAAAAAAATAAAAAATAAAAATAAAAACAAGCTTTTCCATTGCAGGCTCCATCTAATCTACAAGCCATACAATCACCAAAGAATTTTCGGACCTCCAAGATTTGATGGTGGGGCCATTGTCCCATGGCCTCTTAACTTCATTTGTTAGATGGCCAATACATCCTCTACCATCAATCATAAGTTTTGCAGATTGAGCCTATTCCAAAAAACGTTTACTATTCGATTCTTGAAAGGTCACTTGGAGAGATGGGTGATCAAATCCATTAGCATTTCTGGCATGATTTGCTACAATATTTTCATTAGAGAAACTATTGAACGCCATTTTAACCATTATGTATGATTATTTAAAGAAATGTAACTTCAGGGTTTAGTATTTTGTAAGCATGGCTCTGGTACCGTGAACATAGCAAAAAGGAAGAAATAATTCCATTTCTTCTTATTCAAAAGATCGTAAAATACACTAGAATAAATAAAAAACTAAAATTAAAAGTGGCGAATCCTAACCTTTCCATGAGATGAGGAACTGACTAGCTAGCAAGATAAGTCTTGTCTATTCTAGATACTGTATTATTTATCTAATAAAGATAAATGTGATAATATGATAAGCATTAAATTAAATTTGATAATCACAACAATAATTATGGTTGGTTTGACTTGAAACATATTTAGTTTAAGGATCCCTAAGCAACTCAGTGACTGCTTAGGCCACCAAAAATCGTGAATTTTTTTTATTTGAAAAATCTTCGTCTTCGCCTGAAGATCTTTGTGTTGGGAAACTGACTCAGGCTTCTCCAGGAATGTTTCATGTAACAATTTCATTGCGGTCAATTCTTGAAAGCAAAAACTTCTCTCGGTTCTCATCTGAAAGGTAGGGTACAATGGAAAAAGTTTTACGGCCAAGTTTGTTGGTTACGTCTATTGTGATATGATCTTCATGAGTAATTTGTATTTTTTGTGTCAGTCGTTTTTGTAATCCTCTGTTATGTGGTCGTCGATTGGGCTCAATATGTGATGCACCCCCCACAAAATCCAGAGGTACTATATCAGTTCATGTTTGTTTAAAACATCTTATAACCTCGTACATTTCATAAAGTTTTTTAGGAGCTTATAATATGTGGGAGCTTATTTTGAAAATAAGATCCGAAAGTTTTTGAATAAATATGGTAGTGGCTCTTATGAGGTCCTTGGGTGTCCGGCAAAACAAGCTCTTAACATTTGTATAATGACTAAAAAGGACATTCTACCATCATGAACATATGAATGACTATTTGTTGACATATTTATCTATCTAGTCATTTTTAAATATCATTATAAGTATTATAAATTACTTTAGCTTCAAATAAAATTCCAGTAGTGCAAATTTTGAAAAAGTGAAAAAATAATGACTTGAAATTAGGCAAACCAGGAAAAAAGAATTTGATATTAGATATATTGTTTAGATTGTTTTTTAGCCTAGCCTAATCAATAATGGAAATGATTCCTACTCAATTCCTAATCAAGCTAGATGTAAAAATTTCGTAATTCAATGAACAAGATCATTTCCTACTCAATTTTTCAATAGTATATCAAAATTTTGATACTCTATTTTCAATATTATATCAAAATTTTGATTTCATCCAAATGTCCCCTTTCAATTTTCTAGGAAATATCAAATTTTTAATTTGACTAGATGGTATGAAATACCAATACGTTTGAAAGAATATGACGAAATTTCGGGTTCATGTTTATTTTAAACTAGTTTTTAACCCATGCATTGAGCGAGAAATTGATATCTTTATTTATATATACTCACAAATTTCTATTACCAAAATAATTTGATAATAATAAATGACCTTTTTTATTCATAAATTGATAAATAAATATATTGACATGTGTATAATAATAGAGTACGTTTGATCTCAATATTGATTTTGGTACACTAAGACAAGATGGTTTTAAAAAAATTTATGTAGAATCAAAAATTTTAATTATTGTTAAAGTAAATGATAAAAATTATAAATGAAATATTAATTTTGTTATTTTATTTGAAATGTATTTTAATCCATCTTATTTTAAATACTTGATAATTGTTGGGGTCTTTTGATAAACATGAATCACCGGTATACTTATTTAAATTTACATGAAAGGTATCTAAATATCATACATAGCAAAATAAAATTAAATGAGACTAGTCACATCTGCATTTACTTGGGTAACCTAAAGGTTTCAAATATATATATATATATATATATATATATGATATATAATATGTCGCCACTGAAGTAACCAATGCTATCTCATAGTCTAATATTTCCTACTTTTGTTATCCATCTCGACTTTATAGAAAAGAACTGCTTCAAAAAATTATAGCATGTGTTCATGCTTGAAGAAATGTACCTGTCTCAAGAGAGGATAGTATGGAGAGGGAGAAAAGGATGTACACTTCATTTTTTTTTTAATATTTATATGTATTTAAATGTGTTTTCCCCACATTCTAGTGAAAGATTATCTAGTTTGACAAATCAAGATTATCTAAAATGAAATACAAAAATTATCAACCGCATAATCCATATGAAAGATTTTCATCTATGGTGGGTTTCTAATATGACTAAATTACATATGCACGATTTGATTGAATATATTTATGGCATATGTATATGTATATACAAAATTTTAAACAATACAAACATGTTTAGGACAAATGATATATGTAATTGATAGAAATTATTTATGGCATATACAAAATCGTTTTTATTATTATTATTATTATTATTATTATTATTATAGGGGTGTAAAAGACTGTTAAATGGATCGGATATGCCTTTTCCATATCCGTATAAGTTTAATTTTATCGAATATAGGTATGGATACGGATATTGATGGATATCTAAAATCAATATCTGTGTCCGCATCCGTCGAACATCGAACGCATATCAGATATATCAATATCCGATTTTAATTTTTAAAAATTAAATTTAATTATAAATATTTGTGTCCAATTATTAATATTCAAGCATCTTCTTCAATTGTAAATAATTGATATTAGACTCTAATTAATTGAATATTTGAATTTGTGTGTATAAAATTTAGTCATATTGTTTTATATATTATATACTTATTTACAAAATATTTTAAATATATATATATATATATATGGAAATGAAAAATGGAGAAATAAATGGAACTCATAGAACTTAAATAAATAATAAACATGGAAATATGTTTTTATGGAGAAAAGGGAATATACACTTTGTTGACATAGAAAGAAAGTAATGAGTAATAATGCTTAAAAACTTGGAAATCATTTTTAAAATGCCCTTTTTTAATTTTTGAATTTTTAAAATAACCCACTTTTTTAAAACATTTTAAATACCCTAAACCGAACTCTCAAACCTCGGTTTTACTGTTCATGTGGGCCGACGTGATTTCTTAAAAACCCACCTTTTACTCTTTATTTCATTAAAACCCATTCCAAAGTATTTTTGATCAATTTAGTCCATTTTTCCTATAAAGTCTCTTTAAAACATATGTTTGAAATAGAAAACTTCATAACCATCCTTATTTACATTAAATAAACTCAAATCATAAATTTTTAATTATTTATTACTTTTCTTAAATTTGTTATATTAAATTAAGTAAAACCCCCCTTTTTTTATTGGTATCAGAGCCATAAAGAGCCATAAAAATCATAAAATATGGAATATTTAGACTTGATAAAATTATCAATCATAACTCTTTTAATAATTAAAGAATTATTTATTTATTTACAAGAACTAAATGATAAAGAATTTAGTGATAACATAAATATAGAAAGTTTATCTTGCGATTTATCATGTGATGAAACTGATTGGCAGTTGTCTTCACCATGAAGAATAGACTGTTTCGACAAACTAAAAGGTATCCAAAGGTTGAGAAGTACTATAAACTCTTGATGTCTCTAAAGAAAGAAGCTAAAGCACATAAAGATGCTGAAATAAGAGCATTGTATTATAGAAAGTTAGAAGAATATAAAAATCGTAGAGCTGTAATGATTTTACTTAGCAATGCCTAATTATACATTACATAGGCTTCGAGTAGAATTGTATCTATATCAAAAGGAGTTGGATTATATATATATAGAAAGCCAGCTTATCATAGAGGAGACGCTTTTAGAATTAATTTCTTAAAAAGCAGAATCACACAAATAAATGAAGGACTTGATGTTCTAAGTCGATTATGAAAACCAATAAACATCTTAAACGATGGATACATAATATAAATCTAATTCTAAGCTTAAATATAATTCTTGAAGAATATAATCGGGAATATGAACACATTAAAACAAAAGAAAATAAAGCAAAAATACAAAGTTGCAAACAAAAGATAAAAGCTACACAACAAAATGCTCAAATAGCTTGGAATAGATATAAAAAATACAAATGGATAAAATAAATAAAAATATCGAAGAAATAAATATAGGAATGAATAAAATACTTGAGGCACTATATGTTCTAACTCAAGAACTTAAAGAATTAAAAACAGAGGTTCAAATCTTAAAAATTTGTAATTCAAATCTTGAAGATCTAATAAAAAATACTTGTCTTAGGAAAAATAAATTCGATAAGAAAATGAAAGAAAGAGAAATTATAATAAAGCCAATAAAAACTAATAAAGAAACAGTGCATCCAAATTCTTTTGATGCATATATGATTAATGTTAAATTACCTAAAATATTAGCTGAAGAAGAAGCTCTTAAAAAAGAAGAAAAAGGAAAAGATATTGCTACATCATCTAATCCACCTAAAGAACAAGATTCGGAATCAAAAACAGATAAAGATGAATGAAATTAATGAATTAATTGATCACTTTGAAAAAATAGATCTTTCTGAAATAGAGGAATACGAAGTATTAGTTAACACTAATAATACAACTGGAGGCCCAAGTGGTACAATAAAACTAGAAGAGATGGAAATAGAAGAATCAGAAATGATGCCTATTCCTAAATATAGAAGGCAATATTATGATCACATAAAGAATAATAACTCTCATAAACAATTCAATAAATTCACTCCAGATACTAATTATGGAGAACCTATAAATCATGGAGGTTCTAAGTTAAATATAGATTGCAAAGAAGATACTAAAAAGGCTATAATTTCATGGGCAAATACTATGAAAGTTTTCTTTTTATATAACGCTGATGATACATGGACATCAAATAGGCAAGTAGATTATTTAATTGCTACATTTGATGGTATTGTTTTCAATTGGTGGCAAGGATTAACGGAAAACATTAAAGCTATAATAAAAAGAAATGTACAAACTAAATTAATAGATAATACTGATAGAGGAATTGAAATCTTAGTTGCTTACCTTTCTGATGAATTTCTAGGAGAACAGTGGTATGACCCTGATAAAGAAAGCACTGAAGAAAAAGAAGAAGCTAGAACTAATTTAATAAATCTTAGAATATGTAGTATGAAGCATCTAAAACAATATACTTGCGAATTTAAAGAATACTATTATACTCAGTATTATAGTAATGAAGATCAGAGTATATATCTCAATATGTACTTTTTAAAACTTCCACATCCTTGGAATAAATATATAATGAATAAATGGAAGGAAGAAAATAAAGATTCAACTTCAACTTTAGGAAAACGAATTAGTTTTCTCTTTTCAGAGTTGAGTAAATTATGTAAATCTCAAGATTTATATTGAAGAACTAAAAAATTTTCACCTTTATATTGTAATGAATTTGAAGTACCCAGTCAATGGGGATGTAATAAAGAAAGAAAAAATAAAACAAAAAGAAGGTTTCATAAAAGAAGTATAAAAAATATACTAATTTTCAAAAGAAAAATATAAAACCAAAAAGAAGATATTTTAAAAGAAAACCTAACTTTAAAAGAAATAAGAATCTTTCACAATGCCAATGTTGGAACTGTGGAGAAATTGGACATAAATCACCTGAATGTAAAAAACCTAAAAAGATTCGAAGTATAGAAGCTGAATTTATAGAACTTCACGATGAATTGTCTGAAGTTTCAGACATAGAAAATTATTTAGAAAAAGAAATATATATTGAAGAAGAAACATTCTCTAGTCATTCTGAAAATGAATAAAGATATAATTGAAACTGAAGATTCAAATAAAGAAGTAGAAATATATGAAGGATCAGAAGGTTATGCTCAACGAGTAACCTTTGATCAAGAAACTTTGGTAAAAATAAAGGGTTTAAAACTTGATGCAACAAATCCTACTAAAAGTATTTTTAAGTCGTTTGGTGAGTTCATAAAAAGAGAAAAGATAAATATATATGATTATCATACAGTTGAAAAATCTATAAATGTTGAACATACTAAAGGGCAAATTAGGTTAAATTTGCTTACTAAATCTTCGATAAATCAAGCTTTAAATAAAATCAAAAATAAAGAAGTAAGAAAAAGGATAAAATATGTTTATCTTGGTAGAATTCAAATTCTAGTTAAAGCTTTATTTAGAAATGGAATAGATAGTCATATGGTTATTTCACTATATGACCAAAGGTTTATAGATGCTAAAAATAGTCATTTAGGAACAGTTGAAGGAAATTTAATATATTCACAATTTCGCTTTGATTGTTATCCAAAATATAATGTTGATATAAATGATCAAAATATAAATGATACTTTAAGTTTACACTTTCAACTTTTGAAAGATTTAAAACTTAGAGATAAAAGTCAAGCTTTTACCTTCTACTATAGAGCAATTTATGCTTTTACTAATAGTAATTATGGTAAAATATATCAAGATAAACCATATATTGAAATTGATAATGAATGCAGGGAAATAACAACAATAAAATTGCCGATGATAGAAGAAATTAAGGAAATAAAAGATTATGAAATTAAAATAAATAGAAAACCCATTTTAGAATATGGATCTAGTAGTGGTACCATACCACAAATAGATTTTGGAAAAAATACTATATCTAGAAAAAGTGTTAGTAAGTCATTGCTTACTAATGTTGAATTTACTAGACAAGATATAACCAATACAATGATTATAAATGCTAAATATTTTAATGGTCAAGAATATATTGAAGGACCAAATATATTAATTGATACAGGAGCTAGTGGTAATCACCTTGCAAAACATAAAAATAAAGGTTTAATTGCAAAGGTTGCTTCTACAATATTTCAATATAAAAACTTTGAAGGTCAATTAATAACTTGTGATGAAGAGGTACAAGTTTCAATAATTTTTGAAGAATTAAGAATAATTGTACCCTATTATATAGATAGTGATATGGCAGGAGACTATTACGATATAATTCTAGGTAATAGTTTCTTAAATCAGTGTGATTACTATAAAATAGAAAAACATGGGGTTACATTACAAATAGGAAATATAAAGATCTTTTGTAAAAAACATGAAGGGAATTAATTTTCCTTTAAGTGTCTTTGTACAAATAACAGTACAAGATACTAATATAACAACATGCGCCTTAATAGATAATGGTTCAGAAATAACTTTATTTAAATCCTTTCTCTATACTAAATGGCAAGAGAATGGGAACATAAAAATAAAGGGTGTTACGGGTCAAGCCGAACACATTAATAAAAAGGCAGATAAAGTAAATGTTATATTAGGAAGTAAAATTATTACTATAAATACTATATATGATTATAACTCTCTTGAAACTGATATATTGTTAGGAAATGATTTCTTACAACAATTTCAGTTTTATTCACAGAATCTTTATTCTGTTATTCTAAAAACTAAATGTAATCATTACTTAAAATTACCTCGAATAAATGAGTCATTCAGAGTTCAGCCAGCGAAGCTTGGTGGACCGTATGATAAAATTCCAATAAAAATACATAAGATAACAATAAAACGGATAACTCTGGAAGATGTAATAAAACAACTAAAAGAAAATTATAACGATCATCCTCTGGCTTTTTATAAAGAGTCAGATTTAAAGGCAAAAATCGAGCTAACAGAAAATATAGTCATAAAAGAAAGACCTATGTTATATACAGAAAAATATAGAAAAGAATTTGATAAATAAATAAATGAATTATTATATAAAAATCCACCTTTGATTAGAAGAAGTAATAGTCCTTTTAGTAGCCCAGCTTTCATGGTTGAAAATGAAGCTGAGAAAAAACGAGGAAAACCTAGAATGGTAATAAATTATAAAAGATTAAATCACTTTACTAGGTCAGATAGTTATTATCTCCCTAATAAAGAAGTTTTACTAAATCTTGTTAAAAGAAAGAAATATTACTCTAAATTTGATTGTACTTCGGGTTTTTGGCAAATAAAAATAGAGCCTGAAAGTATACAATACACAACATTTAGTTCCCCTCAAGGACAGTTCGAATGGTTAGTTATGCCATTTGGATTAAAAAATGCACCTTCTATATATCAAAGAAGAATGGATAAAATCTTTAATAAATATGAAGAATTTCTTGTTGTTTATGTTGATGATGTTTTAATTGCTTCTAATACTTTAGAAGAACATAAAACTCATCTACTACAATTTGCTAAAACTTGTAAAGAAAATGGTATAGTCCTATCTGAAAGAAAGGCTTTAATTTGTAAAGAAGAAATTGAATTTCTAGGGTTAAAATTGAATAAAGAAGGAATTAAACTCCAACCCCATATATCTAAGAAAATTTGTGAATTTCTTGATAAATTGGAAAATAGAAATCAAATTGAAAAATTTCTCGGATGTCTAAATTATGCTGAGGGATTCATAATAAATCTTGCTAAAAAGAAGCATGAGATTCAAAAATTGCTTCGGAAAAATAATACTAAAGGATGGAGTAATCAACATACAGAAATTGTTAAAACTTTAAAGGAAGAATGTAAAACTTTGCCAGAATTAAAACTTCCTGATGAAAATGATAAATTGATTATACAAACGGATGCGTCAGATCTATATTGGGCAGCATTGCTTAAAATCGATCTCAATGGGATATGCAGGTATACAAGCGGTACTTTCGGTCAAGCTGAGGTCAACTATACAACCCATGAGAAAGAACTTCTAGCCATCATAAAAGGAATTCAGAAATTCTCTCTCTTTTTATATCAAAAACCTTTTAAAGTTCATACCGACAATACCCAGATACAATCCTTGGTTTTCAATAAATTACCAAATACACCCCAATACAGAAGGCTACATAGATGGTAAGTTTTCCTTTCCTTTTACAGTTTCAAAATAGAATATATAAAAGGTTCAGAAAATTTCCTAGCCGATTTCATTTCTAGAAATACAGAATTTGGAAACGGATGAGTTCTCCAACTCTAAAATGGATGAGATGGGTGTGCATTTCCTTATAAATGCAAATAGAGTGATTGTATGCACTATACATACAACTAGTCCACTATCTAACGGTTGGTGGTAAAGATTTTTCAAATCCGTTGATGGGTGACAATTTTCCAAAAATTGTGTTGATGATACAGATCATCTTATAAATTTTTATTTTTCTGCAGGAATAAAATAATAAAGAAAGATGGATCTTGAAGAGCTAAAGAATGAGATAGACGATATTGTCTTGGTCTGTCAAGACATTGTTGACAATAATAAAGCTCTGAAAGATTTGATAGAATTAAATTTTAAAACAGTTACAGATATCTCTCAAGAAGGACTTAGGAGAGCCCTTTTCCTACAAGAAAGTCTAGATTTGTTCCTTGAATCTAGAAATAAAGAAAACGAAAAAATGAGTGAAGCTGAAAATGAGAGTGATAAATGGGAAAGCAATAAAGGTAAAGAAAAAGCAGAGTCTTCTGGAAGTCAAGGTACTAAATCAGTATCTAATAAAGACTTTTTAGACTCCATGAAAAATAAAGAAAAAATTTCTAAATCTCAAAGTGATGCTGAAGTCATCGAAATAAAAATCAATAAACCTGAAAGCTTCAACAACAGGGGATCCAATGAAGAATTTGTTCCTACAAATAAACGGGAACGAGAATATAAAGAAGTTGCTGAAGAAGCCTATAGATGGGAGAATTCCAGGACGCTATTCTACTCTAAAGGATATAATGTTCATCCAAGAATCACCGCCATATTTGGAGCTGATCCTCATAAAGTTTTTCAGCTTGCAAACTATGGATTTCTAGATCTGCTATATGTTGGGAAAGATCTAAAGGAAATTTCAGAATTTGATGACCGTTTTAAATCCCAGGTCAGTCAAGTTGCTAGAAATAGAGAAGTCGTACTCAAGTTCTATTCTATAGCCCCAGAACCTGAGATGCGCATTTGGCATGAAGTCCAACACATGATCACCATAGATGTTATAACCACAAACTTAAAGATCGAAACTGGTATAAAGAATTTTAGATCTTCAAGTTCACCAGTTCATGGATCACAGAAAGAAGAGCCATGGGCATTAAAGCCATTCAATCCATTGCTGAGTCTCTATGGGAGCGACAATATGAAACTCTCATGCAGGCCAATAATTGGATATTACTAAAGAAAGGAGGACAGATAAAATCTCCATTGCTAAAGGAGTTCCTCAATAAATTTTTCAGACATGAATTTTACTGCACAGAGACTACAAGGAAGAAAGCTTGCAGAATGATTGGCTGTTGTAAATCATGATGTAAGCACTTACGTCAGTGCAAGGAGTAACGGATGCCATGACATCATCATCTACTAAAACATTATGGCAGACAGATGTGGAAGTAGCTTTTGACTTCTGAGGCTAAAGATGATAAAGATCCAGCTCATAAAGAAAGAGACAGCGGACGTCAACTAAAACTTTGAAGTCCGAATAGTTGGATTTCTAGATCTATAAATTGTACTTAAATTTCATTTGTAAAGCATTCGAAAATACACATTCAAAAATTCAGACTGATTCTCACTCTGAAAACTATCCATAGAATAGGAAACCAGCCTTTCTAGATCTTTGTAACCATCTTCTAAATCATGTTTGTATAAATCCTTTTTGAAGGAAATAAAACCAGTTTATTTTCATAAATAATCAAGTTTAGAAATCTTTCTATAGAAATCTTTTGAGCTTATATTTCTCCTAAATACTTTCTAAAATTCTCTAACCTTAAGAAGGCTGTAGTGATTACACCGTTTGAGACAGTAGCCGTTTGGAAGCGTAAGTCCCGTGAAGCCAGGAGGGCGTTTGGGCGAAAACCAGTCAGGCTTGTCAAGGTGATTGAAGACGAGTCCAGAAAAAGGATTAAAGAATTAGGAACGTCAAGGAGGTAATATACTTTTAAAAGATTTAAATAGAAATATTTTTCTACTTGATATTATGAGAATATATGGTTTTAGAGTACTTCATCAATTCTGTATGAGATTTGTGCAAATATATGATTATTTGGATATATAAGATATAAAATTATGGGAAAAGATTTTGATATCATAAAAAACCAATTTAAAAGAAAAAACAATAATAAAAGAAAAATAGCAATTTTAAAACCACTAGAAGATCTACCCGAAGATTTAAGAATTCTTATTGCAACATATAATAATAAAGAAGATTATGTTTTTGATCTAATTAATAAAACTATAAATCACGAAATTCTTAAAACTTATGTTAGACAATTAGAACAAATAGACAGAGAACTAAAAGAACTTTCGACATCAGATAGAACACTAGAAAATTATATTCTTATGAATTGTAAAAATTTAGAAAGAATAAGATTAATAAAATTTATATATGACGAAAATTGGGATATACCATATTTTTTTTAAAACCTTAGAGGTATAAAGTCATAATAAAGTGAAAAGTTTGGACACCAAAATAAATAAAGAAACTTTAAATAGTGAACCTACTATTCAAACAGTAAAAACACTATTTAAAAGGGGTAAAATGAAAAACCTTTTTAAAAGGAAGGATATTTTGAAAATAAATATATTAAAAAGAGGATAAAATAAAAATTATATCTAAAAACTTGAATGGCAGTCGACGATCATCTTTGAGTACGCACTGCAAATAATTTGAAACTCCACATATTAAAATTGGCCCACAAAAATAATTATATAGAAGAAATTTTTAAACTTTATTCTAGTAACATAATTCCATGAAATTAATTAAATTGTATTTATAATTTTTTAGACTAGTAAAAGATGAATAGCATACTTTATTATTGAGTGAAGAAAATCTATCAACTGAAGAAGAAAAAAGATGAAATTATTAAGAAGAAATCAAAAAAGTAATAACAATTTAACTTTACAATATGATCGACACTTAACAATTTTTAAATTTAGTAATTTATAATCTTCGGTCAGTCAATTTCTTCATGATTTTATAACTTGATAAATTTTGTGGGAACAAATTAATGCTTAAAGCAAACTGTTGAATGGAGAATCACAATTTTTAAGAAAATGAAATTATAGAAATAATATTAATGTCATTAACATTGGAATTACTGGTTTGAATAATTTATAAACCCACAATTCCATCTCCTAGTTACTTAAAAAGATTTTTACTCTTTAAAAATTTTTAAATATTGAAATCCCTTAATCTCGATTTTGGCCAAACCCTACTTCTTGAAGGAGTCATTTAATTTCATTTATGCCATAATCAGTTTTCTATTGCATTCAAATCTCGAAGATTTCCCATCAAGGAAAAAAATAAAATAAAATCTCCAAACATTTATGTTCTTTTAATGCATAAACTTTTCAAAATTTATTTTTTGAATCCTATCAAATTTGATATATTACACCAAAAAATATTTTTTATATATTATAAATTTAAAAATCAATATAATAAATTTTCATAAAATGAAGTATTATTTCATCAAGTATTAAACATGTTATATGAAAACTACAAATATTATATTGACTTTAGAATATGTATAAAAAATAAAAGTATTTTTTAATTATTCATACGTACGGGTACTTTAGGTATAGAAGAACTAACAAAACTTATAATTAGTTGAATTGATTTGATCAATACACAATTAATTAATAAATAAATTTAAAAAGGAACATAACAAAATTTCATAAAATGAAGTATTATTTCATCAGGTATTAAACATGTTATATTAAAAGTACATATATTATTCATTGAGTTCGGAATATGTATGAAAAATAAAAATATTTTTTAATTATTCATACGTAAGGGTACTATATGGGTATAGTAACATAACTAATAATTATATTTGAATTTATTTAATCAATACATTATTAATTAATAAATAAAATTAAAATTAATAAATTAAGGTAACAAATAAATAAGAAGAATAAAATAACCAAACCATTAAAAAAGTTGCATTTGGCATAGTGGTAACACTTCATTGAATTATTCACAAGGTCGGGGGTTCGAATCCCCCCTACAGCTGCTAAAGAGCAACAACACGTGTTGGGGTCAGCAAACGGTGGAAGTCGACGGTTCAAATTTGTCTGGAGTAAAAATGAAGTATCCCTGCAAAAACACATTTTTTGTGAGGAAAAACAATTCGTGCATATGCTTATTTGTGACGCAACAAAAAATTCCTCACAATAACCATATGCGAGGGCCATTTTGTGAGGAAACCTGTGACGAGCTTTTTTTGTCACAAAAACTTTTTGTGATGAAATTTTGATTTTTTGTGATAAATATTTTCATCACAATAAATCAATTTTTTTGTAGTGTTAGTTACTATCTAAATTTTTTGTTTCATAAAAAGAAAAATATGTAACTAAATGGATATTAAGACTCTTGGAGATTGAAGTCAAATTTTGATCAAATTTGAGTTTGAGTTATAAATATAAAAAGGTTAAAGACTATATTGTAATTTTGAAAAGGATTAAAAATTAACGAATCAAGTGAGGTGGAATGGAAAGAGTGAGAGAAGGGTCAGATTCGGCAAAGACATGTCCACCACTGGCTTTTGCCACTAACTTTTGTTGGCAAATGCCACCTTGAGTTGAGAACATGTATACCACTAGCTTTGCCACTAACTTTCATATGCAGAGAAACCTATTCGCATCTTAGATCCAAGGTTCCAAAAGTTGAGAAACCAAAGGATTCCACTCGTTAAGGAATCATGGAAAAACCATCAAATCAAAGAAACAACTTGGGAACCTGATGAGAAGATACAGGAAACACTACCCCGAGTTATTTTCCTATCAGGTTAGAATTTGGGGACCAGATTCTTTTGGGGGGGAGATTTGTGACATCCTGATTTTTATATACACAAAATAGGTATACTAACTATATTTATAAATTTTGTGAGAACCCGATCTTTATATACTTGAAATTGGTGTAATGACTATATTTACAATACTAAGTGTTGGTTTTTATAATATACAAACCTAAAAACTAAAATTATCTAGCATATGTGTGTAAAAACTGAATATCTACATTTATAAACAAAATTCAGAATTTTGTGCATATTATACCTGAAATTTGAAATTGATATGATATATATAGGTATATTTTCAAATTTTGTATAGAAAATATATAGAAAATTTGAAATAAAGAAATGAATTAATTAATTATTTGTTTTATTTGCTACGTGTGTTAGACACTTGTTTATATTACATGTTAGACAAGATTAGGACATACATCATTTTCATTAGTCAAGATATGCTAGGGCACACATGTTATTCTTATAATTTGTAGGAGGTTAGTCATTTTCATTTGCACTACAATTCATAGGACACTTGTTCTTATAACATTTAAGTCTAGAATCTTGATTTTTCAAAAATTACAAGACACTTGCTCTTACCATTTTCAAGAAGCAAGACATTTGCGCCAATAATTTTTAGCTAAGCTAATCTTCAATATATGAGGAACACTTGTAGGAACACTTGTCTTCATCATCATAAACCCTAGGACACCTATGTATACTACTTGAAGAAAAAAGCACACTTGTGCACTTACTTGGCCTAATTATAATCATGAATACCTCAATAATTACTTACAAGTCTTTTTCCTAATCCAGGGGATATAATCTTGCTGTCACACCCCGAATCCGGGATGTAGCACGGCGATGTACCTTAGCCCAAAAGGACTTAGAGACACCAAATCATAGAAATTAGAACATACTAAAACCATAAAATATTCATTGAAAAACCTTAGTCTCGCAGCAGATAAGATGATAACCCTAACTATTACAACTCTAATTCAAAGATATAACTAAAATACTAAGCTATAATAGTCTCCATAAACAATGTCTTAAATTAAACAACGTAACTAATAATAATACTACGTTCTCTAACCAACGATGATTTCAAACATAGACAAGTTACATGTATATTAGCGGTGTGAGCGCACTCGCCCATTAAGGGATCTCTTGACCCTCTATTGAATTTGAGCAAGTTACATGTATATGTAGCATAAAAATCACAGTTTGCAAACATAGACAAGTTTCAAAAATTAACATTTTCCACTTTCAAGTAACAGAACAGATAACAAAACAGAATTAGACAAATTCATTAATATACCCATGCCTGTGAGCATTCGAAATCTCTATTGGCTAACTTGATCAAACCCTAACTATAATCCCGTTAAGTGGGTTCAGACATCATTATTATTACCCATAGGAGGGTCTTAACTACAACCCCGTTAAGTGGATTCAGACACTACTATTATTACCCGTAAGAGGGCCTCAACTATAACCCCGTTAAGTGGTTATTCCTACTCATGATCAATCAAATCTATAATAATAAGAAATAAATAAGGTGAAGATAATGATCCTCAATTTAATGAAATCTTGCAAGAACTAACCCCTCAAATAATGACTTATTATACTCGCATAAACATACACAATCCCCAAAAGTATATAGAGCATATCTTATTATACTTTTATTGAAATAGTACTAAAATCCTAAATTGACAACAGTACTCATAAAATCTCTAACTATTATAACACTAACTTGATCCTAATTGCCGAATATGTATCAGTAATAAGACCTTGAAATTGCACTAGAATTCCTACATCCCAATCATATCATGACTTAAAGTATATATGAAGGTGTACCCATATCTATATATCTTTACATGTGTATGTATACATATACACACACACACACACACACACTCATATTAGGCATGGAGTAACACTCATAACAATTAAGATTCCTAAATTAACATCACAAAGTGGCAACATCAAGAACCGAGGGACAAACTTTTGTCCTCGATCATGGTGCGACTTAGCTAAAATTGAATGGATGTATTCCCTTTAAACTTACTATATGAAAGAGATGCATCTAGGATCTTATATATATATATATATATATAAACAAAGTATAACACTAATGTTAAACAAGTAGGAAGTAACAATACCAATACTTTAAAGAGAAAATTCATTTTACGCGTACTTTGTCCTAATTGTCAGGTGCAATTTCAATCCAATGCGCGATTTGCCAACAGAGCATAAGTCAAAGCTTAAAGTAAATGAAAATAATTATCCACAAATTAGGTCATATTAACACTTGTTGAGCAAAACATCAGGCATAGCACAAAAAGACATTCCCTATTAGGTTAAGTAGATATGCTAAATTTTCACGGAACATAGTTAAATATCCATATCAATCTAGCGCATAAGTTCGTAGAAGTTACTGAGGGCTTGACAGAGGGTGTCATGCGACTGCTATGGCTCTCTTGCCAACTAGGTTTATTACTATTTGTGTGTGACCCTAAATCTTCTATTACATATAATAACTAGTCCTAAGTTGATACACTTTAGGATTAATAAGTCATGCAATAGTCTTAGGCCTAATAGAATCAGCCCAATAGTCCTAAATTGAATAGGATAATAACACAAGCCTAATAATCATAATAATATAAGTCCAATAATCCTAATAATAATAATAATAATAATATATTATTATTATTATTAATATTAATATTAATAATAATATAACTAAAGTAATAATAATAATAGTAATACGTCTAATAAAAGGGTTAAGGTATCACACTTGCCCTAAACCCTTAAGTAAATATCAAGCGCTATAATTTAGTCAAAAACACATGTTTAGATATAATAAGATAGGATACTTTACACCTAAACCCTTATCATATTTTACTTGAACATTTAGATGACCTAAAATTTTGACACAACAAAATGACTTGAAAATGACTAAGGATTTGCCAATTTAATAATGTTTGTGTCTTTAGCAAAAACCTATAAATAGGGGGTCTTCCCCACCTCAATTCGGAAACACAACACACACTTAACACACACACAAACACACACTCACACACATGGAAGCAACAGTTGTCCATAAACACACACGGTACACGCACTTACACACATATACAAGAGAAATTGCTGGCGCTATTACACCATATGAGAAGGTATGTCCTAATCCTAGATTCCGTATATGTTTTAAATGAAATTCCATTTCATTTTAATAGATAATTCATGCCTAGATATTCATATGTTTATGTTATACATACATGCAGTAACTCAAAACTTGCCTATATGCTCATGCATATGCATACATATTTAAGAGCTAGGGTAATTCTTTTAAACTATATGCATAACGTACATATAGATATTTTGAAAACTATAAGTGTCACAACTAGAAAAATGCTAATTTGCATCAGATTTTGCAACCAATTTTTGTTTTTGCGACTGAATGGAGTTGGTGGCAAAAAAATAGCATCGCAAAGTTTCATACCAAATTTGCAACCGATTATCTTTGTGGCCGATTTCGCGATCGAAATTGGCGAATTGCAAAACATGCTGATATGGAGCTTGGGTGACGATGTTTGCAATGGACTAGGCTGGTCGTAAAACTGGTACATTTTTAAGTATTTGCGACCAACCGCATCCGTTGCAAATGTCGTTGCAAAAAAAAGGAGGGTAGTCATGCCTTTTTATTAATTTTATCAAATTTTGTAATTTATTAATTTCGTCCATTGTTGTAATTTATTATCCAATCTTTTTAAAATTAAAAATATTTACCTTTGACTTTGTCAAAATTAATGCCTTAAAAATATTTATTTAAACGATTTCAAATACTAATTTTATTTTTCCTATTGAGTAAAATGAACAACGTAATAACCCTCAATCAATTTAAATACATAAGTCAAATATTTGAATTTATTTATTAAATTAGTTATTCATACTTCGAATAGCTAATCAAATTAGTGATTTTTAGTTAAATACATAAATCAAATATTTGTAGTTTGATTAATTCAACTGATCAATTAATATATATATAATCATATCACATTGAATATGTAGGCACATCTCTTCTTAGTCCTCCAATAACCTCAAACCAAATCTATTTGCGAAATAAACCAGTTTGCTATTATTTTTAAAGCGTATATATAAATGAACACTATATATATAATTAATCAAACTTACATCAATATCAGTAGGCATCTCAAAGTATGCAATTCTACAAAAGTACGAATTTTATTAATAAATTCAACTGTGTACTAAATTTACTAAGTATGCCATTTGAATAACTGTGTTGCCCTCTGTCAATTCAATTTTTTTTTTATATTATCTCTCTCTCTCTCTCTCCCCCTATTTTATCTCTAATACTCCAATTCAATGTTGGTTTTCTTTTCATTTTACTTTTTCAATATATTCTGTTGCTTTTATCTTATATCACACTATTTAATATTTTGTAGTTCTCATATTCAATTATTTCTCTGTTGCTCATATAATTTTATTTTATTTTAAATCAATTACTTTATTTTTCATTTATAATAAAATTAATAAATAGTTAAAAGTATTCATATATAAAATTCAAAATATTTATGATTCAATTTATTAAAATTTAAATATATAATTAAATAATATATATATATATATATATATTACTTTGCACACACAACGAGTATGCATAACTAGTACTAATTATTTGCATATATATATATATATCTTTCATTTATTATTTCATAGTATTAGAATGATTGATATTTTGAAATTTAAACATTAGTTATACATATCAATAAACAAAATTTTAAAAAAAAAAAAATCATTAAAGTGGGATCTAAAATGATAGGTGGCCAAAAATTTTTATAAAAATTAAAAAAGCTTTTTAAAAATTAAAAAAACTTTTATGACGAATGAAATCGATTGCAAATATGGTCAATGATAGAAAAGAACTTTGCAACTGAAATATTCGGTAGCAAAGTCGGTCGTAAAAGCGACGATAAATTTTACAACCGATAATGTTGGTCTCAAATCTCGCTCACCAATTTTGCGACAGATTAGCTTCGTCACAAAATCGTGCCAAAACTTTTTTTACATGGCGCTAAATTTGCAACCACAATTTTTTTTTTTTTTTTGCGACTGACTTAATCTATCGCAAAAATTTGGTCATTTTTCCTAAATCTATCACAAAGTAGATCGCAAATTGTGATCGATTTTTTCGGTCTCAAATTTTTGTTTTTCTAGTTGTGTGTGTATCTATGCTTAAATATTGCTCATACATGTGCTTATGTACAATATTTTCCTAAAATGGTTACTAAGCACAAGTTAGTTTACTTGTCACCTGTTGGTTATATGCTATAAGTGTTATATTACGTAAAAAGTCTAGTTAGTTACCTTATACCTTAGCTAATAACTACTAGTCATGAACAATTACGGACATATTATTCTAACTCTAACCGTTAATGCAAACCTTAGGCGATTACTGAGATGATATAACCTTGGTGAGACAACAACTCTAAGGTGAGTGCCTTTCACTTTCATTTATGGGGCATTGAACTATGTACTATAAACATATTATCGTATGGCTTACCCTGCCTGATTTACATTATCCAATTTTTTCGTAATTATATTTTTCTTGCTATAGTCCAATGAAATATTTCTCCAAGTTATAAGTCAAGTTACATCTTGTCATGTTTTAAATCTATCCATCACTGAATGATTTATTGACACCCTTGGATACCATATTTGAATTTTGTTTTTATGTATCCTGGGTGTGGAAACAAGTTATAGCTTTATTGAAAGTTTGTGAGCCATCTGTCTAGATATGATCCACTGATACTCTTGGGGATGTCCTTGGAAAGTTTGGGCCCAGGTACTTATAAGAGGGGTTTTATCGGGCAGAACGGACCATCAACGAACCTTCTTACATGACAACATTTTGTGAGATTCGATTCCTACATACAGCCGGAAGTTGACAGTAGTAGGGTTGGGTCAGTGTATTGCACGGATGTGTGGTACATCTTAGTCCAGTTTAATGTCGAAGTCGCTTCTTGACGAGGGAGGCATACGGGTTTTTGTCATATTTTATCTGTTTTGATTAGTCTTAAGGTTGGAGATTTAGTTCATGGCTCACTATCTGTTTTGTTTAGTTTGTATATATGCGCTTCACACTATGCCTCACAATATCATATTTTAACAACTTATAATTTCTATTAATGTCTATATGCATCTATAAATGGCATCATCAAGTCATTTGGACCTACCACCCCAAGTTCTTTTTGTTCATTGCCTCAATTTCAGAGAAAATTGGTTGAAGTGATTCGATTAAGGTGATCGGTGCATTACAACTCATTAGTGCATATATAGTCCTTTATCCTGCATAGAGGATTAGCTTGTTTAATAAGAAAGGGAAGGTCATTTCTTGAAGTGTTATACTTGGATACTTTGTTACCCTACAATTTTATATAAGCTTATTGCATTTTATTCCTAACTCGATTTTGTTGTATGAAAGTCGATTGCTGGACAATATCGAATAAGTCGCAAGTGTTGGGTACCTAATTGGAAAATAGGTCCTCAGTAAGACAGTTAAGTGAACCCTACTCGTATGGGATGGTCCTAGCGAAAGTGTGTCATAGGATCTCTTGACCCTCTATTGCATTTGAACAAGTTACATATACATTTAACATGAAAATCACAATTGCAGACATAGAAAAGTTTCAAAATCAAAGTTTAAACTTTCAAGTAGTAGAACAAATAACAAAATAGAATAAAACACTTTCATTTACATATCCATGCTAGTGAATATTCTGAATTTCTATGAGCCAACTTGATCAAGCCCTAACTATAACCCTGTTAAATGGGTTCGGACACTACTATTATTACCCATAGGAGACCTTAACTACAATACCGTTAAATGGGTTCAGATACTACTATTATTACCTGCAGTAGGGCCTTAACTATTACCCCATTAAGTTGGCTCGAATGTCACTAATGTACCCCATAGCATGATCGAAAATTTCAGAACTCGTTCCTACTAATAGTATTCCAAGTATTCAGAGCATACTTTTTCATAGAGAAAATTCATAAAATAGAATTCTCAAATCCAATTTTTACACGAGAAATAATTTACTTTAACAAAGATATAAGTTTCATAAAAATGTATTTTTATGGAAGGAATAGAGGGAAGAAACCACTTACAACAATATATTCAAATTTCTATGATAGAAGTCCTAGTTGTGATTATTCGGATGTGGTAACATAATGAGGGTTTGTGAGTCACATTATGCAATCTATTGTCTCGAACTAATTTATGAAATTGTAATCATGTACTCTCATTAAATGGCGTAAATACGCTTGTGTGCATATATATATATATATATATATATATAGGTATACATGTAAGTATATAGATGATCAATTCCCTGTTAACCCATCACTGCTCCACTTTGTACTAGGAATCAATAGTTAGCTCAGGGAATTCTAAAGGTGCGAGTCTTTAACTTGTATATACATGGTCAAGTCACATGCTTATAATATGTATATATTGTGTGTATGAATTATAATCATGTGTGTGGTACACTGAAACTCAATTCATCTCTAACTAAATATAATAGCCTTATGCCTAATCTCACTCACACAAACTAAAAGGTGTAATTTGCACCCACATTCGTAATGATTTCAAAGGTTCAAAACATACAGTAACGCCTTTTGTGTGTGCCTTTATCTATAGTCTAAATCATGGCTTAAAACAAAAAAGACAAAAAATATCATGTGCCACTAGACTTATAAAACATGCAAAATCCATGCTTGTTTTGCTAATATGTATATACATGTACCTTTATATACATTCATATAGGTGTCTCTATGCCCTTAATAAGTTTCATATTCATGCTTACAATCATCTTCTATCATGAAGTCATATGGACTTGTATGGAGGGGCTAAACAATACAATGGGTTTAGAAGGTCATAAACTTGCGGTGATTAACTTGAACAGAAATCATAGGTCACAATATCGGATGTTTGACTCTCGTGTCTGTCACTGCTCTCTCTTTGGTCTACTAAGTATATATTTTATTAGTGTGTGAGTAAACCTAAATCTCTAATAAATATGAGGCCCAATTCTAGTTTGACACATCTTGGGATTTGTAAGTCATGTAGCAATCCTAGGCCTAAAAGGATTAGCCCAATAAACCTAAACCCGATAGGATTTTACTAATAATAATAATAATAATAATAATAATATTGTTTCTTATAAAAGGATTAGGTTATTACATTTAAAGTATTCCACCGTAGGTTCTCAA
Source organism: Petrea volubilis (assembly GCA_026212405.1). Taxonomy (NCBI): domain Eukaryota; kingdom Viridiplantae; phylum Streptophyta; class Magnoliopsida; order Lamiales; family Verbenaceae; genus Petrea; species Petrea volubilis. The sequence goes on from CM047886.1 coordinate 12,894,279, forward strand.
AGCAGAAAATGTAGTATAGAGTCTATATCACAAAGCTATTTGGAAGCATATTTTGAGCTAAACTCGAATGGAAACTAAAATTTTGAGATTAGATTGTTATTGTATTTCACTTGGGACCACTATCAAAGAGTGTAGATATCAAGAGCTTATTAGTTAGCTACAACCAACGAATGAATTCTAATTAGAGTTTTATGTTCATATGGCCATATCTTCTAATGGATTTTGAGGGTGTTGCATATACCCACCGTCATTGAGTTTATTTTGGTGTTGAAGAAGCTACATAATATGACTAGATACATAGCTATTGATCTATATATATTATAAATTGGCAGTTTTGTAGTATTCGTACAATTTGTTTCCATGACTAATATACTATATATATTGGTGTTCATCTTGCATCTACTTCTTTGAGTTGGATTTTTTTTCAAAAACTTATATGAAATATCAACCTTTTTTTTTTTTTTTTTTGATGAGGAAATATCACCTTATTGAATGCATAACAAAAAAGAAATAATTTCAATTAGGGTGAACTCCTATATAACAATTTTAAAATGCCTTGCCTGGTTACAAAATCTTTTTATGAGATAAAAAAGAAGTTATGGGAAGCTTCTAAATAAGATAAAAAAAGAAGTTATGAGATATCTGGAATTAAATACTCTTCGTTCCTTTGAAGGTCTTCCGAATAAAGGTTATTTGGTTATGAAATCTTTTTGTGCACATTCAATTTGGCACACGCAACTAAATCATATGACAATTGTGAAACACATTTTGATAAATTATATTTATGCTAATTTTTGCGATATTCCATATAGATATAATCATCCTTATTATGATGTTGTGTTTGTCATATAACATCTAGGTTTGTTTAATAATTTGGTTCTATTTTCAAAAAGCTTGCCTTTGAAACTCAAAAGCAATCCTGTCTAATTTAACAAAACTTTTACCCATCAAGGTTTTGGATGTAAATTGTATATTTCAACAAAATGCCTAAATGTATTTCCAATTTAAATAAGTGTAGTGTATTTGAGGGTAAAGGATACAACAAGATGACAAGCCAAGAAGGATTAGTAGCACAATGCACTTTTGTTTGAACAATCACAGAACAAAAACAAGGAACAACTAGTTTCACAAATACTGAAAGATCCAATGGAAATTATGCTTCAGGAAATAGGATGTTAAAAATTTATTAAAGAATGAATAACTTTTAATTAAGGAGAAGGGATTGTTAAAATTTATAAGTAAATCTTGCTTATATTACTCCTTCCATTGTATTTTCTTCAAAATATTGATTCTTGACATAATAATTTTATTCCTTCAATTTTGATTATTTTTTTTATATAAATCAACTTTTTTGATTTAAAATTTATACAATTCAACTTTCATTATAAGAAAAGCAGTATTTGAAATACTTATATAAAATTAAATAATGATGATAAATTGTTAATTATCATAATTAATGTATTTTATGCTTGTCTTTGTTATATTTACAACAATTTGTTTATAAACTTTCAACTTTTAACATCCCTAGAACCATTTTACTTAAAAAAATAGTTGGCACACATTGAAGCTAAAGAGTAATAATGCTAAAAAAAAAAAATGAAGGGCAGTCAACAATCTTCTGTGAGTTGTGAGTAAGCGCTACAAATAAATTCAAACTCCACATGTTAAAATTGGACCATGAAAAAAATATATGTAAGAAATTTTTAACTTTATTCTAGTAACATAATTTCATGAAATAATTTAAATTATATTTGTAATCATTTTAAACTTAAATTATATTTGTAATTATTTTAAACTAGTAAAAGATGAATAACATACTTTATTATGAGTTAAGAAAAGCTATTGAGTGAAGAAGAAAAAGCTAAAATTTTTAAGAGGAGATCGAAGAAGTAATAACAATTTAATTTTATAATATGATTGACATTTAAAAAATTTTAAATTCTAGAAATTCGTAATCTTCGTTATTTTTTTGTGATTTTATAAGTTGATAAATTTTGTGGAAAAAAATTAATGTTTAAAGGAAATTATTGCACTAAGAATCACACTTTTTAAGAAAATAAAATAATACAAACAATGTTAATGTCATTAATATTGAAATTATGTTTTTGAATAATTTATAAATTTAACAATTCCATCTCCTAATTACTTAAAAGTTTTTCCCTCTTTAATAATTTCTAAATATCATAATCCTTTTGTCTTAATTTTTACCAGACCCAACTTCTTGAAAGAATCATTTAATTTCTTTTATGCTATACACATATTTCTATTGCATTCAAATCTTCAAGATTTCCAATCAAACCCAGGACCCGACCCAAATCCGATTAGGATTCTAAATCTTGAGTAAAGAAGCGTAGCACTAGCTTCGCCACTAAATTTTGTAGGCAAGTGCCACCCTGAGTAAATATTGATAGGCGCACACACTTTAAGGAAACAAAAGCAATAACATAGAAAGGGCTTAGCTCCATAACAATTGCGTGAACGTATTCATTTCTCGTCAATACTTTCTTAATTACTCTAATATTATCATTGATTCTAATTCAATTAGTTAAAACATATTTAAGTAGTGTTGTTAGGATGTTTAATGATTTAGTTAACAATTTTAACATTGTTTCTACGGTATAATTCATTTATCGAATCACTTAATTTCTGTGAATTGTAATTTTATCTAATTTTTACAGCTGTGATACTTAGAGTTAATAATATCTTTAGTATAGTTGGGAAAAAAAAAGCTAATTGAACATATAAAAGAACAAAATCATAGGCTTAAGGTACCATTTGAATCTTGAATATATATTCTTTCATGATATATTATATAAACTTGATGTGAGCAGTTGATTGTATATATCAGCTCCATTTCATTCTATCTCTATGTCTAATAAACTTTCATTTTGTGTCGGGATTTATTTCTTGCGGGTTCAGACACAAGTTCGGCGTGGTAGAATGGGCAATGGCAAAGCTGATACGCAACCGTGATAAAATGTTAAAAGTTGATAAGTCCATAATTATACTTGATTTTGATGTTTATTTTTTTGAACTTGTCAAGTATTTTTGTCCATTTGAGCTTTATTGTGCTCAAATTTGGGTTAAAATGTTGTTCTGTAGGTTACAAAGAAAAAATATCATAAAGGACACCAAAATTGAAGTCAGAAGTTGAGTATATCTATAAGACATTTTAAGTATCAACCTAATTCAAGCCATCCGGAGGAGAGATGAACCTGTAAGAATCTGAATATACACAAGAAATTTTGAATACTTACCCAAAGTCAGCTATCTGGAGGGAAAATAAATCTGTAAGTTTGCGTATGTACGTAAAATATTCTGTGTACCTATGCAAAGTTTGCAGCAGCAGTTACAACTTACCTTTTCTGGGCGAGGTCTTGATTTGGGAGAGAAGCCTAGGGCAAATTCTCCCCTTTTTAAGTCCAGATGAAGCCACACAATACGAGGGACATTTTTTTTCTAGTGTTTAGAGATTAGAAAAATTACTATTTAAATTTTTATCAAGTTTTTATCTTTTGGAAGACGAAGATCGAAGAGAATTGAAGGTGGATTCAAGAGCACCATTGGAGGGAATTTCATACCTAGATTTTCCACCAATCTATTTTTATTTCTTCCCCTTTAATGAACTCTGTTTCATACTTCATTCTTGTTTTTAAATAGGGATAAACATTTTTTACCCTCTAAACTTTTCGTGTTTTTGGACTTTACCTTATGAACTTTTTTTTTTTTTTTTGCCTTTTGCCATCTAAACTTTGCGTTTTTTATATATTATCATCCAAGGGCATTTTTCGGTCTAATATTCCATCGGAATTCCATCACATGTATGTCACGTGACTTAAAGTAAGGGCAAATGCGTTATTTTATATGGGATAAATACTTTTAACCCCTCCAAACTTTTCGCGTTTTGGGACTTTACCATATAAATATTTTTGTTCATTTGCCATCTGAACTTTGCATTTTTTTACATATTACCATCTAAGAGCATTCACATGCATGTCATGCTATTTTAACCAGCTGAAATGACATATTTGCCCTTAGAGTTACCGAAAAATGTAATGTGTAAAAAAAAGCGCAATGGTCAGATGGCAAACGACAAAAAAAAGAAGTTTATATGACAAAGTCCCAAAACGTGAAAAGTTTGGAGGGTAAAAAATATATATCCCTTTTAAATATAGCATGCACTAATCTATTTGTCATGTGTAAGGGATGCTGTAATTTTTCTATTCCCAATTCTAAGAAAACCCCCTTGATGTGAATGATTCTTGTGCTTTGTGTGTGAATCTTATTTAATGATCATAAATGCTTGATTAGGATTTGATCGCCCCTAATTATTGAAATTGAGAATTTACGATGAGGTCAAGAGACGATTCATGATTGTTGCTCTGATTAAAAAAGATCAATTGATAATAAAATTGAATGAGATTTGGTTTAATATTAATTGAGCCCTTAAAGCGGTGTTGAATCTTATGCAAAATACTTTCTAGAGAGGGTTGTATGAGATAATTTTATGATACTCGAGAGAGATAATAGATATAATAGTTCCTTGCTTCACACAATAACAAAGTTATTTAGTCTAGGGATTGGAATGGAATAAGGATTAGGTTGATGCACCTACCTTGCACTTGAGTTTAGTCATATTGAATATTTGTTAGACTTTTCAATTACTAGAGTTAATTCATATATTTAATACTTAATTTGGCTTTAGTTTTAAGTTAGAAAACAATCCACTCCATAATTGGTCAATTTAGCTAAATAACACAAGTTACTTTTACAGGTCAAATCACAATCCCCGTGGGATTGACACTCTACATATCATTTATTACCTATGCGATTGTGTGCACCTGCATAGTCCCAGCAAGTTTTTGGCGCTGTTGCTGGAGATTGGCATTTGACTATGATATTAGCTTGTTTATTTAGATTAAATTTATTTCTTTTCTTTTTTTTTTTATTGCTGCTGAATTTTTCTGCTTTCTTTTATAGGCTCTTTTTGGTGTATGATCACAAGGTGTGCAAGTTCACGAGCTAAACTAGTACCTCTTGACCTCGAAATCAAAAAAGTCAACAAAAACAGGAACAAGGAGAGAAGAGTTAGAGTAGCTCGGGAACACAATATGGCTAACAACCAAAACCGCAGAGCGAACGATGGCAACAATCAGAATGCCCCACCAGTTGGTCAAGCGAACGTAAGAACATTATTGGATTTCATCGCACCCCAAGCTAAAGAGCTATAGCAGGGATATAGAGATAGCATATTGAAGCCAATAATTTTTAGATTAAACTAACTTTGTTGAACATGGTGACGAATAATCTTTAGTTTTATGGCTTGCCAAACGAAGTCCCTCATTAGCATTTAGATAACTTCTTTGAACTGTGTGATACCATCAAAATTAATGGAGCTTCGAAGGATGCAATAAGGTTAAGGATTTTTCCTTTTTCTTTGAGGGAGAAAGCTAAAGTCCGGCTCGATTCGGTGCCTAATGGTTCAATCACAAATTGGGGCCAGCTGATGCAAGCATTCTTAACCAAGTATTTCCCTCCTGCTAAGACCGTCAAGCTGAGTAATGACATCTCTACCTTTTCACAAACTGGTTGGGAGTTACTATATGAGTCATGGGAGAGATATAAAGAGCTATTGAGGAGGTGCCACCACCATGGGTTGCCTAACTAGATGGCAGTGTAGCCGTTTTATAATGATTTAGGTGCAAACACCAAAAGTGCTACTGATACAATTGTAGGAGGTTCTTTGGTGACCAAAACCATGGACGATGCCTATAACTTAATTGAGGAGATGGCAATTAATAACTACCAGTGGTCAGTGGAGACAACCAGCCAAAAGAACCAAGGGGGTAAGTGAGAGCTTAATACCATCGCATCATTACGGGCTCAAGTAAGTGCTCTAACTCACAAGTTGGATTCTTTGAATGGCAATGCTTCGAACGTTATCCCTAAAGTATCTTGTGAATTAAGTGGCGGTATTAGTCATGTTTCTGCTGATTGTGTTTTTGGGAGTCCATTTTCTGTTGTTTCTAGTGCATAGGTTAACCTTGTAGGAGCAAACGCTTAGGGAAATATGCAGGGAAGACAAACAAATAATCCATACTCCAACACGTATAACCTAGGGTGGAGAAATCACCCCAACTTCTCATGAGGTGGTCAGAACACAAACAAATCACAATTTTCACCTGGATTCCAACAGAACTACCCACTTCAACAAGAGAAAGTAAGCTCTCTAGAGACAAAAATGGACAAGTTTATTGTTGTCATGCACTACTAAAAAAAGAGGAATTAGCTGTGGATTTGGTCAAAAATCTATGGATAAAAGTGGCATAGCTAAATTTAGCCACAGCCATTTAGCCACGGCCTGGCTTGAGCTACAGATTGCTAGCAACGGCTTTCGGCCACGATCCATCGTGGCCAAATTTGGCCACTTAATCATTAAAATGCCTGACCACGGCTAATTCGGTTATGGCTATTGTAAAAAAAAAAAAAAAAAAAAAAAGCAAAACCCGACCAAAACCGCAACCCTACCTCGAACTTGTGCCCCCAAAAGCGATTTTTTTTTTCACACTCAAGTAGAGTTGAACCTAGGACATTGGGGTGGTAATTAGAGCATGCAACCATTGCGCCAAAGGAACTCTTTGGTTATTAAATGATGTTTTTTATACCTAAAGAATCTTTTTGCAGTATTTTAAATTTAAATTTAAATTTTCTAATAAATGTCATTAGTTTTATCAATTTTTGTACTTTAATTTTAGTAATTTTTATAATTTATTAACCAATTATTTTTTAAAATTAAAAATATTTACCTTTGACTTTATTCTTCAATATTCAGTTTTTTTATGAAAAATATTTAGTAAATTAATATATCAAAAACAAAAATTATAACAAAAATCTATTTAGATAATTTATATTTAGATAATAGCAACTTTAATTCGGGATCATTTGCCGACATCTTCATTTATATATGGTATTATATATATGTCAAGTATATATATCACATAAATATCAATATATGTATCTATTTCATATATGTCCAAGTATATAAATGTATCAATATATATATATATGTCGAAGTATATAGCTATATGTGTGTGTATATATATATATATATGTCCAAGTGAATCTAGATAATTTAAATTCAGATATTTTATATTTAGATAATTAATATATCAAAAACAAAAATTTATCCGTGGTGCAAAAAAATTAAAAAATCAAAAAACAAAAAAAGCCACGGCCTAATTCAGGGCTAAATTTAGCCACATATATTATGTGGTTATATATATATATGATAATATATATCATGTATACATATAAGTGCAAGTATATATATCAATATATGTATCTATTTCATATATGTCCAAGTATATATGTACCAACATATATATGTCCAAGTATATATATATATATATGTATCAATGTATATATATGTCCAAGTATACATAGATAATTTAAATTTAGATAATTAATATATCAATAACAAAAATTTATTCGTGGTACAAAAAAACCAAAAAAAAAAAAATAGCCACGGTAAGTCCGTGGCTAATCTAGGGTTAAATTTAGCCATGGATATTCCGTGGCTATATATATATATATATATATATATATATCATAATATATATCATGTGTATATATATGTTCAAGTATATATATATATCAATGACGAAACAGGCAAGATGAGGACGAAGACGAAGACCATATTAAGTTGAGGACAGTCCCCTTCTCCTTAATCGACTAGGCGAAGGATTGGTTGTTCTACCTTCCATCAGGATCTATAGATTCATGGAATAACATGCAACATGTGACGGCCCGAAACCATTGGCTAGTTATGGGAATATACTATGAATACTTTTATTATAGAAAGTAAATTTTTTTTTTTCTAAGTCTTTTATTACATAGAAACACACCAAGTACATAATAAGAGTCCTAAATACATGATACAATTACAAAGACTCGTCTATGACTTCTCCTAGCCAAAAGCTTCAAATCATCCCTCGCTATCCTCCTCCTTGATACCTTCGTTCTCATGTCGGGCTAAAACATTAAATATTAACAACGTCAACAATCACGTTGAGTAGCAATTTCACTTAACACATAAGGTGCGCGTGTGTGACTTGGGCATGCATATGTTCACATACTTGCATCAATATAAACCATATAAAATTTTAGATTCATAAGAATCATAAATTGCACACTTTTCTACCGTTTTCCACCTCGACGGGCGGCTACCTTATCTCGCCGTGCCGTAATTCAATTCCAACCAATACTCCCACCCAACCAAACACTCCAGTGGTCATATCCCGGGCATATGCCGAATTTCCTACGACCCACTTCAGTACATGGAACACTCCGTCCATGCAAAGTGGGATTAGGCAACGATGGATGGCGAGAACGTTTAAGACCGGCAAGCCCGTTGCCGCCCGGCCGAACTCAGCCCCATCCACCCCTATCACTTTTTGGGCCCATATACACACAATTTCCAGTATAATCAGTACAATTCCCAGCACAATACACACTGATTTTCAGCACGTTGCACAAAATTTCAGCATAGAACATAATTTTCAGCTTGCATGTTTCAGGTTGCGAATATAATTTTCAGTTTGCGAAACACTCGAATTTCAGCTTAAAACATACTAAAATTACACACTGTAATTTCCAGCCTTTCAAAAATAAATTTTCAGTTTGTAAAATTCGAAATTCCAGCCTTGAAAAACAAGATTTTCAGCTGCTGGAACAGTAATTCCAGTTTTGAGGGCAGAATTTCCAGCTTTGAAAACAACTCCAATTTTCAGTTTTAAACACTGAATTTGTAACTTCTAACACATGAATAAAACCCTAAACACATATATAAACCCTATACAAGCATAAATCCTAATTTTCCAGCACATAAATCGAGCAGAAACGCCCAAATTTCCAGCACAATGGTTCATGAACATACAACATGCATTTAGCTAAATTGTCGTGAAATCCTTTCGGACTAAGATAGTAACCAACTTGTGGTTACATCCCATGTCCTAATAGGAGAATAATAAGTTAACACTATAAGAAAACTAGCTCATGTATTAAGAGAAATCACTACCTTGTATCAAATATGAAGTATTCACTTCTTTAAGGTATAATATCTATGAATTAAAGTAGAACCTTTACTTATGATATTAAGTAAGGTCCCTACTTTAATTAAATATTCTTCTACCTTTTTAAAGAGGCTTTTATGGGGTTATAAGTATGTAAAATGAAGGGTTTATGTATATATATATGTGGGTAGAAGATTTACTATAAATATGAAGTGTTTTGTGTGTTTAGGGTAAGGTGAGTGTGAGTGGGGTGTTTTAGGCGAGATTTTGTGTGTGTGGATGTGTTTGTGTGTGTTATGTGATGAAAAATGAAGTGATAAATCCCCAATTTATCCCCTATTTATAGTAGTTGTGCTTAAGAAATAAGATTATTAAATAATTAAGTCATTTTCTAATTATTGTTATCTTTCCACCTAAGGTTACAACTAAGGGTTATAATAAATGAAATCTTCCAACTCAATACCTAATTATAGCTTAAGTGTGAGTCTAAATGCACACTTCATAATCTAGTTTAATCTAAGCCTTACATGTATAAACATATCTAGAAGAATTCTTACATATGTGAATATTCATTTAATGCAAGGAGAATTGGGGAGCAAGTAATAATATACACCATATATTTATATTATACATATATATACATAAAATTTCGTTCACCCCCTCCTCTTTTTATAATTTTAAGATATTTTTACACATAATATAATTTTTCCAATGTTTATGATGAAAAATGCCTAAAGAAATGAAAATATAATCTTATACCTTTATGTATATGAATTTTCTTTAAAATATATACATATAAAGTGTAAGATATTTATATATATATATAAATCATAGTCTTATGACCTAGTATTTAAAAATAATTTTCAAAATAATTATTATAGTGTGAAATGACACATTTTAGTGAAAATGGCAATATCAAGAAAAATAATATAACCCTTATTTATATAATTATATAAATTCGTGTATATGCCTATATACATGTATATATGTGTGTGTGTTTGAATTTTATGCACTTTATAATTACTAAATGAAGTAGAAAATAATTCCAATAATTATGCGTTTTGTAAATAAAAATAGGTATATATTGCAAAGTATATATTGCAATAGAAATTAATCATATAACATTTAAATAATACATATTTAAGCATCAATTAGTGTATATATATATATATCTACATCATCTAAAATACAAAAAATGACCTAGGATATATACATATTTTTGAAAATATACAAATTTATTTATATATACTTCAACATATAAAAATACTATGACTTTATTACAAATAATTCCTACCATTATAATTTTGAAAATTGTATGTATAAAATTATATATGTATATATTGATTTATATGAATATACGTCGAATCAAATGGGTGGTATGCAAACATAATAGTTATTGCACATTTCCCATATAAGATAATAAAACATTAATTTAATCACATAGTTCACTAATAATCACATAAAAACTAAATAATTTAATCATATGATTAACTTTTAAAATACCTAGAAATACCGGGTCATTACACAACAAGCATTCTTGAACAATGTTTTTCCTGCTTCTCATGTTGCTGCTATTGGAAGGGCTATTAGTGGAATTTGTTAGAGAAACGCCGAAACACTTCATGAATATTGGGAGCTTTCAAGAGCTTATGCTCGAGTTGCCCACAACATGGGATATGAGAACAAGCACTCATTCAATATTTTTATAAAGGTTTGATACCTATGGACAGACGTAGCCAATGGAGGAGCACCAGTTAACAAAACCCCCGAGGAGGCGAGAGATATAATTTCTACTATGGCGGACAATTCTCAACAATTTGGAATGCGGCAAGAGCCATCATGACGAGTCAGTGAGGTAAGTTCTTCTTCCCTTGAGGATAAAATAAATCATTTGACCTTGTTAGTTCAAAAGTTTATTGGAGGTTCTTCGTAAGTGAAGACATGTGGAATTTACACCGCCATTAGGCACCATACCGACATGTGCCCAACACTCCAAGAGGATAACTAAGAACAAGCCCATGCAATGGGAGGATTTTCGAGAGCTCCACAAAGGAGATACAGTCCATATTCTAACAGTTATAATCCCAATTTGAGCTATGGAGGGCATCCTCAAAATTTTTAAAAATTCCAAGAAAGACCTCCCGTTTCTTCACCACAACAAACAAAATCAGGTATGTCTCTTGGTTAAATCCCTAGCCACTAACCAAAAAAAATTTCAACAGGAGATAAGGGCCAACATGCAAAAATTGGAGGATCAAATAAGCCAACTAATCTCATCAATGAGTAAGTGGGAATCTCAAGGTAAATTGCCCTTGCAAATTGTGGTTAATCCATTAGCTAAAGAGCATGAATCGCACGATACAAGGCATTTACGAATGGTAAGAGCGATAATGAATGAGGCTTCAAAAGATATGAATGTACCGATCTCAGACATTGAGAGAGAAAGAATGAAAAAAATGGCAATTAAGAAATTAGGTGCCAATGGAGACAAGAACCCCAATGAAGAGTTCATGAGGAAGGCTGACAATGTTCGTTTCTCACCTCCAATCACTTGAACCTCCAGTCTTCTAGCCTAGAACTTTAAACAATGGCGCTTTTTGGGAGGCAACCCAATTTTTTTCTTTCTATTGTTAAAAAAAAAGGTTATATTACTCTTCATTATTGTGTTTGAATTAGTGTTTTATAGTTTTTAGGTGTTTAAAAAGGTGGAGAGCGGAGGCAAAGTTGATAAAATGATGCACAGGATATTAGGCATGATCAGGCCTTGTCAAAAGGAGACCACCTTGAATCAAACGGCTTTGCCTCTTTAATTAGGCACGGTCAGGGTTTAGTTTAGACCAAGGAGTAATTTTTCAGAAATAGGGCGTGATCACGCCCTAATGAAAGAGCACATCTGCTCCAAAATTCTTCTCTCCCCCCTATTCTTTTATCTTACATTCCCCTTAAAAAAAAGCAAAAAAAATTGGTCAAAATCCACCGTTCACATCTCTCCCACCATCCTCTCTCTCTCTCTCTCTCTCTCTCTCTCTCTCTCTCTCATCATCTTCATCTCTTACCTTTTTCCCATCACCGTTGCCCGCACCTCCATTCCCAGCCGCCCCATCGCCGAAAACCACCTCTATTCTCTCCACCCCGCCACCTAGCGCCATCCACCACCCCAACTCTTTCTCTTCCCTTCGTCTCTCTTTCTCTCTCTATCTCTCGCCAACTTCTCTCGCACCCCTGCCCTTGCTCAAACCCATCGTCGTCTTTTCTCTCTCTCTTTCACCACACCCAGATCCACCGTCCACCACTCTTTCTCTTTCTCTCTCTCTCTCTCTCTCTCTCTTTCAATCTATCATCGTCCGTTGCTACTGCAAGCCCTTTTCAGCAACTTCTCCACGCCCTTTCTCAGTCGTCGCCCCTCTACCGTCATCGGTCATCTCTCTTTCTCTTTCCATCTTCTCTCCCTCACCTCTTTTCAACCCAGTCGTCGACGCTTTGTCTCCATCGAGCCACCAAAGCCACCATCTCTAGCCACCGTCCTCACCACCACCCACCATCACCCTTCACAGCCACTGCTTCTCCCCAATTTTCTTTTCTTTGCCTTATTGTTATTGTTGTTGTTGTTGTTGTTGTTGTTGTTATTATTATTATTATTATTACATACTATTTTTTTCTTCTTTCAGCATTCATCATCAGTTTCATTAATGCCATTCGAATTCTTTTGCAAGTGAACATTTCGTGCATCGTGCCACTCTACCCACCTTCGTAGCCAACTGTCAGTGAAGTACTATTGTCCTCTTTTATTTACTTTTCTTTTATCATACATTGAGGACAATATATGATTTAAGTGTGGGGGAGAAATTGGACTTGTGCCTTGAAGGCATTTCATGTTTGCTTTTTAGTGTTTTAATTGACTCACTGCATTTTTAATTGATCCCTAGCGTCATCTGGACTTAGCCATGCCCTACTCAATCAAGCCTAAATCATGAGTAATCAATTTTTCTTGAATGATACTTGGTATTGTTTTGAAATAAGTGTCAATTAGCTAGGGAGTCGATGAGTCAATGGGGGTTACACTTAGAAAGTGAAACCCCCACCTTAATGAATTTGTTTAAAATATTGGGCTTGGGAATTGAAATATGGGGGGGGGGGGTGAGGAAATACATGATATTACGTGAATTGGTAAATAGGTTTAGCTAGTGGTCACTTTTTGTAGGAAATTATTGCATTACGCTTGATGTTTATGTTGAACTCAAAAGATGAGGAATAATTGTGGGGAGAAATTATTCTAGAAAAAATAGGCAAGCCAATTTACTCCACTAATCACGCGAAAAAGTGATTATGAGTAGAGCTAATGGTCATCTAGAGGTTTTTATCAATTGAGTAACCAGACACATTCATCACCAATATTTTTGTTCACATAAAAAGGTTGGCTAACACTCTAGACAAGTTAATCACACTAACTGATTAACTGGGCACATTTAGCACCAATATTTTTGTTCGCATAAAAAGGTTGGCTAATACTCTAGACAAGTTAATCACACCAACTAACTAACTGGGCACATTTATCACCAATGTTTTTGTTCGCATAAAAAGGTTGTTGTGGTTGCGATTGGTGAATATATATATATATATATATATATATAGAAAGAAAAGGAGAAAAGAAGAAAAAGAAGAAAAAAAAATCAATAAAATTCCCCATTTTCTTACTCTTCTAATGAAGGACATATCATATCTTGTGTGATTATGGTTATTTCCTCCTTTGAGTTGATTTGCAAACCGAACTTGTTTATTAAAGATCAGAGTAAAACGTGTTGATCTCTTCATATTAAGTGCCTAAAGACCTTCGTTTGATCCAATGCCTAAGTGTGGAGATTTTTGCTGATGTATCTTATATTTTGTTATTTTTTTAAGTGTGCCTACATTTTCACTTTGACTTCATTTATTTGACATTGCCTTAAGGGTTTGCTTTTCTTGAGAAAATTTGATAACTTGGATTTATTGTATACTTGAGGACAAGAATGGACTACCTATGGGGGAATTTGATAGTATGTCATTTTTTCATAGTTTTAGGCCACAATTGTTCTTGTTTTGATTAACCTCTAATTTTATATTGGTTAAAATTTCACAAAAGTTAATTCTTACTTGCGATAGGTGCAAATTGATGAAAATGAGTCAAAACATGGGCCTAAAGCTGGTCAAAAATGCAGAGGGTTGTTATACAAGGAAGTTGGAAGGCTAAAACATGGAAACAATTGTGTTCATCGAATAAGGCAGGATCACACTGATAAGTCCGTAATTCTACTTGGTTTTTATGTTTATTTTGACGGACTTATCATGCATTTTTCTCCATTTGAACTTCTTTTTGCCTAAATTTGAGATAAATTGTGTTTTGTAGGTGAGATGGCAAAAATACTATAAAGGAGACGAAAAAGTGGAATCAAGAGTTGGGTACCTACGCAAGATATTTCGGGCACCAACCCAATTTCAGAGATTTTCAGAGATTTTGAGAAGAAACGAATTTGTAAATTTGGGTACGTACCCAGAATATTTCGGGTGTGTACCCAACTTCAGTCAGTGGAGTGTTGGACGAGTCTGGAAATTTGGGTACTTACCCAAAATATTTTGGGTACGTACCCAAAATCCGCGGCAGAAATTTACAGCTTTCCTAGTGCGATTAGGACTCTATTTTTGGAAGGTGTCTCTAGGGTTTTTCTACCCTTTTTAAGTCCAGAAACAAGGTGGCGGCCACTATTCACGTTTTTCAGCGAGGCTTTAGACTTTAGAACTTTTTCTTTCATTAATTTTCATCTCTTGGGGAACCTTGTGGAGAACGGAAGAAGGGAGAATCAAGATTGAAGGGAGAAACAACCGAACAAGAGGAGTTTTGCCCCTGAAATTTCCAGCAGTTAAGTTCATTCTTCTCTTTTCATGAATTCTCTTTCATATTTCGTTCTTATGTTTAATCTCATTATGAACTAATTTCAATTAAGTGTAAGGATGGTGTAGTTCATTGTTTTTTTTTGCTATGCTATGAAAATCCCTTGAGTTTGAATTGTTTTCGTATATTTTCCTTGTTGTGTGATTCTTGTTTAATGTTTTAATACATGGTTAGGGCTTGATCACTCCTAATTATCGAATTTGAGAATCGTGATGAGGTCGAGAGACGATTCACGATATTAGGTTAGTCTTAAGGCATGAGAATTTGATCAATTGGGTTAAGTTGCATGAGAATGAATTTAACTTTGATAGAGCCTTAAGGCAGTGTTTAAAAATTCATACAAATATTTCTAAAGTTGGGATTAATTGAATGAGAATTGGTTAGTCTTAGGCTTAGAGGAATTGTACGAATTAATTCCGCAATGCTCGAGAGAGATTGTGGATATATTTGTTCCTAGGCTTCACACAACCACGAAATCACTCAACTTAGGGATTGGAGTAGAATAGCAAATTACGTGAATGAAACCACCTTGCACTTGCTTTTCTCGTTTTGGTTATTTGTTATTATTGTATTTAGCAAGTCGTTTTTACTAAGAAAATTAGGATTTATTTAGAAAATCAAAACCACCACACAGTTTGATCAATTTAGATAAACAACACGAGTCAATTTCACGGGCCAAATCACAATCCCTGTGGATTCGACACTCGACTCACTTTATATTACTTGTACGACTGCGTGCACTTGCGCAAGTCCCAACACACACCATATGGCAAGGAGTCCTACGCGGCAATTGACAGAAGAAATCGTTGTGGCAAGAATTCGATTTGGAAACAAACTCCCTACTTGCCTACGATTTCTAGGATTTTCCAAAGAATTACCCTAGCTCTCTTAGGAATTTGATCAAGGGTTTAAGCCCAATATATATACGATTGTATAGCATTGTTTAGACATCTTGAATTCTAGTCATTAGTTTTAGTCATTAATTTTCAGCTTTTATATTTTTATTGTTATTATGGTCATATGTGGCTAAACTACTTTATTCAAGTATGGAGTAATTTGAGCCAATGTTGCGTTTTTGTAACGAGCACACGCAAGTATACGTATCACACAAGTAGTATAAAAATATCGATCCCACGAGGACTAATTTCTAAGCAATATTCTAATCTTCTTCATACAAATTGTGACTTCTTAATTCGAGCAATTAAAAATAAAAAGTAGAGATTTATGAATTTGATAACGAGTAAACAACGTACAAAAGTAGTAAATTGCATAAAAACACCAAGAGAACATAATCTAGGTCCTTAACTTCCCTTTGTATGTCCTCTTATCGATTCTCCTGATCATCTCTATCAAGTAACAACACATGCTCAATAATCCGAAATTCTATTTTATCTAAACTACTCTCTCAATATAGCGAAAACGTTATTAACTAGATTAATTCCCTATATCTCTATGAGAATTGAACCTCGATAATAGCATTAAGACCCAATTTCGAGTGGCTACCTAAGGTAAGTTGGTACTCTCGTCCTTCCTACGAATCATATTCCAAAAGAATATGAACTTAGGCTGTTTTGTTTAGTTCTAAACCATGAAATCCTCTCTCGAGCTCAATCATGGTTAACAAATCACTTCTACTGATGGCCAATCACTAGAATGCAATAAGATCAAACAAAACAATTGAGATGCAGAGTACGTAATAGAGATTCATAGAGTTCAATCAAAATCCATATAAGGTTCCATTAAAAAACCTAGAAACGAGTTTAGTTCACCATACAAACAGAATTCATGGCAAAAACTATACAAAAAATAGGCATGAACAACAAGAAGAGATTGAAGACGGAAAACTCAGTTGTGGCGAGAATCTCCTTCTCTAAGACTTCTTCCTTGATTCAAATCTTCTCTTCTGCCCTCTATGTTCTCTCTCAATCCAGAACTCCCAACTTTCTCCCAAAACCACCTTTTTTTAAGTTAAAAATCGTGATTCAAATCTTCTGTGAACTTCCAATTAACCACCTCCGCCTAGGCGGTCATAGAATACCGCCTAGGCGGCAAGCTCTCGGGAAATTTGTCTAGCTAGAGTTCCTTAGTGCCGCCTAGGGGTGTTGGTAGCCACCTAGGCAGCCACGCCTCTGGAATTGATTCTCTCTTCCTTCAGTACCACCTAGGCGGTCTTGATTATCGCTTAGGCGGGGTCTTCCATAATGTATTTTTTCTATCTTTTTCCTATTTTTCTCCCAAATGGTCTCTGCAAAACGGAATGAAAATAATTAAACTAAATTAATGTTTTTTAACCCCAAGAACTAGCACTTTAACTTTATTTGGGTCAAAATTATTACTTTAGGCTCCAAAATAACTCTATAAAATAGAGTTATCAGCTAACGTTTCCTTCAAGGATTGCGAGATCTAATCGATTTGCTTTTCTTTTAATTTTATGTAGTATTTGTGTATTTTTCTGTGCTTTTTGGGAAAACTCCATCTCTTATTGTTGTTTTGTTAGTTGTGCAATTAGGGCCCATTGTTCAATTAATTTAACTTTATAGTTCCAGTTGAGAAAATCGAATCCGTAATTTTTTGATTGAATCAACACAAGTGGAAAGTAGTATAATTCGTCATACTACGAAAAATACACAATCTAGTTTCGAGCAGCCACGTTTGTAGGTTTGTTGGCTAGGATTTATGTCTTTCTAGTGTTTAATGTAGTTAACAGATTAAATCCTGTTGTTCGCCTAGGGTTGTTCGTTAATTAGGGATCATTCATCACTTTTGCATGTCTAGTCTATTATTAAGCAAAGATTAGGTTGGACGAGTTTGCTGAAGGCTATAACCAATCTATTGGATGAGTTAAAAGCAATCTTTGAATCGATGATCAATCCAAGAAAACGTTGCGCGAAGAATTACCTTTGATTGAGTCTTTATCTTTATAGATTTGTTTTTATTTCTTGTCTTTTTTTTATTTTATTAAGTTTTGATTCGAAATCCCCCTCTTTTTATTTTATTTTGCATGCTTGGTTACTTGGAATTTATCAGTAGATGGATTTATCCTATTTACAAATTTATTTGAATTTAAGAGTAGATGGATTTATTTTTGGTGGATTCAACAGCCATCAATTGATCAAGCTCCAGCTATGTGAAAAGCAAACCTCTATAAGACTACGGTGCCTTTTCTGCAACGTTTGAAACAGACTCAGCAGAAATACCAAAGGAACAAGTTCCTCGATGTTTTTAAAAAGTTGCATATCAATATCCCTTCGTTGAGCCATTTAGTGAACATGCCACATTACACCAACTTCTTAAACCAGATAATCTCGAATGAGAGAAAGTTGGAGGAATACAAGACTGTGGCATTGACAGAGGAGTGTAGCAGCATTATTTGTCAAAAGCTACCTTTGAAATTAAAAGATCCAGGGAGTTTTACCATCCCTTGTGTGATTGGCGAATTTGAGCTCTCTAAATGTTTATGTGATTTAGGCTCTAGTGTTAACTAGATGTCTTTTTTTTTGTTTTCAGGAAATTAAGAGTTGGAGACTTGTCCCCTACTACTGTTTTCCTACAACTTATTGATCGATCTCTCAAGAGGCCCGGAGGAGTAGTGGAGGACGTCCTAATGCAAGTTGGAAAGTTTATTTTCCCAGTTGATTTCATGGTGCTCGACTTTGAGGCTGACAGGGATGTGTCGTTCATCTTAGGGATGACTTTTATGAATACTAGGAGAACATTGGCAGACACTAATACGAGAAAATTCATTCTTAGACTTGGTATGAGAGTATAGACTTTGATGTTTTTAAACCTATTAAAATCCATAATGGGGATGACCATTGCATAAGGTTGGAGGTAGCTGATGATTGCGTGAGAGAAGTGAAAGAGAAACTGAGAGCGATGAGGAAGGAGAAAACTTAGAGAGCGAGTGGGATGAGTGAGGAAGGGAACCGATGTATGAGCAGTTACTAGAAATCTTATGTCCTACACCCCCGTAAAACACTCGACCCCCTAAATTAGAGTTGAAACCCTTACCTCCAAATCTAGAGTTGTGGGAGAAAATGAAATCCCACCTATGATTTTGGGTGCCCGATTGTCAAGTGAACAAAGAAAGAAATTTGTGGAGACAATTAAAAGTAGAATCACGTCAATTAGATGTCAAATTTCTAATATCAAGGGAATTTGTCCCTCTACATGCATGCACAAAATTTTGATGGAGGACGATGCTAAGCCAACGAAGGAGGCACAAAAGAGATTAAATGAGTACATGCAAGAAATTGTGAGAAAAGAAGTGATAAAGCCGTTAGATGTTGGGATAATGTATCCCATATTAGATAGTAGTTGGGTTTGCCCAATACAATGTGTTCCGAAGAAAGGAGGGATGCAATTGATAAGGAATGAAAAGGGAGAGGAGATTTCTACTAGGCTAGTAGTTGGGTGGAAAATGTGTATTGACTATAGGAAGATAAATTTAGCTACTAGAAAAGATTATTTTCGTTTACCATTTATTGATCAAATGTTGGAACAAGTTGCCGATCATGCTTATTATTGCTTTCTCGATGGTTTTTTTAGATTATTTGCAAATTTCCATTATGCCGGAAGATTAAGAAAAGATGGCATTTACATCCCATATGGCACCTTTGTGTATCAAAGAATGCCATTTGAACTCCACCGACCACTTTCTAGTAATGCATGACAATAATATTCGAGGATATGGTGGAAAAATGCTTGGAGATCTCCATGGATGACTTTACAGTTTTTGGAGATTAATTCGAGGAGTGTCTAACAAATTTGGAAAGAGTTTTCCAGAGGTGTGGGGAATCTAATTTGGTTTTGAATTGGGAGAATTGCCATTTCATGGTCGATGAAGGCATGGTGTTAAGATCTTCTAAAAAGCAATTTAGTTTGATCGAGTGAAAGTGGAAGTGATTAAAAAGCTATCAACTCCCATAATCGTGAAGGCTATTCGGAGTTTCTTGGGATATGTCGGGTTTTATAGGCGGTTTACTAAGGATTTCTCTCTAATTGCTAACCCTTTATTCAATTTATTGGTTAAAGATACTGTATTTGTATTTGATGATTATTGTTTTGATGCATTCAATAGGTAGAAGCAAGCCTTGATTTCGGCACCTATCATAACCCTACCGGATTGGTCCTTGCCCTTTGAAATTATGTGTGATGCTAGCGAATACACTATTGGAGCGGTTTTGGGGCAAAGGCAGGACAAACAGTTGCATTTGATCTTTTATGCGAGTCGGGCACTCTCGGGGGCCCAAATTAACTATGCCACCAAGAAAAAAGAAAAAATCAATTTGGAGATTGGCATAAGAAGGGTGCAAAAAATTTGGTAGTCGACCATCTTTCTATACTAGAGCACAATGGAAAATCGAATGAGGTGACTGAGGAAACAAATGAATAATTTACGGAGGAATCTCTACTACAAATCAATTTATAAGCTCCATAGTGTGCGGACATTTTGAACTTCTTATCTTGTGAACTTATCTTATATGGGTTTAATCACCAAAAAAAGAAGAAATTCTTACACGATTGTAAGTTTGGTTTTTGGATTATCCCTTGTTATTTCAAGAATGTGCTGATGGAATAAATAGGAGGTGTGTGCCTGAAGTTGAAATGTACAATATTTTGAGTCATTGTTATGGGTTGTCTTACGGTGGTCATTTTAGTTCAACTAAAACTGCATCTAAAGTATTGAAATGGGGTTTTATTGGCAAAATATTTTTTGTGATTGTAAAAAATTTATAGCACAATGTGACGAGTGTCAAAGAGCGGGAAATATCTCCAAGAGGAATGAGATACCTCTAAACAACATTCTTGAAGGTGAATTATTTGATGTTTGGGGCCTTGACTTCATGGGGCCGTTTCCCTCTTGTGGTAATAGCTATAGTCTCGTGGCAATGGACTACGTGTCTAAATGGATAGAGGCCATGGTTAGGTTTCTAAAGAAATTGTTCACTAGATTTGACATACCTAGAATTGTGATAAGCGATAGGGTAGTCACTTTAGGAACAAACCTTTGGAAATATTGTTAACGAAATGCGGAATGTATCATAAAATTGCTACTCCTTACCATCCAAAAACTATTGGACAAGTGGAAATTTCTAATAAGGGGTAGAAACACAGTCTAGAGAAAATAGTAATTCCATCTGGGAAGGATTGGGCAATGGAGCTAGATAATGCTTTGTGGGCAATTACATTCCTCAATTTTGATTTGGAAGATGAGGGTCAAAAATGATTGCTCCAATTGAATGAACTCAATAAGCTTCACCTTCACGCATATGAGAATGCCAAGTTTTACAAAGAGAAAATGAAGAGATGACATGATGCTCATATCGTGAAGAAAGAGCTCCATGAGGGACAACAGGTGCTTCTACACAACTCCAGGTTGAGGCTTTTCCTTTAAAAGTTGAAATCTCATTGGACGGGTCCATTTTAGGTGACGACGGCATTTCCCCATAGAGCAATGAGAATTGAAAATCAACAGGAGGCATTTCATGGTAAATGGCAGTCATTTGAAGGCTTATGTAGGTGTAGACGTGGATCGAGGATGGTCAAAATCCTACGTTCACATCATTCATTAAAGCACTAAAAGGAGTCGAACTTAAGGCTATAAACAAGCGCTTTTGGGAGACAACCCAAAAGTTTTATGTTATATGTTATTGAATTCCATAAAGTTTATTTTTGTACATTTTTGGTAAGATTACTTGAGGCTGTTGACATATTTTTGCTTGAATTTTGATGTGTAGGAGAATTTTCGAGTCTAGACGTTTATGTATATATGCAAAATAAATTTCATAGGTGCACAGTGTTAGCAGGTGTGGATTTGAGGGAGAGAGTTCTATACAATTTGGTACATACTCAAAATTTTTGGAGTACTAACTAAAAAAAACATATTTTCTTTAAACACGATTGACCCTCTCTATCTATCTATCTATCTATCTATCTATCTATCTCTCTCTCTCTCTCTCTCTCTCTTCTTTCCCTTAATTCTCTCTCTCAAAACCCTAACCCTCCATCTCCATCAACCGCTGCTCTTGCGCTACCCAACACCATCGCACACAACCAGCGCTCCCCTATTGCAGTCACTGCTGGTGTTGTGCCTTTCATTTTCCCCTGTTGCAGCCGCCACCCCAGCCACAATCTTGGTAGTCTCTATAGTTGCGCCTCCACCACAGATAGACTAGTGTCCATTTTCAGCCAAGATGGACGACAATAGGAGGCCGCTCCAACCACCTACAGAATATAAGAGTAGGACAGTGGCCCAAAAAAAAAAAAAAAAAAACAAAAAGCAACATAGGAAAAGAAGGGAGTTTTTGGTAAGGTGACTCGTTTGTGCCAACCCCAACTCCATCCCTCGAAACGATAACCCACGACTTTACATCTTCTCCTCTAGTCCTCAATTGTTGGGTTATCTACAAAATACACCAATTGTGAAACGTTGCTATGGAGTTTAGATGATTTGATGTTATTGTGTGGGACAATTTTCAATTGCCTTGGTTGTTGTTTTGTGTAACTTGACTCGTTTGAACGTTGTGTTATTTTGTTATTTGGAATTGGGGTTGTATGAACTGAGGTTATCTTGAATAGTTGGCACATTGTCCGTACTTGTTGAGGAGTTGGGGTGCTATTCTGAAATGGTTATCATGGGAAGATAGGAAAAGGCAAGAATATGGCCACAACTGTCTGTAGTAACCCTGGTTGTCCCTCACATGTTAGAGTCGGGGAAGCATCCTATTTTGTTACCTACCAAGTGAAAGAGTGATACGAGAACAAGATACAGCGTAAGCTGTTCATTCGAGAAAGGGGCATTCAACCGATGGGTGCGACGGTGAAGTGCGCCATTGGGTATTTTTATGGAAACCCCACGGGCCTCCTCACAAAATATTATCTGGGAGTTCAATGCTAACGTCGCGGCTCAAGGGGAGGAAATTGGGAAGGGGGGACACAACTTATGTGTAGGGACAAGAAGTTTGTTTTTCACTAAGGGCCATCAAAGACTTCTACGCTATTGCATATGACCCTGATGATAAGGATTATGCAAAAGCATTCCAACAATGGTTATCTGAGACCCAACTCTCCTTAGATGGTTTGGCTCATTCAAGCACACTAACTTGAACATTATATATATATATTTGAAGTAAGTGATTGCTTTAGCAAGGGAAGGTGATTGTTGCCCTCCTTCTAGAAGTTTTGTGTTCGGCACTCCTCCCTCTGCGAGGAACACCATCGAAGGCCTTCCTGCAGAAACTGGGAATGATCCTTCTCTTCATACATTACACCTTGAGGAGGGAAGTCCAGATCATCTACTCCAAAATGGAGCTACATCTTCTCCTCCACTTACCAATATGCGCCACGTGTATTGGTGGATGGATGAGATAAGGAAAGAGAAAAACTTACAGTACGAAGAATTTTTTAAGATTGTCTTTTCTTATCTCAACTGTCTATCAATATATGTGGTGTGTATTGGTGAGTGGAGAAAAAGATGTAACACTATTTTATAGTAGAGGATCCACACTGTTGAGGAGGCTTTATGACAAAGGCTTCCAGCTTGAACTGCGAAACTTGGGCCTTATGAGACACAATAATGGCTTCGTTGGGTAATATGTGGGCTCCTCTGCTAATGACCCTCTTTGTTATTGGACCTTTCCTGTCCGGTTGTGGTTATTTATTATTATTATTATTATTATTATTATTATTATTGTTGTTGTTGTTGTTGTTGTTGTTGTTGTTGTTGTTGTTGTTGTTGTCGTCGTCGTCGTCGTCGTCATTTACAAGTCTAGAGAGATTGGGTTGAGCCAATTACACAATGGTCAATATGAATGACTTAGATAAAGTAGGCTTATTAAGAAATCCACACTTCCAACCAAGAATAATTATTCCGATGGCCCAACACAAAAGGCCCGCCACGTAGGCATTGTAGATGATCTCTATGGATTTAAGAACGATCCATCCAGCTGCCATAGCTAACTCCCAACTACAGAAGCAATATGGGGAGGAAAGAATGAAGAAGTCTTTATTGAATCAAAAAGAACAACACATTAAAATGCCTTATGTAATTATAAGTCCTTTGTTCATAATTCGTTACAATGTCGACATTTTATTGAACCAAAAAGAACAAGATATCTAACAATAACGTCATCCAAATGTCAATATCATGTTTTTCAAAAAATGTGAAGTATAGTTGTAGCCGCTACAAGAAAAATAGCTTTTCGCTATGAAAAGAACAATGTAGCAAAAGATCAAAATTCATAACAAAAAGTTTTTTGTTATGTATTTACTACCATAATTAATGTAGTCGTGACAAATACTTTTATTATGGATGAAGATCGCAGTAAATATCTTTTGTTATACTATGAACTTATCAACTTTAATTATAAGATGATTTTTGTAGCCAATAAAATGAAAATAGACCAAATTTTTGCTAAAAAAATACTATTTTTTATTATTTAAATTAAATTGATTTGTGTCAAAATAACTACTTTTTTAATTGTTATTATTATTCTTTGCCCACTGGGAATTGAACCATCAAATTTAAGTTATATATAGTAACGCTACATTAACTATTTAAATTAATTTTAACTTTTTTTACCAAATTTTTAGGGAATATCAGCCAAAATTCCATTGATTTATTTGAAAAAATTAAATTTTTTAAATCATTTCCTATACTTTATATTTTGGAATAATTTTTTGCTAAATTTTTCTCGAAAATTAAAAAATAATTTTTTTATTTTCCAACAGATTTTCTATGGAAAATAATTTTTTTTTTGAATTTTCCCTTGGAAATTCTGGCGAAAATTTAAAAACTAATATTTTTGATTTTTTGGTGGAATTCTCGCCAGAATTTTTGTCAAAAAATTAAAAATTATTCAATTGGTTTCTTGGAGTTTATTTGAAATTCAAAATTCAAATCCATCATCGATTTCATCATTACTATAAAAGTAATTGTCCAAATAAGCAGTTGTAATTAACAATAAAGTATCAAAGTAAAAAAGATCTGAATCATAAATTTTGGGGGTACTGCTACATGTAAATGGCTCTGAAGTTTTAATTAATATATCTTTGTTAGTTAAATATATTATATTTGTCAAAAATATTAATCACTTAAATAGATTTGAGAATATATATAGTTGACATATAATTACCTCAAATATTCAATGATAAATTTAAAATGAAAATATCTTTTTCCATATGTGACATGATGTGATATTCAAATATTTTGGAATTGGGTGGCATATTCTCGTAGCCAATTATATAAAGGTTTTTGAAATTATTGTTAGGGTTAGATACACTTTGCCCTCTCCAACTATACCACTTCTATTGTTTACCCCCCTAAACTACAGAGTGTAACACTTACCTCCCTCAATTATATTTTTGGACAAAAATTACCCTCATCCATGTCTATTTATATATTTTTATCATATTCGTAGTATTTAGAAATTTATATTAAGCTTAGAAATTTTTTATTAACTATAAAATATATTTTATAAATATTCTATTTTTAAAAATTACGAATAAATTTAATTCAATTAGAAATTAAATAAATTGATTTATATTTTTTTTAAATATGAAAAAGATTAAACCTATTTATTTGAATTTAATGAATTAATTAACAACTTATTTAAAATAAAGTTTAACTAATTAGAATAATATATATATATATATATATTAACTATAACTCAAATATATGCTCTTATTGAATTATAATATACTTAAACAAAAGTGGATTCTTGTTGAATAAAAATATTAATAAAAGAAACGTAGATAAATTTAAGTTAATAAAAATATAGACACCATACATTTTCATTAAATGATCCTAAAATTTATTTTTAATTAAAAACTAAAATTTCAATTTTAATTTCGAATAACTATTTTTCAAATATTAACGTAAACTTATTACTTTTGTTTTTAATGTTTGAATCATTTCCTTTTATATATAATATGAAAACTAGGTTTTGGATAAATAATAGTTTAAAATTGAATTCAAAGTATTAGTTATTATAAATATTTTGTATAATTGTTATGTGTATATACATACATTATTTAATTTTTGAAGTATGTGAAGAGAGGGAAAGGGAAAGAGAAAGAGAGACTCCAAGGGCATTTTTGTCTATATTTTTAATTGAGGGGGGTAAGTGTTACATTTTATAGTTTAGGGGGATTATACAAGTGGTATAGTTGAAGGGGGTAAAATGTATTTAGCCCTTATTTTTATGCAAAAGTTATTAAGACTTTGTTTAAAAAGTGTGCTAAAATTTGGGGGAAAAACCAAATTTGATAAATTAAGTTTCTTATTTTTTTATTTGTTACAATTGAAATGTTCTGTTAAACAACTATCTTGTTACATTTTTATCTATGATTCGAATGCCAGAATGAATAATTGATTTTCCTACTTTATTGCTACAATCTTAATTTGTAGTAAATAACCGTCTTATTACTTGATCATTTGTTACGATCTAAATTTCATACTAAATAATTATCTTATTTCCTAATTATTTGCTACGGTCTAAGTTTCGTAACAAATTACTATATTTTATTATGTTTTAAAAAATCCTAATAATAATTTCGTAGTAACAAGCTATTTTTCTTACAGTAAGTATCAAATATGACAAAAAGCTGTACATGGTTTATATGTATAGTTCTCCCAAAATTCCCTCATCTTGCTTCGTTTTGTGGTTAAAATTTGAGTGATTAAGGTTTAGTTTAATATTTAACAGTTAAATTCGCAACTAAACTATCAATGACAAAATCACTAATCTCAATTTTAACCATAAAAGTAAACACCCTTACGTTCACAGAAGTTGTGCGTTGAGAAGCTGGCTCCATGTGTCGAGCACCCCGGCAACGCACCAGTGCGTACAGTCCATGCCTCTGAAGACGTTGTACTTGCTAATATGTCCGTCTTTTCTGAGTTGCGACAGAGTTGTGATGTCGAGAAGATGCACTGATTTTGATGGCCGGATTATGTTGCTGTTGAGTACTTGTTTCAAAACTCTTAAGGCTAATGGGGAGCCGCCTGGGTATGTTGTTCCGTTCAGAGGTGTTTTTTCCTTCGAGCAATTTGTTGCTGCTGGATTGTTCCAGTCTTTACCGCTGTTTATCAAAATGAGAGTTATTTATTATGAATAAGTTTAATCAACTAATTCAATGCTAAATTTAAAAAATAAAATATAAAGAGGAAAGCTATGTATAATATTAATAAAGCTTTTGTGAAGTCTAACGAGCACCTCGGTGTCTTGATATGTATGATGTCTTTTAATTCATATTTATTTTTTTCTTTTATCTCTTTTATTTCTTGTTCTTTATAATTTCTCTCTCTCTCTCTCTCTCTCTCTCTCTCTCTCTCTCACACACACACACACACACACACTTCTCCCACTATTCAGCATTTTTTTATTCCTTTTGCGTTTACTTTCGGAATCATATAATTTTACTTTTAAATTTATTATTTTTCACTTATTATTAATTTAACAAAAATACTAAAAATAGATTTGGAAAAGTACACTTATAAAGAAAGAAAAATATGGGCATGTAGACTTATAAAATTAATTTCTTATAATTAAATTATCTATGCAAATATATATATATATATATATATATATACATATTTGATTATAATATCTCTTTTAATTATTTTTAATATATTTATTAAATTCATGCTAAGTTTAAAAATATCATTAAAATAGGATTACGTTTTGACTAAGAATAAATAGAAATATAAAACAGAATAAAACTTTGGGAAGAAAATAATGTTGGAGAAGAGAGGAGAGGGGGGAGAGAGACGACAATAGAAAGGAAATAAATGGTTGTTGCAAAGAAGAGAAATGATAGAGAGGAGAGATTAACTTGTAAGGGTATTCTGAAAATATCATAATTAAAAATGCCCAAGAAAAGTCAAAGTCCATCAAATTTAATGTAATAGCTAGTTTATTTGGCACAGTTGATGCATATGTAAACTACTAATTGAATACAATTAATTTAATCAAATGCTTAATTTCAATAGAATAAAATTGCTTTTTAAAATTTTATTTGTGTGTGTATGTGTGCAGAGTGTGTAAATATTTTTCTTTTTAAAAAAGAAAATTAAGACTACAATGTATGATTGAATAATAATAAATAAAAACAAAAAGTCGATAAAAAGTTTTTAAAAAAAAGAAGAATGTGAGAAAGGAGAGAGGAGAAAGATGAAGGAAAAATCAAAAACAGGTTGAGAGAGGAGAGAAGTGGGAGAAGAATATGTAAAATATTTTATAGTTGCAGTTTCTTTAGTGATGATATTTTATGGGGATAAAAACACATTTAAACACACACACAAAAAAAAAAAAAAAAAAAAAGTCAAAAGTTCTGCCACTTAATACAATAATACAGATAGTATGAATAATATAGACCAACAAAAATATTTGAAAGATGAAATTGTAAACATTTTTTTTTTTGGTCTTAACAACCCGATTTCGACTCATTGGGCGATTAATCCGGATCGTGTACTGTAAAGGCCCGTTGTGGCGGCAACCCTCACAACCGAGTTGATCCATTCACAACACCAACATTCGAATTCTAGACGTTACGTAAGGGATCTAAAGTCTCATTCTACTCCTGCTAGACCAACTGGTAGTTGGTGAAATTGAAAACTAATATCATTTATCAAGTGGTAATACCTTTTATTTTGTTATTAACAATACTCGTTAGATGAGGATAATTCTTATTCTAACATGGTGTAACTAAAGAGTGACAAAAATTTAATGTTTCAAACATTGTCATTGTTGATAATCGGTAACAAATGTATATGGTAACAATTTAATTGCAATAAAACTTACTAAAAAAATTTAAGATAAGAGTTTTTGTCACTAATTTTCAGTAGGGACGCTTAATCATAACTTTTGTCACTATTAAACTTATGAAAATTCTTATTAACAGATTTTTTTTTTTTGGTTTAAATCATTAAACGTGAATGACGTAAATCATTAACAGCAATTTTCGTTTGAGGATGTCGTGGCAAAAAGATAAAAAATAAAAAATAAAGAAATTGTGAGACTAAGTATTAACAACACATGTATCCTTACTGATAATGCATTGGCGAGATCCCTTGAAAGAAAACTTTGGTCTTTAAAGGATTGACATTTGAGTCAACCCATTTTGCCCATGTTGTAAGACCTTTACGAAATGCCTCCATACGGTCCATGTCCTTCACTATCTTCCCCTCATTTTCAATGTAATCCCACCTGCATCAATAAATTGTAATTACATTTGTATAAATATTAATCTATATTTTTCTTGATTTGTAATAAAAGTTGTAAATTAAGTGCATATTGGTCATCGTATACGCATACGTACGGTTGTTTAGGTCCGCTACGGTACCACCAAAGCCACGTGTTGAAGATCAAGATGTCAGCTTGCTTCCATATCGCTCCATCTTTAATCGAATCAAGCTTAAGTACCCGACCAATTTTCTCATTTTCAATATCTACTAAGTAATGCGAAAGGAATATCGAAATCGAAACTCCATAATTCTGCGATTAGAAACAAATACGGGAAATTTTTATATGCATCGCGTGTCAAAATATTAAATAGTGCAAAAACTAAACAATATTAGTACTTTTGGATTTATTTATTTACTTTTAAAATAGAGTTCCAACTGAATGGAGAGTGAATCAAGGAGTTCAGCCTGTCAAGGTGACAAGTTTGAGGACATAATTATATCCAAATAGTGAATACCGAACTAGATATGATCAGATCGATGTCTCACAAGGCACTTGTAAATATTGTGTTGATATGCAGGGCATGATCCGTTTAATTTGTGTTGTCGAAAAAGCCAATCTAATCTGACACATATAATGTCTTAACAAAATTTATCAAAGTATAAATATAATGTATTTTTTTGTGACAGTGCAAAATATCGAAATAGACTATTATTACATTTAAATACGTGACAGTTAGCTGGTGTCTCCAAATTGTAATAGTATCAATTCATCGGATATTTCACTTGATGTAATATAAAATTATACTATTTACAAAGCATGGAGTAATATATATGTATTATATCGAGCAATTAATTTGATATATATATACACACACACACATATGGTAACTTTAAAAAGAATACATAAATACCTTAAATGTGACAGTAGAGGCTGAGTTATTTGTGACACGGGTGATGCCGGAGCCCCCGGCGGCGCTGTGGAGAAGGCACAAGAGTGATTGCCAATGATTGTCACTCACTGAGTCTCCAATAAACATGATCTTCTTGCCCTTCATTCTCCTCAAGAAATCTATCCCATCAAATCTGAAAAAGGAAAAAAAAAACCACAGTAATTCTCTTTAATCCCGCTAGAAAAATAAAAGCAGTAAATTTCACAAAATATGAAGATTAAATTTTTTCTCGGGTTGATTACACCAATGCCTTCTGGGTTTGCATAATTACGAAAACCGCCCATAAATTTAACCTTTCTTACAGTTACACCCTGTTGAAGTTTGCATAAGTATAGAGAGTGCCCCTTGTGCCTACTTTAATTTTACAATTAGACCCCGAAAAAATTGACGGCAAAGGCGGTTTGCATAATTATACAAACCTCATGGAAGGTAAGTGTATTTTAGACAAAATCTCAGGGGATGTATGTGCAATTATCCCTTTTCTTCTTAATTTTCTAAGAAGCGAGATTTTAAATTTGATCGACTTGGGAGGCAATGGATTGACTGCCTCGATCAGTCCTCTTTAGTTCTGTCCCTATTGATCCACATAGTAAAAGTAAAAAAAACGTATCTATATATATATTCACATATATATGCACACACACGTATGTAAAACAAACAAATAAATACGTACGGAGGTAAGTTACAGCCAGTGGGCTGCCATCTGTACTTAAGATACTCGTGATCAGGGCGACCGTATTTCAAGCAGTCGAATTCTTTACGAATAAACGGGCATTTCGTTGAGTCGAAAAGAGGATATGATTCATCATACACCCACTCTCCTTCATACAGATTGCAGCTCTCTTGATTCCTTTTCCAAGAATCTTGTACCGCATTTGTTGTGCTGAGGCATAGCAAAAGCATGCACATGGAAACAACAACAACCACGAGTTTTCTTGTCGTCATTCCTATGTTGGGGTGGGTGAGAGGGTGGGCGTGGGTTGGAGGTAGTGAAATCAGGCTGACCTGAAATGCGCATACACACTTATATATATATATAGAAGCAGCCTACGCTAATGAAGCAAGTGGTAAAATATTACATTAATCAGCTTTTACTTCTGTTTAATTTTCTGAGTGTTAGTTTAGATTGTAGCTATAATCTGATGAATGATTAGTTTGCGCTAGCAAATCTATTGTGTCGGATTATCCTTAATTAACACATCCTAAAGTTTTGTAAACGAAAATGGTGTGGACTTGGGGTGCAAACGGATCGGATATGTTGTTTCTATATTCGCATCCATTAATTTTATCGAATATCAATACGGATACAAATATTGATAGATATTTAAAATTAACATTCATATCATATTTAAAATTAATATTCATATCCATATCCACTGGATTAGTCGGATATCCAATATATATGTATCTGATTGTAATTTTTAAAAATAAAATTTAATTAAAAATGTTTGAATATTAAATAATAATTATTTGAGTATCTTATTCAATTGAAAATAATTAATATTTAATTGTAATTAGTTAAATATTTGAATTTATGTATATATAATTTAGTTATATTTTTAATTTAAATCTACATATTTACAAATAGATTATCTCGCGCGCACACACATATATATATGATAGGCTTTTATTAGTAACAAATAAAGTTCATATACATATTTATTTTTATTTATTTATTTTTATACTTTTTTGTAATTTACAAAGATATGATAGTCATTAAAAAAATCAATGTATAGCATTTGAAAAATAATTTATTATTTATCATTCACATAATATGAATTATTTATTTTTTATTTTTACATATGTTATAATATATCAAATTCAATGCGCATGATTGTTAAAAATACAATTTAAAAAAAAAAAACTATTAATCGCGAGATAAACTTTACAAACTTATATCAATAAATACATCAATTAATTTTTAAAAAAATGAAATATCATTAAAGCATATAAACATTTTAGTATAAATATATATTATTTTCTAACCATTATTTATTGGATATAATTAACAAATTCAATTAAATTACATATACTCGAATATAAAACATATGTATTTTGAGCAAATATGAAATGGATCGGATAGCTAATTATTATATTCATATCCATTTATAATTGAACATTTATAATTAAATATAGATAATATATACTTTAAACGGATACAGATATTTTGTCTTATAGACGAATACGAATAAGAACGGTAATCAAATTTTGTTGTTGTCCATTTACAACCTTAATTAGGTGTGGTGTCCGATTCCAGAATTGTCATGTGATTAGCTGGATCTCGTTTTAAAAATTGGAAACAGAATTAAATACAACCAACCTAATTGTTTTAACTAAGTTGTTATTATTCATAAATGAGATTAATAAGAAAAAGTATTAATCACTCCAAATTCCATCTATGTATAAAATATGGATATGCAATCTAGAGGGAAAAAAAAGTTTGTAAAACTGTGTTTATGCGCAGAAAGTCAAAAGACAGAACATGGTTTGCATTAAAATAATTGTTAGTAATAAATCATAAAAATATGGTTGAAATCTTGCAAGGAATAGATTTGTTTAATGTTTTGTTTATAGTAGTGGGATAAATTCAAAGGTGGTGATTTGTGTTTGCAATATTAACGTTCGGTAAAAGAAATGCACGAAGTGAAAGCAAGACATTCATAAAATAATTATATTTGGGTCAATTTGATCCTTTAATTAATCATTATCTCTCTTCTTTCCTCTCCACTCTCTTTGCATTGTTCCCCCACTCCCCAAACACACACATTTTTGCTCTATGTCCCCTTCCAAACATTTTTTTTTTGTTCATTCTTCTTTTTATTTATTGTCTCATCATACAAGTTTATTTCATTTTAATTTGTTTTAAATTTGTCATAATTTAATGAATGTAGTAAAACAGTTAAAATATATACAGATATATTCATATAAATATGTAATACATATCTAATTTTTATATTATTAAAATCTAAACATGTAATCAAATTAAAATAAATTTTATTTTTATTCTGTACATACATAGGGTGTGTGGCTGTTCTGTTATTTTTATTTTTAATTTTTGCATACATTTGTTTATTTTCTTTATGGTAAATGGGACAAATTCAAAGTTGCTGAGTTGTGGTTGCAATATTTAGAGTTTGGTAAAAGGAATGCATCTATGTCTAGCTGGATCCTGAGGGGCAGTCTCCACAAGCAAAAACACATGACTTAACACCTCATTTTCATTATATTATTGGCCTCACCTTTGCATGTATGTGTCTCTCTTTGTCCTCATATATACATCCTAAATAATAAATATAATCATAAATAAATGAATAAATAAATATTTGAACATGGTGAAGACCTGCCAAAAATACTGAAAGCACAAACATAATTCTCCTTCTCCCTCACTAACCTTCGCATATACAGATATAAAATTCTTGCAAGTCCTTAATTAACTGTCCATTGAGCATGTTCATCCATGTTATGCGTACTGTTGTATCGTAAAGTGTTATTAATATCATTAATTACCAAAAAAACCAACATGATTAATATTATTACTGAAAGGTCCAGTTTGCCTAACACTAGGAACTATTTTTTTGGATCATCTATTTTCAATGTAGGTGAATCCACAATCATGCTAATAGTGTGACGCAACTCTATTGAATTTTTTTCCTACTATTATATATATATATAGTATTAAATATTAATTAATATGGTATTACATAACCTTTTAACACCATACAAAAATTTCAAAAATTTATAATGGACCCATTATCTATAGCTCAATCCAGCACCAGGTCATTGAGGTCGTGAGTCCGAACTCTCTTATCCTCTCCCTTTCCCTTTTGGATGAGTATGTGTGTGCGCGTGTTGCATTTCGATTGATATTTATAGAATGTCTTGAATTGGTTGTATCAAAAAAAAATTGACACTTTTGAAATCACCACTAATTTGCAAGCCAACTTCAATCGGATTTTGTACTTTAGAAAAGTCAGACGTAACACATTTGATCCATTCATGATTGTTGCATTACATTGCGCGGGTGATTTTGTTAATTTTTGTTATGCCTTTTGTTTGCGTAAAAATTTGACATCCACGATGATGTGTTCAAAATCACTGAGTTCGATATAAGAACAATAAATTTTAAAGTGAGTTCATTGAGCGCGGGCGTACTGGTGTGCAAAGAACACACAAATGGAAGTCTACTTGTTTTGATTTCAATGAGTTGCACCTCAAACTTTTATCCGAAAGACAATTGTATCAGAGTAGCCAAATACTACCTCTAAGGTTCTATACGTCTATAATTTAATGTAGGACTTAAAATTTAGTACTCTAACGATCGAAAAAGGGGTCAAAAACATAAAACGAGAAAGTGCATTGAAAGACGACGGCTACTCGCCATTAATAGTATGAACTTTATTTACAAGCAAATGCATTGATGACACGGGTCATATCTACGACTCTAATAATTGAAAGACTGTCATGCACTACTAGAAACTGATAAAATAGCCACGGATTTTAGCCACGAGAAAAAATCCGTGGCTAGACCGTGGCTATTAGCCATAGATTGCCTGTGGCTAATTTAGCCACGGTCCAGCCGTGGCTAATTTTCATGGCTAAAATTGGTGTGAAATTTACAGCTATTTATTAGCCACGGCTGGACCGTGGCTAAGTTAGCCACGGTCAGGCCGTGGCTGTGCCGTAGCCACGGACCACGGCTTGGCCGTGGCTAATGGCCACGGACTAGCCATGGCCAGACCGTGGCTAACTTAGCCACGGCTTGACCGTGGCTAGCCCGTGGCTAGCCCTCTGTATTTTTTTTTTTTCTATTTGCTATGTGCTCGTTTTAAATCGTTTTCTGCCGATAAATGTTTTCTTCCATTTTCTATTAATATATTAATATATAATTGATTAATATTCATTGTTGTGTTATAAACAATATATATATATATATATATGTAAAACATATATAATATCACTACATATAAATAGAAGAGTATTACATATATATATATATATATGTGCGCCATATATATAAGAGCGTATATAAGTACGGATGCGATTGAAATATATATATGTCAATTGCATATCTAACTAATTAATGTTCACTACAGCAAAAACACCGTTTTCCGGCGGAAATATTCCAGGGGAATATTCCGCCGGATTTGGACCGGCGGAATACCGGTAGGCAGGGCGGAAAATAAAAAACCAGCGGAAAAACCGGGGGAAATTTTCCACGGTTTTTTTTTTGAATTTTTTTAATAAAAAAATCGGGGGAAATCCGGGGGATATTTCCCCCGATTTTTTTACTTTTTTTTTTAAAAAAAAAACCGGCGGAAAAACCGGGGGAATAATTCCCCCGGTTTTATTTTATATTTTTTTTTTATATTTTTAAATGACAAAACCGGGGGAATAATTCCCCCGGTTTTATTTTATATTTTTTTTTATATATTTTTAAATGACAAAACCGGCGGAAAAACCCGGGGAATAATTCCCCTGGTTTTATTTTATAATTTTTTATATATTTTTAAATATAAAACCGGTTTTTTTTATTTTTTTTTTATATCCGGTTTTTTTAAAAAACTTTTTTATATATTTTTAAATTTAAAACCAGCGGAAAAACTGGGGGAATAATTCCCCCGATTTTGTTTTTAATTTTTTTTATGTAAAACTGGTGGAAATTAATTTTTTTTAAATGAAGTTAATTAATTGTTTGAATTGTTTTAGAGTGTACTTTTATATTTTCTTTTAGTTTACAATAATAACCAAGTAAAATGAAAGACAATTGTACTTTTAAGAATTATGGCGTGTTCTTTAACAAATAAATAAGATAGAGAATTGTAAGTTTTGTTATAGGATCTGATATACAAAGTCCAAATTCAAATCCGATAACATAATTTGACAACTGCTCAATCCAATTTCAGAGATCTTATAAAATCACGATCTATAAATACTAAACTCAAATCTATCAAAGATCCGAAAACACGCCAAAAATTCTAGTCGATTAAAAATAAAATAATATTAAAAACCTAAAACATCAAATAAAAATGAGCATATATAAGTATAGTGATGGACAGAAAAGTGATAGTCGTTTAAGGATAGTATACATTCAAAGCATGTTTACTTGAAATTAAACGAGAATACGTTAATAGAAAAGTACCAAAAATTATAATAAGTGCATATATTATGTGTAAACTAACATATATTACATTTTGCTTAAGAGGCGCCTTTAGTATTATTTTATAGAAATTTTTACTAAGTATGGGGTGTTTGAACTTTTATATTTAAGTAAGTGAATTTACCCCCCCCCCCCCCCCCCTAGTCAATTTGAATTGTTCTTTTATTGATTTGAAATGTTAAGATTATTTGAAATGTCAGGAAGATAAACTTAATTCACTGGGCAGTTAGCTGAATAGTTGAATCTTTTTGTAATTTGTTCCATAGTACATGAAAACAGGTATGTGTTGTCTCGCATCTCTCATTGGTATGTTCCTCTTGTTAGACGAGATGGTAACAATCTTAAGTCATTATATTTTCTTGCAAAGAAGTCTTTAGATCGATATCTGCATATTGTTATTCCTTTTTTTTTTCTTAAGTTGGGCATTGATTCCTTATGAATATTATTATCTTTTTATCAAATACTTTCTATTTACTGAAGATGTTTACGCCCAAAAATCATGACACAATAATACATAATGTGATGTTGTTATGTTTTCCCAAGACATATTTATTAAATTCTTTATAATTAAGTCAAATAATTTCTTTTAAAACATATATATTTTTAAAATTTACAAAAACAATTTTATCATTTTAGACGATCATATCAAAGGGACAGGACGTATTTTGGTCACAGATAGATTATAATATGGAAAAAGTTATATGTGCCCGATATTTTTATATTCTGCAATCTATTTTTGTTATTACTTTTTATAATTTCAATAATTATATATGATTTAAAATTTGTTGAAATATCGAAAGCATATGTAAAGATTTAACTCATAAATTGAATACATAATAGAAGATAGTATCAAAAGAGATAAAGATTGTCCCGATTTACTCATAATTGAATAAATCTAAAATTTGTCCCGATTTTCAGCATTTTTCCTACTGTGTTTGTAGAAGATAGTATCGAAAGAGATAAAGATCGAGGACCAATCGTGGGGTTCGTGATTATATTAATTGAAGGAGTCCCTGCTTAGACAATTAGTTAATGTGATATAGTTCTACTATTTTCTTTTATGGCTCTATCTAATAAGGCTATTATAGCTTAGTCTTTTATTTATATCTTTGAATTGGAGTTGTAATACTAGCTAGGTTTATTCTCGTTTCCGCTGTGATATTTGACTAAGGTCTTTAACGAATATTTTTCGATCATCATTACTCTTAAAAAAAATCATATAAGTTCTAATTTTTACCAAAAAAATTTACAATTTATAAGCTCCAATAATAAAAATATCAAATTTAGTATATTCAAAATTACTTTATGGAAAAAATACTTATATTTATAATTAATATAATTTGTGGGAACAAACTAATTTTTTTTCCCCCAAAAATTAGGGGGAAACCGGGGGAATTATCCCCCGGTTTATTTTTTAAAAATTTTCCCCCTTAAACCGGGGGAAAACCGGGGGAATTTTCCCCCGGTAAACCGAGGGAATCATTCCCCCGGTTTATTTTTTTTAATTTTCCGCCCTAAACCGGGGGAAAACCGGGGGAAATTTCCCCCGGTTTCCCCCCCCCCCCCCATTTTTTTCCCTATCTCCTTCTCCTCCTCCTTTCTCCTCCATTTGTTTCTCTCTCAACTTCGCCCTCTCTCTCTCTCCGACTCTCCAACCGTCGCCGTCCCCTCCTCCGCCACCCTCCGCGCCCTTAACCATTTTATTGGTTTTGTTTTTTGAATGATAGTTTATTTTTTGTTATTTTACATATTAATTGTTTTGATATTGTGATATGCAAATATAAGATTTTTGTTGTTAGATATGTTATAAAATAATGTATTTTAACATAATTATTGATTGTTAATAATGTACAAATGTTAGAAGTCTTTCATGTATGGATTTATTGCGTTTTTAAAGTATATTTTTTCGTAATGTATAAATGTTGGAAGTGTTTGATATATAAATATATATGATTTTTGTGTTAGATATGGTATTTGTTCATGTATTTTAACATAATTAGTAGTATTTGATATATGAAATTATTGATAATTATTGATTGTGTTATTTTGTAATATGTAAAGTACTTTATAAATTGTTGATGTAAAGTATGAAAGGTGATTGTAATTTATTTATTTGTCTTGAAATTGTAGGTATTTCGCTTATTCTACTTTGTTTGTGTAGCCTTGTACATTGGTATAAATATCGAAAAGGTACGTATGGCTAACTTTTGCTAATATGAGCCATTGCTTGGCTATGCGTAGTTATAATTAGATGTATATGTAAATGTTATTAGATAGTTTGTAGCTATTAAGGTAGTATGAGATGTGGAGATGGTGGATGGGAATTGGGCGAAGGGGTGGAGCCTTCCCATTGTTTGTTGTGGTTTATACGTGCTTGCATGTTGTGGTGATATAAGGGGGTGGTACGTATTTTTTGACAATATATAAATAGTAAATAAAATATAATAATGCTTTATACATTCTGTAATATGATGCTGTTATTTTGTCTTTCGTGAAATTTTTGTATACGTTCTGTAATATGATGCTTGTGTTTGAATTTCTGTAAATGTAAAATTTGTTACAATGAAAAGTTAGATGATATAGTTAAGTATAAACAAACCATATAATAATTAGTTAATCTGTAATATGTAGATGGATATACCCTCGCATAGAATGTGGATGTATAGAAGGACTGAGGCTAATTCTTCGGGGCTTTCAAACTCATTTATTGATGGAGTGGATGGATTTATAGAACATGCTAAAGCTTGTGAAGAGTTTATAAAGATTCGAATGATTCGATGTCCATGTGCAAAATGCGTTAAAAAGTGGGCTATTCTTGAACCGTTTAAAGTTAGTGAACATCTTCTCCGTTTCGGTTTTAAAACAAATTATTAGTTTTGGGTAGATCATGGTGAGATAGGACCCGTTCAAGATAATACATCATTCGGTCAACCAAGTACATCTATTAATCTTGATAATAATCCCCTACAAAGATATGCAGAAATGTGTGCTTCGATGCCGTTAGGGAAAATATTATTGTGGATGATATGGTTGGTATGAGGAATAACGATGGACACGGACCACGGCTTAGCCACGGCTTAACCGTGGCTAATGGCCACGGACTTGCCACAGCCAGACCGTGGCTAGCCCATGGCTAGCCGTCTGTATTTTTTTTTTATTTTACTATTTGATATGTGCTCGTTTTAAATTGTTTTTTGACGATA
Organism: Petrea volubilis; assembly: GCA_026212405.1. Classification (NCBI taxonomy): domain Eukaryota; kingdom Viridiplantae; phylum Streptophyta; class Magnoliopsida; order Lamiales; family Verbenaceae; genus Petrea; species Petrea volubilis. The sequence goes on from CM047886.1 coordinate 12,933,774, forward strand.
AATGTTTTCTTCAATTTTCTATTAATATATTAATATATAATTGATTAATATTCATTGTTGTGTTATAAACCATATATATATATATATGTAAAACATATATAATATCACTACATATAGACAGAAGAGTATTACATATATATATATATATATATGTAAAACATATATAATATCACTACATATAGATCGAAGAGTATTACATATATATATATATGTGCGCCATATATATAAGAGCGTATAAAAGTACGGATGCGATTGAAATATATATATATATCAATCACATATATAACTAATTAATGTTGTTTATTCTGTCAAATATACATATATATATATACGATTCCGATTTAATTATGAATTATCTTGAATCCAATTATGTAATTATATTATAATTTTCTGTTAATCTAATTAATTTGAGATGTGGATAAAGGCAAATTGAAAACATATTATTCATGGATAATTTTTAACCAAAAAGAAAATATATATATATATATATTAGCCCCGTTCATGTCGTGGTTAATTAAATGTCGGTTTGCCAAAAAAGATAAACAGACGACTAGTATTTTTTTTCTATTTGATATGTGCTCGTTTTAAATCGTTTTTTGACGATAAATGTTTTCTTCCATTTTCTATTAATATATTAATATATAATTGATTAATATTCATTGTTGTGTTATAAACAATATATATAGATATGTAAAACATATATAATATCACTACATATAGATAGAAGAGTATTACATATATATATATATATATATATATATGTAAAACATATATAATATCACTACATATAGATAGAAGAGTATTACATATATATATATGTGCGCCATATATATAAGAGCGTATAAGTACGGATGCGATTGAAATATATATATATATCAATCGCATATATAACTAATTCATGTTGTTTATTCTGTCAAATATACATATATATATACGATTCCGATTTAATTATGAATTATCTTGAATCCAATTATGTAATTATATTATAATTTTCTGTTATCTAATTAATTTGAGATGTGGATAAAGGCAAATTCAAAACGTATTATTCATGGATAATTTTTAACCGAAATATATATATATATATATATATTAGCCCCGTTCGTGCCGTGGTTAATTAAATGTCGGTTTGCAAAAAAAGATAAACAGACGACTAGCCACGGTCCAGCCGTGGCTAGCCCGTGGCTATTAGCCACGGATTTACCTAGCCACGGTCTAGCCACAGTCGGGCCGTGGCTAGCAGTCTGTTTATTTTATTTTATTTTTTTTTTCTATTTGAAAAGTGCTAATTTTAAAATCGTTTTTTACTATAAATATTTTCTTCTATTGTCTATTAATATATTAATATATAATTGATTAATATTTATTATTGTGTTATAAACAATATATATATTTATATGTAAATCATATATAATATCACTACATATAGATAGAAGAGTATTACTCATGGGTAATTTTTAACCAAAAATATGTATATACATATATATATATATATATTAGCCTCGCCCGTGCCGTGGTTAATTAAATGTCGGTTTGCAAAAAAAAATAAACAGACGGCTAGCCATGGTGCAGCCGTGGCTAGACCGTGGCTAACTTAGCCACGGTCAACCCGTGGCTAATAGCCACGGCCTACACACGGCCAAACCGTGGCTAACTCAGCCACGGCTAGACCATGGCTAACCCGTGGCTATTAGCCACGGCCAGACCGTATGTATTACGCTGTGGCTAGCCATATGTATTTTTTTTTATTATTATTTTTCTATTTGAAAAGTGCTCGTTTTAAATCATTTTTTTACGATAAATGTTTTCTTCCACTTTTTTTTAATATATTAATATATAATTGATTAATATTCATTATTGTGTTATAAACAATATATATATATATATGTAAAACATATATAATATCACTATATATAGATAGAAGAGTATTATATATGATTCCGATTTACGAATTATCATCAATCCAATTATATAATTATATCTTAAATTTTGTCCTAAACTCGAGAAATTTGAAATGTGGATGAACGCAAATTGAAAACGTATTAGCCATGGGTAAGTTTTCAATCAAAAAAAAAAAGGATTTAGCCACGGCCTGGCCGTGGCTAAGCCGTGGCCAAAGTAGATCGGTGGCGGAGTTTAGCCACGGCTAGGCCGTCACTAATTTAGATCGGTGGTCGGATTAGCGACGGCCAGACCGTGGCTAATCCTCGGCTAAAACTACATATATATTTAACACTTAGAATTTTTTTTCCCCTCCCACTCTTCTTCCCCTCACAAGGTGATTAAACCCTCCCTCCACCCCCACCCCGTCCCATCCCCATCCGCCCCCCCCCCCCGCGGCGGCGCCACCCCTCTGTTCCCCCCGGCCCCCGACCCCGCACTAGCCCAGCCCCGCGCTCCATGGCTGCTGCAGCCGCCCCCCCTCCCCCCCCCCCCCCGGCCCCCCACGCCGCCGGCCGCCCTCCCCTGCCAGCCACGCCGTCGGCGGCCGCCACCCCCACCAGCCCAGTCGCCGTCCCCTCTCCCCCTCCCCCCCCCATTCCCGATCTCCCCTACCCCCCATACCCAAACCCCCCCCCCCCCAAAAAAAAACGGCCCAAACCCTCCCCCCAGCCCCCCTCCCCCTCCCCAAGCCCAAAAACGTGTCCCCGCCCAACACCCACATTTTTTTTTGTATTTTTTGTTTTATAATTTGAAAGTTATTGCTAATATTTTTTTGTTTGTTTTGGATTTTTTTTGGTAATTATTGTTAGGTTTTACATATTCACAAGTTTGGTGGTTTCAAAATTGAAGGTATGTTTTAAATTACCCACAATTTATTTTGAGATATATGTGTTTTGAAAAATGTATATGTATGTATGTTTTAATTGAGATATGTTTTAAATTATCCCAAATTTGTCTACGGTGGTATATGTATTATTTTTGAGACATTTGGTATTGATGAGTGTATGTATGTTTGTTTTGATATTGAGTTACAGATTTGTTTTGATGTGTATATGTATATTCATTTTGTTCGTGAAATATGATTTTAAATATGAAATGCGCGTTTTTTCAGTTCTATATATGTTGCTTGTGAGATATGTTTTGATGATTACGCTTGTTTTGTACGGTGTGGTATTGATATTGCTCTTACATGTATGTTTGTTGGCAAAGTTGAAATACGAACTTCAGTCGTGACTAAATGACATAATTATGTTTGTTACAGAAAATGGATAATATACGTGTGAGTCGAAGTTAGAAGTACAATCGGTTATTGCCCGATCGAACAGACCTTACGAATGAATTTTTATATGGTTTGGGTCAGTTTATTGACTTTGCAACCTCACAACCACAATGCAAACTTGACAACGGTTGCTCCAGAAAATTGGAATGTTGACGTAGTCGGTCCAAGTACTTACGGTCATGTCAATATTACAGAAGGGTTAAGAAATTATGAAAATTTGGTCTATGATGCTATGGAACAAACTGATTTCCGTGAAAATAATCCGTGGCAGAATTCTGGGCCTGCTGGAATGAGTCATATTATTGAACAATCTCGTAATAACGAAGCTCAACACTTTTATGACTTATTGGAGGCAGCTAATCGTCCGTTGTGGTCAGGATGTGAGTCACAGACAGAATTATCACTGACTCTTCAAATGATGATATTGAAATCAAATTATAATATGCCACAGGGATGCTTTGATAGAATGACTGATCTTATAAAAACATCAAATCCGATAGAGAATCATGTTCCCAACAATTATTATGAAGCCAAAAAATTAACGAAAAAATTAGGACTGACATCTCTGAAAATTAATTATTGTATTTAAGGATGTGTGTTGTTTTATAAAGAATATGCTCACTTTGATGAATGTGTATTATGTCATGAGGTGGCACCATGAGCATGTACCAAAGTCTGGTGCTCTTTGTCATCCTTCGGATGGCATAGCGTGGAAGCATTTCAATGAGAAACATCCAAATTTTTAAAGAATTGTGCTCAACAGAGTTAAGTGAGGGAAATCTATTACAATTGGATAGTAATATTCCTATCATTTTATGCAAATTGGAACGCTTTTTTCCTCCTGGCTTTTTTGACTCAATGGAGCACTTGACTGTACATCTGCCGTTTGAGGCTGCCATGTGTGGTCCCGTGCAATACCGGTGGATGTACCCTTTCGAGCGGTAGTTTAAATTATTATAAATTTTATATTCCATATATGGCTCATAAATTATGAAGAACTTTCATTTTTAAAAAGTTAAAACAACTACATTTGTAGGTACTTACATAACTTAAAGGGAATGGTGAAGAACAGAGCAAAAGTTGAAGGATCAATATGTGAGGCATATTTAAACCAAGAGTTGTCGTATTTTTCATCCTATTATTTTGAAAGTCATATCCACACTAAAAGTACAAGATCTCGTCGTAATGAAGACGACGTCTGTTCTAATGATGAGCTGCCTTATACTTTGTCTATATTCAAACGGGCTGGTAAGTCAGGAAGAAAATACAAGGAACGTTTTTTGACTGATGATGAGTGGAGCAAAGCTGCATTACATGTACTCATCAATTGTGATGAAGTTGCCCCCATCATAGAGTGAGTATTATCTTTAACATTTTGTATATAATGTGTTATGAGAAATGTAGATGTTCCTGACAAAATTATTAACACTTTGTAGGATGTATAGATCAACCATTCGACACAACTGGCCACATCTAACCGAGCAAGAGATTGAGGAATCCATCGAGAATAATTTTGTTGAATGGTTTAAACTCTATGTGAGTAATTTATTATACAACATAAAGACTTAATTAAATTTGCATCGTTAATATAATATGCTAATTGAAAATATTTTTATATGTAGGCGCATAATCCAAAAAATAATGTTGAAAATCAGTATTTGCTCGATTTGGCTTGGGGTCCAATGAAAAAGGTCAAGACCTTCAACAGGTTTTACTGTAATGGATATTTGTTCCATACAGAAGATATGACCCCACATACAAAGACTTCAAATTCTGGCGTTTATGTAATAAGCGACGAGGGTGCAAACTTTTATAGTATACTAAAGGAAGTTATCAAATTAGAGTATCCCAGTAAGCCTCAAAAAGAGGTTGTGATGTTCAAATGTATCTGGTTTGATTCGGTATCAAATAGGGGTATAAAGGTACACCCACAGTATGATATTGTTGAAATAAAAATTAATGAGAGATACCTGAAAGATGACCCTTTTATACTTGCGCAACATGCATCTCAAGTGTATTACGTCCCTTACCCCGGTACTAGAAGAGATAAATCGCAATGGCGGTTTGTTATCAAAACAAGACCACGAAGTCGAGTCATGAATGAAGATAATAATCATGATCCATTGCAAGAGTCATCTGGCACCATTAATAGTGTCATCGATAATGAACCAACGGGCAACCTCATTGATTGTACGGGTGCCGTAGAAGAGGTCAACCAATTATACATCGCGCACGTGGCTAAAGAGCATGCATTAGTTGATGAAATGGGTCAAAGTGCTGAGGAAGAAGAATTGAACTCTGAATTTGAAGATGACGAGGATGATGCCGAGATTATGGCTCAATATGGCGAGGATGAAGAGGACGAAGATGAAGAAGACGAAGATGATTAAGACTAAAATTTACTATCAATAAAAATTGTTTGGTTTGATTTTTCGTTGCTATGAACATATATATATATATATTTAATATGATTGTATTGCAATTGATTGAACGATTAGTTAATGTAATGTGAAAAGTAGCTTGTTGTGCGATGTGTTTGTTATGAATTTTTTAACATGAATGTAAAAAGGTTCGTGCTGTATGATGTTTTCGCTTTGAATGCAGATGTCAGGTTCTAGAAAAGGAAAGGAGAAGGTTACCGGTAGTGGAGGAGGATCCAACCGACGTGGCCTTCACATGCCCCCTACGACGGACCTTCACATTCGAGACGATCCGTACGATGATTGTCATCATCACACACCATCCCCTTGCAAAGACGAGCCGATTAGTGATGATATGCCGACGGAGACTTCTGATAATAACAGAGTTGACGGGAAGCGGGTTATTTATTCACGGGGACATGAGCAAGTTTATTTTTGTTCGTTATTTAAGATATAATTATTCATATGTCGATTGTTGTTTATATAAAATTTATATTCATTAGGTTCAATCTTGCCTTGGAGACCGTGAGGACGATCACCCACATTTTTACGAACGGGTATACAGAGCCATGGGAGAGGTGGAAGGAAATCCCTTTATAAACTAGACACATGTGGTTCTCCGAATTCCAAGTAAGTCTTCATATATATACAAATTTTGCTTATATATTTTTTTATTCATTATTTTATATGTTATATGTTTTCTCATTGTATTAGAGAGTGTATTATTGGAGACCTGACCAGCATGACACCATTTGGAAAACTTTTGAGCACAAGGGATCGGACCTCCTGAAGAATAGGCTTAACAAGGCTCGTTATAAAAATAAGAAGCCTAAGTGGATCGGAGATGACACTTGGCAGGAGCTGCAAACAAAATGGGGGTTGCCAAGTTTTCTTAAAAAGAGCGCGGTGAACAAAGCTAATTGGGCTTCCGATTCTAGTGGAAGGGGAATGATCGGCCATAAAGGGGGTTCAAAATCTCACCTCACTTACAACGACGAGTTGGTTAGTATGTGTATTTCATTAGTACTTCAAAATTATGTTTGATAGTAATAGTTTTTTAAAAATGTTATATCTCTTATTACAGGAAGGTCAATTGGGGGAACCCCCGACCGTGGATCAGTCGTTCATCCATCTTTATTCTTATAAAGATGAGAATGGGGACATGAAATGGTCTGATGAGGGGGCGGAGCGTTCATTTGTGAGTATTCATTATGCTTCAGCTTTAATATTGATATTTTGACTTTGTTGCTAATGTTTCGACTTTAAAACTCTTAGAACGTATTTAAGGAGAAGTGGGAAGAGATTAATTCCCAGCCGCCTCCCCAATCTGTTGATGGCACACCCCTATCTCGACCATCTAAGCCCGACGTAAGTCAAAACATTTTCTCAACTTTTTCATTATTCTAATATAATATATAGATACATATGAATGATATATTACGGCTCAATCTTATTTTATTCACAAATTTATAGGTGTGGAAGGAGACCGTAGCTAAACCGATTAAGGGTTGATGGTATGGCATACCAGGTGGATCACGTAGTACGGGAACTTCGAGCTCCCATACTTACCCCCCGAAATGGGAGGATCCATCCACGCTTGAGTTGAGGCGAAGGTTTGACGGATTTGAGGAGAAACAATCCTCTGAATTGACTAAGATGAAGCACACACTCCATGCCTTGCTTCAGAGCGTTCAAAGTTTGACCCAGGGTGGTTTCGCCTCTTCGCCAAATTAGCCACACCCGTCAGCTGGTTCACCTCATATACAGCCCACACCCATCCAATAGAGGGGTTCCCGTAAGACTTCATCGGGAGGGCAGCGATCCACCTCCAGGCACACGCCTCCAAATTACATACGTGATGACGAGCACGACGACGATGATGAGAATGATGATGGTATTGGAGCCTAGTAGACGGACACTTTCTGATATTTTAATAATTTTTATTACGACAAACAGTTTATGTATTAAGTTTGTAATGTATTAGCAATATTTGACGATATATTTGACGTTGACGATCCGTGATCGTCATTTTGATTTAATATTTGATGATGCATTTTTGGTAATGGACGATCCGTGATCATCATTTTGAATTGATAATTGATATAAAATGATGTATTGTTGGAATGTTGTTGTTTTTTGAGTAGCAATACGAAAAATAGGGTGCAGGTTGGTTCGGAATAAAAGCGGCAGAAATCTGTTGATTTCTGCGGAAGTTAGCCACGGATTAGCCACGGCTACCATCAGCTTAGCCACGGTTCGCTCGTGGCCAAAGGCCACGGTTTAGCCACGGCCCGCCTGTGGCCAAGGGCCACTGATTAGCCACGGCCGGCCTTGGCCAATGGACAAGGCTTAGCCACGGCCGCGCCGTGGCCAAGGGACACGGCTTAGCCACAGCCCGGCCATGGTCAAGGGCCACGGATTAGCCACGGCCGACCGTGGCCAATGGACAAGGCTTAGACACGGCCCGGCTGTGGCTAAGGGCCACGGATTGGCCACAGCTGGGCCGTTTCAGGTTAAAAAGTGGCCAATGTTGGCCATGGCTTGACCGTGGCTAAATGGCCGTGGCCATGGTTAGCCACGCCACGTTTAGACATGGGATTTTTCCGTGGCCAATCCATGGCTAATTACGTTTTTTCTAGTAGTGGCATTGATGACTCCGTATGATGGCTACACTTGATTGCATTGAAAGAATTATACTACCCTGCGAGCATTAATGACTTTGGTTATATCTCCTCATGCATGTGGTAGACATGAATATGGGATACCACTTGGTCATATTGATATCTCATCCCGGATTGGGCCCAACCTGAATGAGTGATGGCTATGACTTTGTGAAGTTATGAAGTGAACGCATTGATAACCTCATCTTGAGCTAAATGGGTATGGCTACTAAACTCGCGTAGTGGTTTTCTACCTACTAAACTAAGCTAATCTTGGTTCATTTGAGTTAAAGAATAGAAGAAGTGTAGACTTCTTGATTGAAGAGTTGTTGTTGTTGTTGATTGAAGTGTTGACTGGTTGATCATTATGAATCCAACTCCCTTTGATAGACTTGAGGCTGCGACCGCTTCCCCTATGAAAACTCATTTTCTTCAGGTCTCATTCTTGATGGAAAAATTCCTCAGGATCACCCACGTGATGTGACACGATTTGAAGAGGGCCTGACATACCCTCCATGCCACGATTTTAGAAGTTCTTTTCGTAACTGGCCCTGGTCCCCAAATTGTAATCTCCACCGCAATTTTGTCATCTAGCGCAATTGCGTTGAAGCTGTCCATGCCAAAATCTGGAAGGATATTGGCATTTTATGAGCCAATGCAGGTCACCAAGAATTTGTACAGCCTCGACTTAGGTTTCTTGCAGGCGGCCCTCCCTTTTTGGTGCAAAATTGACTCCGACTCTTCTCAACCTAAAGGAGATGGCTCAATTCAAGTTGGCTAGTTGACTAATTGGTTTCAACGCGAGATACGATGATCTCCACATCTTGGAGGTCTCTCACCTTCCCAATGAAAATAAGGCCATAACTAGCTATGGGCATCTCATAGTCCATTATGTCAATAGATTCACCCTTATTTCGAATGATGAGCATCTCTGATTTCTAGCCTTGTAGCTTTACAGGTATGTCTTCTACAACCAATCCTATCAGCAAATTGCAAAATTTTATTACCATGCTGGTGCGCTGGTGGCGAAGGCTAAATTGGTTCTTGGCCTTTATTTGCTAGGGCTTGAAGAAGCTAATCAAGGTGATGGATGACCCAAAGAAGAGGGAGATTCAACATGGAGTTCTATGGCTCGTGCAAATATAGCTCTAGGCTTATTTCCCTCATTTGTGTGGAAGGTCTACACGATTGCGGATGACGGACGAGCTTTTTGCCTCCATTGTCTCTGCCAACCCATAGCGGGTTTTGGATCAATTCTACCTTTCCAAGGATGGGAATGAGCTGGCATGGACCTGCTGTGTTTAGGCAATTGGGCCTTTTACTGCCAAGGGTCCAAGTCTTTTCATTTCAACGACCAAAGAAGATGGACGTCTTTCTCAATTGCAAGGGACTTGCTCTATGGTTACCATTTCGACAACATGTCAACCAGCCGCGTCTTGACATATGCTCCCCACTATAGGGCATGGCAATTCAAACTAGTTTAGTCCTTTCTTGATCCTATCTCAACAATCAATTCCTCCCACTTCAAATTGAACAAATATAAGAACAGGGGGCAAATGCCTTCAGAGGGTTGATAGAGGATACTTGGAGACGTCTTGATGAATTCAAATTCACTTGTTTTGAGATGAAGCTAAAGGCAACTTCAACCTTTTTGAATTGGTGGACAAACTACCTAAAGAGCTCTCGGATTGAGCTTGCCCACATAGATGTAGCCCGCTTCACTTTTTCGAATGCGCCATACAAGGTCGTGGCGAATGTGGCCTTCCCTGAGGACATCCTTGCCAAACCAGCTACTGGGAAAAATGTATAAAGAAGTTTGAAAAATCTTATAATGTGGCATGGAACCCACTTAAAGGTGAGAAGTGTATCGAGCAAGCCTCGATTGCTATTAAAAAGAAGAGCTCCATCTTGTCAAACCTAAAGAACATTTTCATACGGCTAGAAAGAAATTAGAGCACAATACTCCACATTGGCCCATAGTTTACAAGCCTCCATGTTTGACTACACCTTTTTACCTAATTTGTACATTGGATTATTATCCTTGACCTTCCCTTTAAAGGACCCATGAGCTTCCATGATGAGGTCACTTTTAGCAGGATTTTCGCTGATGACCCTGTGGGAATTTTTCAGGTTGAAATATTTGGCCTTATTAGCCCTTTTTGGAGTGGTGTAGTGACCACAGAGAGGGAAGGTACCTTTCTCTTTACCTTATTGAATTGTCGTTCTATATTACCTTGACAATAATGCTGATAACTTTGCTTTGTTGTTTATTAGGCTCTACTGGCAAGAAGATTGAGGCTATAGGGATAATAGCAACCACCATCCTGGCTGGCATTCTAATTCCCCCTCTACCGTCAGCTTCTGCTCGATAGTGCAAATGCTTAGCCTTCTCGAAAGAGCAAATGCTCAATTACTGGTGAAAAGAAACCAAAGGCTGTTAAGATGATAGTGATGAAAAGACTCCTTGTTATGCCTTCTGCTTCAACTGATCCTAAACCTACTGATTGTGAATCTACTCCTAATGAATCCACTCCTGCTGATCCTAATCCCCGCCTTGATAGTGCTGGGGAGTTTGCTATTGATACTGAGGATGATAAGATTGTTGACAAGGTTTATGGAGACCTTGTTGCGGCGCGGTATTCGCCTACTTAAATTTCAGAGGTCCATCCTATCGAAAAGAAAACGATGATGCCTCCACCTCCCCCCATCAAGATGACAGAGGTAACTCTTTATCCCTCTCTTTTGGCCTTCTGATGCCTACTTTACTTTGCAGCCTACTCCGCAGCCTACTTTGACCAAATCGTCTTTTCCCAAGACCCCTGTTGGCGGTTCCCTAGTGAGTACTTCTCTATTATCTGCATTTGATAATCAATTTTCAATAGTATATTAAATTTTTGATTTGATCTAAAGGCCCCCTTTCAATTTTCTAAAACATATAAAAATTTTAATTTGATTCGATGGTACGAAATATCAATATTTTTGAATGAATATGATGAAATTCTTGGTTCATATTTACTTTAAACTAGTTTTTTAACCTGTGCATTGCACGAAAAATAGACATCTTATGTATATATTCTCACAAATTTCTATTACAAAAAAAAAATTGATAAAAATAAATGAGCTTTTTTATTCATAAATCAATAAATAAATACACTAAAAATTTTATAATAATAGTATATGTTTGATCTCAATATTAATTTTGGTACACTAAGGCAAAGGAGTTTTAAAAAATATATGTAGAATCAAAAAGTTTAATCATTTTAAAGTAAATGATGAATATTATAAATAAAATTTTAATTTTAATTTTGTTATTTTATTTCAATTAGATATTAGTCCATCTTATTTTACTTGATAATTGTTGGGCTCGTTTAATAAACATGAATAATAGATGTAGTTATTTAAATTTACATAAAAGGTATCTGAATATCATACATAACAAAATAGAATTAAATGAGGCTAGCCGCATATGGATTTACTTGGATAGCCTGAAGGTTTCTAAACTAATATATATATATATATGAGATATATAATATGTTGCCAAATCTATAATGATTGTCATCTCATATTCTAAGGATTCATACTTTTGTTATCCAACTTGACTTCATAGAAAAGAGTTGCCTCAAAAACTAATAGAATGTGTTCATGTTTGAAAGACTTTACTTGCCTCAAGAGAGGATAGCATGGAGAGGAAGAAAAGGATGCACAAAATTTATTTTATATATATGTATTTAAATGTATTTTTCTCCTATTTTATCAATAACTAATTTCTTGGACTTTGAGTTTAATTTAATAAATTAAATTAATTATAATCTAGTTTAACAATTCAAGATTATCAAAAATGAACAACTAAAATTATCAACCTCACAATCCATACGAAAGATTTACAAATATAATGGGTTTTTAATATGACTAAATTACATGTGTACGCTTTGATTAAATATATTTATGGCATATATATATATATATTATATGTATGTATATACAAAATGTTACACAATACAAACATGTTTATGACAAATGATTATATGTACAACTGATAAGAAATTATTTATGGGATATACATATATTATTATTATTATTATTATATAGATTTAAAGTTAGACAAAAGTTGATGTATGCATGTGGTTGGAAAACCTAGCCAAATTCATATGTAATGACTAACATGAATTTGGACCAAAATCAAGGAACTAAAGAGGTTAAAATAATAATTAAGATAATGATTTCACTCATTTATATATATGACATTGTACATATATATATATATATATACGTATATAATACATAATGTATAGGAACAATTAATAGGAGTTGATTAAGGAAAATAGCCAACATAAAATATAATTACAGTGCGAGGATATAGACTTTTATTTATGCATACAGTTGAATTTGAATGGTCAAAATATAAAAATAATAATTAAGGACATCATTATTAAAATCAATACAAAATCATTACTAATTTAAAGGAAAAAAAACCCCAGTAGTTACAGGTTTGAAAGAAGATGACTATGCTTATGCAACATGCATGAGGAGAATCCAGAAAAGCATTACAATTAACTATTACTTAATGCATGTAAATTCATCATCGTTTCTCACTCCATATGTTTTCATAGGATAAATTATTCAAATCAAACATTTTAATACATAAAGAAATACAATAAAAGAAGTACATCCTATTACATAAATACATAATCGAGTTGAAAAAAAAATCAATAATCTAAATGTCACAGACAACAAATGCACTTGATAAGAGGAATTACATATTGAACAAATGAATACAAAATCAATTGATCTTTAAAAGTATTGATTTCCTATCATAAAATAATATGAACACTAAAAAGAAAAATAATAAACTTTAAAGTTAAAAAGAAAAAAACTAAAAAGAAAAAATGATATAATGATAATGACTCATACAATATGTTTTCTGCAGTAAAAAAGAAAAATAAAAAACATCAAAAATCAACTTTCTCTAGCATTAATAATTTCTCAAAATATAAATTGGAGTATCATGGTCAAAGATCATCCACAGTTAGATATTCCTCCGAAAACAACAATAGTTGAAAACAAAACAGAGTTTAATTATGATAAATCAAGCATAGTTAAATATCCAATTTGGGAGTAGGGGTTGCTAGGGGAAGATTATGTGAGTTGCTATGAAAGGAAAAAATTTTAGAATATGTAAATTGAACAGGTCGGATGTTTTTAATGAAAAATCAGAAAAGTAATAAAAGAAAAAGAAATTATAGGAGTAACATAAGAAATGGATACTGATGTTGTGGGAATGCTTAGCTTAGTTATTGTGCCACTTAAAATAAAAAGCTTTTATTTACCAAATTTGAGGAAATCTAGATGAAGTTAACTAATTATGAAATATTGAAAAAATTATAGATTGTCCTGGTAAGAATTAATGCGTTGTAAGAATAAACACATGAATGTGATATTAATTAGTGGCTTGAATGGCTATGTTTCATGTATATAAGTCCATATATAAATACAATCACTTAAGAAATTTATAATTTACTATGATGATAATAACTAATAAGGGGATTTATAGATAAAAAATAAGACATGATTTACTTAAAAATATAGAACGATACAAAATGTATATAATACATTCAATCATGACAATTAACTACTTATCAAAATAATCACTTTCTAAATTAAGATGTATTAGAAAAAAAAATTGTACATATAATTAATTTTGGGTCACTTTTATTTTTATAAGAGAGCTTATTAAAATATTTTTATATTTTATTCTTGAATCTTTTAAGCTCATCCTCAGTATCTTTTCAAAAATCTAATGACATGATGAGTATATGATTTTGACACACACAGACATAACTAAAAGAATATTGTTAGATAATGATGTGCTATATAATTTAACAAAGGAAAAAGTTTTAAAAGTATATGTTTAGACAAGTGTGTTTTAAATTCTTTTTACAAATATAAAAAATAAATGATATAACAAAAATAAGGATTTTAAAGAATAAAGATATATTGTGAAGAGGTGAAAGATGGAAGCAACAATTAAAAAATTGTAACTCATAAAACTTAAATAAAATATAAATATGAAAATATGGCAAAAAGGGATAAAACTAATGCGTCCACTTCAATGCCACATAAATGACATACCTAAAATAGGCTCACCACACCATTTTACTTAATATATATATATATATATATATTAGATATAGATACTACATAATATGTAGGAACAATAAATAGGAGTTGATTAAGAAAAAGTAGTCAAGGTAAAAGATAATTATTGCGAGGATATTGAATAACGGAAATGACATATATATGGATTTTAGGAGACTTTTGTTTACACATATGGTTGAATTTGATTAGTAAAATATGAAAATAATAATTTATAACATTCAATGTGAAAAGACTAAGTGATAATCATATATATATATATATATATATATATATATAGGTATACACAAAATCTAAAAATTTGAGCTAATGGATAACGGATTAATAATTAAAAAAACTAATCAATGGATATAATTATAAACTATATTTAAGAAAATAATTAAGTAAAAGGAGTATTAAGAAGTTAGTGATATATTACTGAAAACAATGGTATTAGATAGTTTTAATTATAAAAAGATTTTAATGTGAGTTAAAGAGTAAAAATGTAAATATGAAAAACATCTTATATGGAAAAATAATGGAATAACAACTTGTCTACCTCGTTATTCACATAAGAAAGAAATGAACATATAAGGTAGACAACTTTTTAAATATATTAGATATTAGATTCAACACTAGTTATATATTTTTTTTCATTATAAATTGATTGCAATAAATATTTCTCATCTATTTTGTCTTTAAACTCAAAATGCATCTTTTATGTTTTTCTAAATGTAATATCGACAAATATCACACACACTTTTTTTAACTATCATAAAATATTAATAAAATTAACTAACATAAAAGAAAATGCGACTTAAGAATCCAACAAAATATTTGAATAATGAATATACCCCAAAAAGAATACGGGTAAAAGTAAAATTAATCTAATATACACTTAAAAATGCAACTAAAATTTAAAAGTATCATAAAAATTTTAAACATATGAGTAATAAATTATACATATGTATATACAAGAAAAAAAAATCCCATAGCAATTAGATCACTCAACGCCTTCCAATAAATGCTACTCGAATTATTTCATCTTCAACGTTAGTAGCTCTAGTTTCTGTAACACGATGAATACACCATCTATAATTTTCATCCTCAACTATTTGAAATGCCTTGCCAACAACCTTTTTTCTTTCTTATATAATTGTGAATTGCCATAGTTGCTAACACAATTTATCTTTGTGCATCAATATCATAACAAGACATATCAATCAGAATATCCCATTGTTCTTTCCAAACTCCAAAAGTACGTTCAGTAATATTTCTGCACAGAGAATGATAATAATTGAATTTTTCTTTCGAATTTCTTGGTGCACATTGTTGTCCACTCCTTGCTTGACGAAAATCTTCAAGATGATATCTTATTGTTTCTCCTCTATAAGAACCCATATATCCTAGCACATGTTTGTATCCAACATCAACCAAGTAATATCTTTTTTCATTTAGGAATAGGGAAGTTAGCTTTTGGTCTGCGGATTGCTTCTCCATATATTTGATTATTATGGGCAGCTCCTTCCCATTTAGCCCAAACAAATGTAAAACACATATTAAAATCTACAATAGCAAGAATGTTTTGGGTGACGTACCCTTCGCGTCCAATATATGGTATCGCTTGTCCTTGTGGTAGTCAAGCCTTTATGCGTGTTCCATCTATTGCTCCAACACAATCCTACAAAAATAAATGATAAATGTTTAGGGAGTTCAATATAAAATTTTTGTATATATCAGGTACATAATAAAAACTTCCCTTAATTTAAAGAATGGCATGTATCAGTTATGCTGAGACTTATGGTATCCTTTTCATTCATTATACTTTGGATGGGATCTTGTTATATCATTAGCTAACATACATTCAACCTTTAGAACTCTATGAAAGTGTCTTGAGATAGTCTCACCCGAATGATTAAAGTGTCTCTTGCATCAACCTATTATCTATGCCATGAGCACAAATCATTAAGAAAATCCCAACTTCCTCGTATATTGAGATCTCCCTTGTTGGATGAAGGCCATATTTGGACTCAATTCAAAACATAAATCTAAGAAAACGGTGTATTATAAGGCAAAATGCTTGATAGCATTTGATTTCATGCAAATTTAATATCTCATCTATAAGCTTCTGACCTGTGCGTGTAGGTGTTCGACATGGAACTTTATTCATATAGTTCTCATAATATGTTAAAATACTACATGTTGTTGCCTGGCACAAAGTCCACCAATCCAAATTTTGTTGAACCTGCTGTTTATCTTCACTAGTTTCGTCATCATCAAAAGTATTCAGGCAAGTTAAAGAATTTGATGTCCCAATTTTTTATTGAAACAATCTTTAATGCTTGCAACTCCATTAAACTACAAAGAAGACATGAGTTTGTGTTAAATTCCAAATTTTATTGAGAATATTGAAACTATAGGGGCATATAGAATGAGACTCTTCTTTATCTTGGCATTTTGTTTTATTATTATTGTTAGAAATTACTAGAGAAATTTCTAAGATGAAGGGCCCATATTCCTCACTTTATCCACAAGAGCAGTAAGATTTCAGCCCAATTATATTATAAATGCAGGAAGTGGAAGTATGATATATGATATCCTAGTAGCATCCCCAAAATCACCACAAAGTAAGATAAATAATGTGAGAAGTCCGATTGTGGTGACCCACCCCGGCAAAACACTTATGATCATTGTTTTGGTGCATGTATGCCTCGACCTTTCAGTCACCTCAGGGCATTCTTTGAAATTTCTGTGGCATGAAATTGGATAATTGTGGTGGAACAGATTGAAACCGAAGCAAGAAAATTTTTCTTAAATAATTTGAAACAACAAACTTGCCACTAACCATCAACAATTTACGGATGATAAAAAGGTTATAAATGGCAATGTTAGACTCTTTACGTATCATACAATGTTTCCCTCAACTCCTAAAGATTATGTTAAACACCTTCACAGAGTAGAGAAATGGGTGTATATTCTATGACAAAAAAAAAAAAAAATGAAACAACATAACAATAAAAATAAAAATGAATAGACACTTGGAAGGAAAGAGAACCCAACAAGCGAATGCATGTGGAAACTTGTCTAATGCATTAAATTCTGATTAAGGCATTTCGTCGAGCAGGTGATAGATTAGAGAAAGAAAGTAAAGTCTTACTTTAACTTAAAGACATTGAACCAGGTGGGGGTGATCAGGAGCAGGGAGGTCCAGAGCACTCTGATGGTCTGAAAAATCGTTATTTCAGTTAAAACAACAGCAGAGTGAAATTACAGTGAATTTATCGTCAACATTATGGTCAAAAAGAATGATAATTTTTGAGATTTATTTACTATATGAAGATTTTACAAACTAACTTTGCAATGAAATATAGTTTGGGAAAGGCTAGAAGACCATCTTTATTGGTAAGTTTTGTGACATGAGCCCTTGGTGAGTTTTGTGACATGGGCCCTTGGTTAGAGTAGCTGTAGGGTTAATGGGCTTTAAACAGCTTCAGACTTTGAAAGTCTAGAACTTTGAAATTGCCAGTTTCGTCCGTTAAGTTAGAAGGCTTTCCCTTTATATTAACGTGTTTCAATTTTGATCCTATAAATTATAAAAAAAAAAAATTACAACTTCAATCCATTTTGTTGGAAATTCCTGATGTGGCAATTAAGTTGGCTGAAATCCGCCAATCGGTCCTTATGTGGCACAAAAGGCAAAATTGTAATTTTAAGACCATATGTTGCACACATTTATTTCAGAATTTTAATTTTTGACATTTTAATTTTAGGACTGAAATTTAACCATACTTTATACATTTAGGACAATTTACCTCGAACTGCTAGATTTGGCCGGAAAAGTGACGAATTTGGTTGGAATTTGTAATCAGCAGCACAATAAGTTAGTATAGTTGTCACATCATAGACTACTTGGATCCAAATTACATTTTTTTCTAACTTGGCAGGCTACATAGGGTATGTGTGTTATTTATTCAAACTAATTTAATTTTGAATAAAATTTTTATTTATTCTTCTAATTTTATTTGATTTATTTATTATTTAAAAAAGTAATAATAAAAATATCCGGACCTAACCCCACACCCACCACCATAAAAACCCTAGCTCGCGCACCATCCCCCTCGGCCCCTCCTGGCCCGCGATCGCCCCCTCCTTCCTCCATCCCTCCAAGCCCACCGCCACCCCCTCCTTCCCTTCGTTTGTCTCTCTCCCTCCCTCCCTCTATCTGTCTGTCTGTCTCTCTCTCTCTCTTCCTCCCTCTTGATCTCTCCCTCGCCCCTCCATCAATACCTTCCTCCATCCCTCTCAATCTCTCTTTCTCCATAGATCTCTCTCTCCCCCCGTCCATCTCTCTCCCCTGTTCCTCTCTCTCTCACTCTCTCTCTCGATCTCTCTCCGACGGGAGACGACGGCGGCGACGACATGTGGTGGATATATATAAATACCCATATAATGTTTGTGTGTGTATGTGTGTGTGCGTGTATTTTGTATATTTGTTATTTGTGTGTGTATATACATATCTTATGCATATATGTATTTATATATGATGCGGGTCGAATTTGGGAGCGGTCGACTTGATCGAGCCCTTTGGTCGAACACAAAGATCAAATCAACCATTCGAGGCTAAGGAGTTTGTTTGAAGTTAATATTTATTCTAGAATTTTGGTACAATATGGCTTAGAATATTTATTTGTTAAATATTTTGTATTAAATTGGTCTTGTTTACCATTTAATGACAAAATATTGACACGTGTCATCAATTAGGCAGACACTTGTTGAACATTTAAATAGACTATTCAATTATATATAATAGATATAAGGGTTTATTTCATTTTTTGTCCCTAATATTTGATCCCAATTTGATTTCGGACCTTCGCGTATAGGCGCTATCAATTTTGATCCTTCATGTTACAATTTGTTATCCAATATCATTCTTCCATTAAATTTTCTATTAAAACACTAATGTAACGCACAATTTGCTCCTTTATAAAGTAGAAAAATATCAAAAGGCCCCCAACCAAAAGAAAGAGCCAGAAGAAAGCCCAGTAATTTTTTTTTTTAAAGTAACTACAAAATCTATTTCCTTCCTTCTCCAATTAATACTACCATCTCCATTATTACCAATCTAATTGCTGTGACTACCACCACCATTCTACCACCGACTCTATGACCAATTGACCAGCACCACAATTCAAGAGGGAAAGAGAGGGTCATCGAGAGAGAGAGAGAGAGAGAGAGAGAGAGAGACACTCACCAAGATAAAGAGGTAGCTGGGGAGGGCTTGACGAATTTGAGGATATCGATTTATGGCGGTGATGATGAGAGATCAAAGAGATATAGATTGAGAAGGTGGAGGGAAGAGAGAAAGCAATCGATCGAGAACAGGGGGGAGAGAGGAAAGAGACGATGAATATGGAGAGAGAGAGAGAGAGAGAGAGAGAGAGAGAGAACAAGGGGCTTCAAATCTACAGAGACGACAGGACTTCAAGATTTACAGCCCGCCACCAGATTTGAAGAAGCATAAAGTGGAGAGTCTGGAGACTATGAAAGCCCTTAGGTGTTCTTGGGCACCATTTTTCAGGTTTGGAGAGAGAGGATACCATGTATCTCTTTTGCATTTGTATTTAATTTTAGGCACTTTTTTTTTTTCAGGTTTTGTTTTCTTGGGTGTTCATCAATGGTGATGTATAAGACTTTCTTTATAATGAATTATGGAGAGAGATCAGAGGGAGGGAGACCCGAACGGGATCCCTACCCCAAAATGATGCCCCATACTCTAGATTCGTGACACGTGTAAATTTTCAAAAATCTAGAGTATGGGGCATGAGATGGAGCATCGTTTTGGGGTAGAGAATCCCGTCCGAAGGAGATCGAGTTAATTAATTATTTTTAGATATATGCGCCTGCGAGCACACAAATATATTAATTTTAATTTATAAGGGGAATGGGTTTTTTCTTCTTTGTTTTTTTTTTCTAGAAAGAGTTTATTTAATATATATTAATTTTTTTAAAAACAAAATTAAATAAATATTTCTAAAAATCTAGAGGTTGTCTAATTATTTCTTTAGAGGAGTTTTAAGTTATTTATTTATTTTATAGGAACCAAAATACAAATAATATGTTGAAAGATGTCACTAGCACATGATAAATCCTTTAATTTTTAACAGAAAATTTAACAAAATGATGACATTGGATAACAAATTGTAATGTGAGGGACAAAAATTGATAACACCTATACATGAGGGACCAAAATCGAATTGGAGTCAAACTTTAAGAACAGAAAAATGGATAAATCCTAGATATAAATAGTTTGAAATAAGTGAATTGTGCAATCTGATTTACTAAAAAAGCAAATCCAAGTTTTAGTAAAATATTTTTGTTAAATTAATAATCTTATATATATAAAATCTATACTATTATATAATGGGGTATACCCTTAGGACACATTTGCTATTCTGATAGATACGTTTACCCATATAATTTGTTATTTACTTGCAAAATTTTAGGCCTATGATTATATAAGAGCCCGGTATCCATTTGACAAATTTAATTAATTACATATCACACCTAAAGGGGTGTGATACATTTTCCATTCTTTTACTTTTTCCTTTAATAAATTTGAAAATACAATCGTACCATTTTTTAAATAAATAATGGCCTCTTTTATGAACGGTAAAAAATCTTAATACCAATGTCTGAAATCATGATATAATAATAAGCCTATACCCATATTTTGTCTCATATGAATTCCATTGCCTATGATTTTAAATCTTTTGTGTGTCGTATGACCTATGAAAAATCGTATACGTACCTTAAAATACAATTTTTCATATTTTGATTCAATATTACCAGATCACATTTACATAAATACTCGAATTTTGAATGATTGAAGGTTATTCAAATTTTGAATGATTATGGAATATATAACAAAGGAACTAAATAATAATATTTTTAATAAAAAAATACATATTCACTATATGAATTGATATTTAATATTTAAATATTTGTCTTAATAAATACAAACTTTAGATAATACAAAGTTGAAACATATTTTTAATTATCAAAAATTGAATGTCCACAATGTTATGACTTATAAAAATAAATTTACTAAATTAAATGAAATTAATTAAATAAATCATATGAAAAGGTACGTAGATGATAGTTTTACAAGTGAAACAATGGCTAAGTAAGTTCATGGTTGAAATAGTGCTATAAATTTTGAGGGTGAATCTGGGAAACTCTTAAAGAATGAGAGGACAATAAAGTATTTTTTTATTTAATCCAACATAGTAAATCCACACGACCAAACAATAAACTAGTAAAAGTATGGGGTATCTAGAATGAACGAATAAGTTAACAAACTAAAAATTACTAAGGATTTGATATAGTTTCTTCATTAATAATCCATAGTTAATGAATCATATCTAATCATATTCAAAGTAGTAAACGTGTCCTTAGAGCAACTACTTTTGGTCTAACAACTTTTTTATTTGTCATTTTTCATTTTTTTAATTCTTTTTACTTTCTCTCTCTCTCCTCTCAACTTCCATGTTCCTTTTACTTCACCCCCCCCTCCCCCCCTTTTCCTTTCCCTCCCTCTCTCTATCTCTCTCTCAATATCATTTTTTTTACTTTCCTTGTAATTATTTCCTTAATTTTTATTTTAAATTATTTTATTTTTAGTATCACTAATTTCGTAAAATCTATTAAAAATAGTTATAAATATTTTGATAGTATAGATTCTACTTGACGTGGCATATTTCCGACTGGAAAATCGGCCCCTCGCGTACCCCCCGATGGATCCCATCGAATCCTCTCGACGGGAACCGAACAGCTTTGTAGCTCCCCTCCTTGTCGGCTTACTGGTCATAATGATTTCTTCTAGAAGTTCGCTCCTCGACAAACTGATCGATATGCGTGTTGATCGGGTCCATGCCGCGTTCAACGGATCCCTACTGGCATTAAATGCTCCGTCAGACGAGGTATGGGGAACCCACCTAACCCCATACCTCATTAATGAGGTGCCAGCTACCATCTGTAGACCCTACCTCTGGGTCTACGGATCGCACACGTCAGTCCCCCGCAGCCTACTTGGCTCGGTGGGCCCCCGGGAGTGTGGCATACTTGTACATGGTATAAATACCCCTGTATTTATGGTAAGAAAGGGCATTAAATACAGAAAATACTCTTACTCTGTTCAAATTACAAAAATCGATCCGCTGACTTAAGCATCGGAGGGTCTTAGCCAAGACCTATTTCGGCTAGCTCACGTTGCTGTTTCCCTTTGTTGCAGGCAACTTCCCGATCAAATACATCCATACACACAACCGACCAGGGTAATCGACCAGAGTCGAACAGCTCCCAGAATCGACCCGCATCATTTGGCGCCGTCTGAAGGAAAAATATTAGCTGCAAACAAGGAAGGAAAAATGGTAACGACTAGAAGGAATCCCTCCGGAGCACGAAGCACCCCAGCGGCAAGGGAGGACCAGCACTCGGTCCATAATCTCCCTCCACCACTGCCACCAATGGTGAACCTCCCACCTGCACAAATGGATTTGGCGGGTTCATCGTGGGTGCAGGTGAATGCCCCTCTGGCACCAGCTCATACCGACCGCAGAAGTAGGGCTCGCGACCCTCCTGTGGGAACGGGCATCCCCGCTCCCAACACGGAGGAAATGATTACCATCCCCCTCGAGAGGTTGAGGGATTTTGTGGGGCAATGCAACCTGCAGGCATTCGAGAGACTCAAAGAAAGCGTTGTTCGCGACCCCATCGGGCCAACCCAGGCGGGGGCCCCGGCTGATCGCATGGCTCAGTCACACCAAACTTCTGGCCAGGCAGCAAGTTCTCGACCATCCCGAGTGGACGAAGAAGGGGCTGAATCAAGCCATCACGACAGGGTTCCCCATCGCCAGTACCCAGACCTGGGGCGCTCTCATCGGGCCCCCATTCTGGGGAATTCGAGGGTCGACCCGGCCCTCGGAGAACTCGAGCAGATGAAGAATCAGCTCTACTACCTGACCCAGAAGATGGCTAACCTTGAGCAGCCCGACGACAGAATTGAACCATATGATGGGCAAGGATCCTCTTCCGATCGGTATCACGGTCAAAGGCAGAGGGCTTTCACTCGTCATATTCGGGAAGAAAAAATCGGTCTCCACGATCGGGTTCCGGTCAATCTTCCCCACTATGATGGGAGTTCCGATCCAGATGACCATCTGCTACAGTTTGAGAATGCCATCGACGTCTATCGACTCTCCAATGGAATGATGGCCAAGTTTTTTGCAACCACCCTCTTCGGGGTGGCACGACAGTGGTTCGCCCGGCTCGAGCTTGAGTCGATCCACTCTTTCGAGGAGTTGGCCGACCGATTCTTACACCATTTTGCGGCCAAGAAGGACACGAAATTACCATACACCCACCTCCATGGGATCCGCCAGCAGGAAGTCGAGTCCTTCCGGGAGTTCATGACCCGGTTCAACAACGAAGTTTTGCGGGTCGACGACCCACGGATCGATTTTGTTAACTTTGCCCTGTACACCGCCCTCCGCCACGGAGATTGTGCAAAGGCCATTGTCCTTAAACCCCTATGGTCGATGAGGGAACTTCAAACACTCACTTCCAGCTTTATGATCTCCAAAGAGATGCATAACATAAAACATGGGGATAAGGAAAAGAAGGAGCCCAAAGAAAAGAAAGAGAAGGGAGGGCCCAAGAAAGACAAGGAGCATCGAGAGAAGCGGGAATCACCGATCAAGAGATATTCCGACCTGACACCGCTAAACTCCTCTCGGGGTCATATCTTTTCGGTCACCGATTGAAAATTGTTCAAAACACCGAACAAGATTACCGAGGGGAAAGGGGCAAGGAAGTCGGGTAAGTACTGTGCTTTCCATAAACAGTACGGACAAGTTACGGACGACTGCTATGCCATCCAAAGTGAGATCGAACGCCTCGTACGAAAGGGCCTACTCAAGGAGTTCATCGCCGCTCATATGGAAGCTCCTACCCAGAGAGAACGATCTCGATCCCCGCACTCGCCTCAGACTAGCCACAAAATATCTCCATCGCGAAGGAGCGGCAAGGAGCCGGTCGATCATAACCTTCCGACCAGAGGATTCATCAATACCATTGCAGGAGGACCGAACGGAGAAAATTCTCGATCAAGTCGGAAACGCACGACTCGGAAGCTAGAACAAGGAAGAGCGGGGCCCCCGGTTCCCAATCGAGTTCATCAAGTCAATAGCATCGAGCATAACGCTATTGTATTTAGCGATAGGGATATCGATGTAAACCGCCCGACGTCCCGATGGTGATCACTGTTGTCGTGTCGAACTTTGCTGTGGCACGCACCTTGGTCGATAATGGAAGCACAACCAACGTTCTTTTTTGCTGTGGCACGCACCTTGGTGGATAATGAACCTAGGAAATATAATAATGCAGCCGGTCAATACCCCTCTTGTCGGGTTCGAGGGGATGAAAATCACCCCGATCGGCGTCATGCGAATGCCGACCTCTTTAGGAGAAGCACCCCGAAGGCGAACCCTGCTTACAGATTATCTTGTCGTGGACGCCCCGTTCGCGTACAACTTGATCTTGGGAAGGCCTGCTCTCAACCAATTTCGGGCGATAGTCTCGACCTAACACCTCAAAATCAAGTTCCCTACCCCCTCAGGGGTGGGGGAGGTCAAATGCAATGTTCGCGACGCTTGGAGGTGTTATACGGTGTCATTGGAAAGAGAGAAGCAAGTTTCACAAACTTCCCCGTCGGCTGTCCCGTTGGTAAATGTCGATCTTGACCTTCCAGCGGAGACCTCTTCCCGAAAGCGGAAAAACGAGGAATCCCGGATCGAGCCGATCGGGGAACCTAAAGTCATCGAGCTAGTCCTCGGGAACTCGGAGAAGGTAACACGGATTGGCTCACAATTGGGGGAGGAAAAGGAAATAATGCTGATCGAATTCCTGAGGGAGAATGTCGATGTGTTTGCCTGGAGCCCATCGGATTTTCCTGGGATCGACCCGGGGGTGATCGTCCACCACCTTAATGTCGATCCGACCGTTAAGCCGGTTCAGCAGAAGAAAAGAACTTTTGGGGAAGAAAGAAATAAGATAATCACAGAAGAAGTCGATAAGCTCCTCAAGGCAGGGTATATAGTCGAGATGCAGTACCCGGATTGGCTTTGCAATGTTGTCGTGGTCCCCAAGTCGCCCGGGAAGTGGCGCATGTGCAATGACTTTACGGATTTGAATAAAGCCTGCCCGAATGATCCATATCCACTCCCCCGGATCGACCTTCTGGTCGATGCGACCGCCGAATGCCAAATGTTGAGTATGATGGATGCCTTCCAAGGTTACTACCAAATTTACATAGCGCCTGAAGACCGGTCGAAAACATCATTCGTGGTCGAGCAGGGGGTCTATTGCTTTTTGGTGATGCCGTTCGGATTGAAGAACGCAGAAGAGACCTACCAAAGGCTGGTGAACAAAATGTTCAAGGAACTAATCGGCATGACCATGGAGGTGTATGTCGATGACATGATCGTTAAAAGCGATCGAGAGGCCAATCATCTCGATCACCTGAAAAATACGTTCGCCATTCTCCGGCAATATGGCATGAAGTTGAACCCCTCAAAATGCACTTTTGGGGTCTCGGGGGGGAAGTTCCTGGGGTACATGGTCAGCCAGCGAGGAATCGAGGCAAACCCCGCCAAAATCGAGGCGATTCAAGAAATTGCGACGCCACGGACCATCCGAGATGTGCAGCGCTTATGTGGCCGCATTATTGCGTTGAATCGTTTCATCTCCAGATCTGCCGATCGGAACCTGCCCTTTTTCAAAACTCTTCGATCCGCAGTGCGCCGGCCCGCCGGTATGGGTGCGCCACTGTCGGACGACGGGGGTCGACCGGAGGAAGAGACCGGGTTTGGAATGGCCAGAGGAGTGCGAGAAGGCATTGGCCGATCTGAAAGCGTACCTATCATCCCCACCATTACTCGCTAAGCCTGTCGAGGGGGACCCTTTGTACCTCTACATAGCCGTGTCCGACGATGCCATAAGTTCGGTAATCATCATCATAGTAGAAAGGGTCCACCGACCGGTATACTATGTGAGCAAAGTCCTCCAGGGAGCAAAAAAGAACTACTTGGAGATAGAAAAATTTGCGCTGGCCTTGGTGACCGCCGCCCGAAAGCTGCGCCACTACTTCCAGTCGCATCCCATTGTGGTCCTGACCAACCAACCCCTGAAGCAAGTGCTGTCCAAGCCAGACGTCTCGGGGAGAATGACCAAGTGGGCGGATCGAATTAGGAGAGTTCGATGTTTCTTTCCAACTGCGAACGGCGATCCATGCGCAGGCCTTAGCAGATTTCCTACTCGTGAGGGTGGGAAAGCCGACTGAACCCGAGAAGCCAGTCGAACCATGGATTATGCACACGGATGGCTCCTCGACCTCTCAGGGAGGGGGAGCCGGGGTGTATTTAAGAAGTCCGAAAGGTCTGGAGCTCGAGTTCGCCATAAAATTAAATTTTATAGTCACCAACAACGAGGCAGAATACGAGGCTCTAATTGCGGGAATGAAGATTGCTGCCGACCAGAGAATGGACCACCTACAAGTTTTGGTCGATTCCCAGCTGGTCGCGAGTCAGGTCTCCGGGGCATACGACACACGGGAGGTCTCCATGGCAAAATACTTGGGAAGGGTGAAGGCGTTGAAGGACTTGTTCGCCTCCTTCACCCTGGACCAGGTACCAAGGGAAGAGAACGAGCGAGCAGATGCTCTCTCCAAATTTGCAAGTTCCCAGAAGGGGACAAGGAGCCGATCGATTGCGTTTATGGTTGCCGACAAGCATGAAATCGATTAAGACTCCGCCGAACGGGTACTTCCCGTCGAGTTGCGGGAACCATCGTGGCAAGACGAGATAAGGAGTTACCTCGTGGACGGGACCCTACCCGGTGACGCTGTTGCCGCTCGAAGAGTCAGGTACCGTGCGGCCCGCTTTACACTAGACCGGTCCGGAAGACTCTTCAAAAAGTCCTCCTTTGGGCCGCCTCTATGCTGCCTCGATCAACAAGAAGCGATCGAGGTGATGGACTCCATTCACGGGGGGAGTTGCGGGAACCACTCGGGCGGCCGGTTATTAGCTCATAAAATCACCAGGAGCGGTTTCTTCTGGCCAACACTGGTCGAGGACACCAAACGCTTCGTTCGAAAGTGCCCGAAACATCAGTACCACTCGAACTTAAACCACCGACCCCCCATGGGTATGATCAGTGTGGATATATCATGGCCGTTCGACCAGTGGGGAATAGACATTGTGGGGCCTTTCCCCCTGGCCACCGGTCAGCGAAATTTCGCAATCGTTGCGGTCGAGTATTTTACCAAGTGGGTCGAAGCGGAAGCGGTCGCGAAAATCACTAACGCCTCCGTCCGATCCTTTATTTGGAAAAACATAATATGCCGTTTTGGGGTTCCTAGGGTGCTGATTTCTAACAACGGAACCCAGTTTCAGAGCAGAAGGACCGTCGAATGGTGTAGAGAGCATGGGATCGAGCAGCGGTTTACGTCCGTCGGAAATCCCCAGTCGAACGGCCAGGCCGAAGTGACTAATAGGATATTGGTACAAAACCTGAAGACAGTGCTAGGGGCTCATAAAGGCGAGTGGGCGGACGAAGTCCCCGGTGTTCTCTGGGCTTACCGAACGACCCCCCGATCGGCCACAGGACAAACCCCATACGCCCTCGTTTATAGCTTAGAGGCCGTCATCCCCGCGGAAATAATGTATGCTACAGCTCGAGTTGCCCATTTCGACCCCAACGAAAACGGCTTCATGCGTGAGCACGAACTGGAGGTCATTCAAGAGTTACGGGATCGGGCCTGGGTCAAGATGCAGAATTACAAGGCGGCCGCCGCCAAATTGCAAATTGTACAATAAGGGGCCGCCAAATTGTAGAGGATCAATCCGGTCGAGAACTCCCCCGACCATGGGGGGCCGGGAACCTAAGAAGATTCTTTACATAGTCGATCATCACCTCTCTCTCTGTTCGATTATATCTTTTATGATATCTGTTCGAGATGCTTGTCGATCGAAATGTTGTTCATTCAAATATTTCTGTTCGATTACCCATGTTTAAGCCTTCAAGATGTTTTCATGCAAATATGTTGTTGCAATTTGCTAAAATCGAGTGGCACAAAGAGAAACGAACGAAAGAAAATGATGACAAAACGAACGGTGTCAAATATGTTCCATTGATGTTGTTCGAGCGGTTACAAAACGGGTTTAGGGGAGCTAGTCTATTACACGGGAGCTAATCTATTACATTGACATCATCCTCCCCGTCGATGCGGTCTTCGACCGCTCCATCGCCACTCCCCGGATCAACTTGAGCAGGCCCTTGCACCTCCATTGGGCTCCCTCCGCCTTGGCCGTCCATATCCTGGTCGAGCTCTCGCTCGATATCTTCCAGGGCTTGCTTCTGGACCAGGTCGGCGGCGTACTTGAATTCGTCGTCGGCGCAGAGCGTGTTGGTCGGACCAGGTACCCCGGTAGAGTCGATCGGTTGGCACGATTCATCCCGGTCGAGACCGATGTCGTCCCGATTGAACTCTTCGGGGACGAACCCCAGATATTCCAGATGCCGTACAGCCAAATCGAACGCCCCGTTGAGGCGGGGGAAGGATTTCACCGTGCACGCCGTGTTGAAAACGGGGCTCTTGAGGAACCTTTCGACGGCCGCCCTCGATATAGCCTGCTCTTGGTCGGGGAGTTGCTGCAACTCCTCTCGAACGCCGACTCCATGACCTTTATTATAGCCCTGGTCGTAGGAGGCTTTCTCCTCTCGTCGAGCCAGGTCACGGGCCCTCTCGGCCTCACTAACCTCCGTGACCTTCTCCTCGAGGGATTTCTGGAGGGCT
Source organism: Petrea volubilis (assembly GCA_026212405.1). Taxonomy (NCBI): domain Eukaryota; kingdom Viridiplantae; phylum Streptophyta; class Magnoliopsida; order Lamiales; family Verbenaceae; genus Petrea; species Petrea volubilis. Next base: position 12,963,117 of record CM047886.1, read on the forward strand.
TCGACGCGTGTTGCTTGGTCCTCCAGGTTCTTCTCGGCTACCTCCCGCTCCGATCGGGCAACGGCCAACATTATCTCAAGCTCTTCGATTTTCTGCTTGAGCTGCCTCGGCTCGTTCTTAGCCGTCAATCGATACATCCACTTGTACCGATCTTTCCCCTCCTTGTACACCTCCGCTCGGCGGTATACATGGAAAAATGCCTGAGACGCCATCTGCCGATCGAACACAGTAATCGGATAAGAAAGACAATAAAAAAGGATCGAATAAAAACGTCGATTGGAAAAAGGGTCTTACCCCGATTATACCCCTCTCGAACCAGCGACGGATTTGGGGAAGGCTTTGACCGAGGAGGTACTGGTGATCCTCCTCGAATTGGCACCCCTGTGACAGGTGCGCGATGTGGGCCTGGTCCCGTCCCCTGAAGGTGTTGATCGGTTGCCCCTCAATACGACGAAGCGCCCGATCGGATGGGCGGTCGAACGCCAGTATCCTCACATCCTCGTCGGAGTCCGATGACTCCAATAGTTCATCGCGATCGGCGGCTTCTTTCCCCTTGCCTTTGCCTGTGTGGTCGGGCCCTCTTTTTCTCTTCATTCTGGCGGCCGGGGTGCCTCCTTACCTGATCACCACTCCGGTCTGAACCGGCCTTGTCGGGGTTGTCTCCGGGGGCGAGACGACGGCCGTCGCGGACCTCTCGCCTGTAACTTTGACCTCCTGATCGAGGTCGGGCCTCACTGCCGACCGGCTCGTTGGCGGGGTAACACTGGGGACCCCTGTTCAGACGGCTTGGGCTCCTCGACAGCCAGACAGGGCCCGCGCACCTCCAGGCGCTGAGCCTGGCTGGCTCGAGGACCGGGCTGCGGCCCGTTCGTTCTTCTTCTTCTGGGCAGCTGCGAGACGGGCAAGCATAGTCTTGTGGGCGTCCATTAGAACTTCACCGTCTGCAAAGGAGAAACCAACCGTCAGAAACAACACAAAATTTAAGCCGCTTAATGTACCGATCGGGGTCTAAAGCACATACCAAGAACGACCCCCTCGGGCGCTTCGACCGGGGAGATGCCTGTGCGGTTTAAGAAATGCTCCTTTGATAGATAACCGCTCCACATCAGTCCCCGATCGATTTGTCGGGTCCGGAAGAAGGGATCCTCCCAGGTCGGATTCCCCACGCCCTCGAACTCGATCCTCTCGATCTCATCGTTCCAGAGGTGCCGGACGGGGAAGCCCGACGGGTGGTGGACGAAGAAAAACTTCTACTTCCACCTTTCCTCGTATGACGACTGCCGGGTCTGAATTATTCTTGACCCGGATCGCGCCATGATGTAAAAGAAATAGCCCCGGTCTCCCGGCCCCGACCGGGCGGAGTTTTGAACCTTGAAAAAGGCCGCAAAATTTTTAACCGATGGGGCCTGGCCTAGGGCCCTCATCATGACTATAAAGCTATAAATTATGCAATGAGAATTCGGAGAGAGCTGTGCGGGAGGAAGATTTAAGAAGTTGTAGATCGCCGCCGCATCGGGCGAGATAGGGAACCTAAACCCGTTCCACAGTGCCTCCAAATGGATGGCGACCGTGTTTGGGGGCGGGCTTCCCATCCGTGATCCAACGGGCGGCGCGTAGGCATGAAAAGTCGAGGGGATATGGAACTTGGTCACAGCATTCGAGACCTCGGTTGGAGTCATCGTCGACGGAATATCGTCGTGCTCCCATTCAGTGTGATACGAACGAAAGGCGCCGACTTCATCGTCGACTTCCTCCACCTCATCGGTCGCGTTTAGCTCGACCTCCCCCTCGGCACTATCGCCTGAAGAGGACGAGCTGCTGCTCGCACTGCTCCCCTCGGAGCTACTCTCAGAGGAGCTGTCTAATCCGACCTCTCTAATGACTCTACGACTATCCATGGATGAAAGAACAAGGAAAAATGAGGCTATGAGAGGAAAGTTACCTATGCGAGAGTCGGATCGGATCCACCTAGGGTTGAGAGTTTCAAACGGCTGGGGAGACAATCGATCGGCACAGCTCTAGAGACTCTTGCGGAATGGTGAAGTCAACGCTCGCGTTCGCCGCCCCTATTTATAGGCGGGTAAAAACCGCCCTCAGGAATATAAAACGCAGCCATTATTATAGTTGTGACTTTTCAAATTCTGGCGGTAATAACCTAATCGAACTCACTCCCCCGGTCGGCAGGTCTGCCGACCAGGGGAGGGGGGGCTAATGACGTGGCATATTTCCGACTGGAAAACCGGCCCCTCGCGTACCCCCCGATGGATCCCATCGAATCCTCTCGACGGGAACCGAACAGCTTTGCGGCTCCCCTCCTTGTCGGCTTACTGGTCATAATGATTTCTTCTAGAAGTCCGCTCCTCAACAAACTGATCGATATGCGTGTCGATCGGGTCTATGCCGCGTTCAACGGATCCCTGCTAGCATTAAATGCTCCGTCAGACAAGGTATGGGGAACCCACCTAACCCCATACCTCATTAATGAGGTGCCAGCTACCATCTGTATACCCTACCTCTGGGTCTACGGATCGCACACGTCAGTCCCCCGCAGCCTACTTGGCTCGGTGGGCCCCCGGGAGCGTGGCATACTTGTACATGGTATAAATACCCCTGCATTTATGGTAAGAAAGGGCATTAAATACAGACAATACTCTTACTCTGTTCAAATTACAAAAACCGATCCGCTGACTTAAGCATCGGAGGGTCATAGCCGAGACTTATCTCGGCTAGCTCACGTTGCTGTTTCCCTTTGTTGCAGGCAACTTCCCGATCAAATACATCCATACACACAACCGACCAGGGTAATCGACCAGAGTCGAACAGCTCCCAGAATCGACCCGCATCACTACTAAATTATAATATGTCATTAATTATAATTTTTTTTTAATTACGTACAGATATCGAATGTGCCAATATTATTAACAATGTGGACCAGACGATTCGACCAGGAATTGGAGGCCTGTCTGGTCCGTTTGACCCCCAAAAAACCGCCCTCCAATTGACCTAATGTGGACCGGCCTAAATCGGCTAATAATCGGTTTAACCAGTGTTGGGACAATCACTTGAACCAGCGAATTGCTGTTTTTTGAAAAAAAAAAAACAAAGTCTTATTTGTTTAACAAACTACAAAATATTTTACACAATACAACATCAACAAAATCTCGATTCTATTGGTACATTTTCTCTCTCTGCTTCATTTTCTTAAAAAAAATTTTTACTCAGTAATGATCGATCAAAGAAGCTTTTTTTTTTTTTTTTGCTATAACTAATTTTTCTTGTTAAATTTCTTATTATTAGTTAAAGACTCTCGAGTTAGAACCTAGATCTAAGTATATAAACTTCTTTGGCATAGAAAATCACATTTGCATCTTATCTTATGTGTAATAAAGGAGATGAACAATTTTTTTTTTAAATGCATTCTTAATTTACTAATGGCATCTGTTTGATTTCACTGTGAACTTCAGTAAATTTTTGTTTCCAACAAAAAAATTGAAAACCTTATTTTTTTAATTTAATTTTCAAAATACTTAAAATGGTTTTTTCCCCCTAAAAATTGCACAACTTTAATGTAATCAAGCCACTTAGGTCAAATTAATATAAATAATAATTTTAATTAACTCATCAATAACGATGGTGATTGAATATTTTTGTCATGTAATAGATTTTAAAAGATGATTTCATTTATTAGAACTTTGTGATTCAAAAATAGTTGTAAATTTGATAGTGGAGTTTGTTATTGGTTCGATTAATAATTTATGAATTTGGTTGGATATTTGATGTGAAATGATATTTTCTTGATAAGAATTTAAAAGAATTATAATAAATTGAAAACTTTTTTTAATGTTTATATATATATAAATATATATTTTAATTGTACTATTTTATTATTAATATCTATAACATCTTACCTATATATAATATTAAATATATTTTATAATTTATTATAACATCACACCGGTCGAACCGGTGGCTGAACCGATCGAACAGGTAACTAGTAAGGCCGCCAATTCTATGTCCAATTCGATTTTCAGAACACTGATTACTAGTATTAATAAAGACTGATCTTTAAGTAAGATTCTATATATGCAACACTACTATTTATTAATACAAAGTTTTGGCCATTTTTCTATCAATATATATTTTTTTAAAAATTAAATAATCATATTTTGAATGTATGTCTACGTGTAGTTCGCAAAGTATTAGAACCAACTTGTAATTTAAGCTCTAATTTTAAATTATGTTTTAACTAAAAATCAAGTTACGTTACTGACTCGTCAATCAAAAGTAAATTTTGGACTCTTCGAAATATATATAAATAACTATATTTTTATAAATTACTTCATTTTGTATTGTATGTTCTTTTTCCAAAACAAATCTAATGCATATATTTCATTTTTTAAAAGGATTTACAATTATTTAAATATATCATAATTCAATTTTAATAGAAAAGGATACACTTAGATTATAGTTAAACGGTACTATCCATTTTTGTTCAAGTGATTGAGTTAACTGAAGGACAGCAAGAACTCAAACGTCAGTTGGAAAAGCCACAAATTAAGCAAATGGAGGAGACTTTCAATCTAAAACTGGAAGAACTCTCGAAAGGGATCCAAAATATGAAAAGGAAAACTATTTTCGTTGCAGAAAATGCTCTCTCCGCCGTCATTGTGCCAACAGGTAAAACTAATCCCAATTCAATAATCAAGCACACTAATGAATAAATAACAGGTTTTCCAGTCAACTAACTTTTTGTGTTGTCATTTACTTTCCTTACTTATAATATAAGAAAGCAAAAATAATAGAGTGAAAAATCAACGAGGTTTACCAAAGAATAGTCAGGGGCTATTTAAATTTAAAGATATATATATATATAGGGTAATTTTGAAGTTAGGAGTGCATGTACCCCCTTAGAGCTATATTCCGACACTACTAGTATGGCATACTTGAAAGTTGTCTCCTTTCTAACCAACTAATAATTAAATTCAACAAAATAGTGACAGATTAATATTGTAGTTCATCAGTTTCCCCTTATTTTGTTCTAGGCAAAAGGCTTAAAAAGGGCTGTTTTTTCCTTCTCTTTTCAGGTCGGTGCACATTTTAAACATCTCTTCACAGGCTCGTTATCTTTCTTGCTTTTAAGCTTTATCCTTTGCTTATATTATACATATGTAATCTATATTGTTTTCTATACTATATTATAAAACATCGGGGTCCTTCAACAATTACCTTCGTGTCTTTCAATTTTTGGTGTTTTTCGTGTTCAATTTCTTTTTTTCTTTCCCTTTTTTCTCCTATTTTCCACATTTTTTTATGGGCTCTCTCTCTCTCTCTCTCTCTCTCTCTCACACACACACACACACAAACACACACACACTCATCTTTCATTATTCAATATTTTTTTTTCTTTTTTTACATTTATTTTTAATCATATAAATTTATTTTTAAAAGTTATTCTTCATCATTTATCATTAATTGAAAATTTTTTAAAATAATATACTCATAGAACAAAATTAGCAAATATTTATATTTTTATTCTAACAAATTTGAGTAAATAATTGAATTATAGTATTTTATATTTTGCACACATATCGATTGTACCACACTGCTAGTATATATAATATTATATATACATATACGATTAATAAGGCACTGATTCCTTGAAATAACCACCTTTGGTGGGATTTAGCTCTTGTCTAATACAGGGTCACTTCAATTACTTTCAATGCACATTTTGATAGATGCCTGCTATAGATAATATAGCAGAGACAGGGAGGGTGTTACAAGGGCCAGAGTCGCCATGTTGCATTGGGAAGTGCAGTGGTTGCACTCCGTGCAATAGGTTCACCAGGAATTAGAGCATGAACATTACATTTGGATTTGCAAGTGAAAGGGAAAGATATACCCATCATCATTGAATTTATTGTGGTATTGAAGAAGCTACATAACATGACAAAATACATAGCTATTGATCTATATCTAATCAATATGAAGTTATGTAGTATCGCTACATTTTGCTTCCAGCACTAATATACTACAGATATTGGTGTTCATCTCTTCGCTTCTACTTCGTCGAGTTTGGAATTTTTTTCAACAACTAATATAAGATATCACCTTTTTGAATGCATAACAAAAAGAAATAATTTCAATTGAACTGATATATAACACTTTGTATACATATTCAATTAAACATGCCTTGTTTAGTTACAAAATCTTTTTGCACGTAGTTATGAGAAGCATCATAAAAAGGAAGTTATAAGATATCAAGAATTAAATATTCTCCATTCCACCAAAGGACTTCTGAATAAAGGTTGCCTAGCAACAAAATCTTTTTGTGCATAGTCAATTTGGCACGCTCAACTAAATCATATGACAACTGTTAAACACATTTTGATAAATTATATATATGCTAATTCTCCCAGCATTCTATACACTTGTAATCATACTTGTTATCATGTTTTGTGTTTGTCATATAATTTCTAGGTTTCTTTAATAATTTGGTTCTTTTTTAAAAAACTTTCCTTTAAAATTACAAAAAATTGTGTCTAAGTTCACAAAACTTTTAAGGGTCAAGGTTTTGGATGGAAGTTGGTGATTTCAACAAAAGGGTTAAATGAATTTCCAATTTAAGAAAAGTATTGTATTTGAACGTAAATGATACAACAAGATGATCGACAAGTCGGGAATGATTAGTAGCACAATTCATTTTTGTTTATTTAACAAGCATAGAACCAAAAAAAAGAAAGAAAAAGAACTAGCTTCACAAATATTGAAAGATCCAAAGGGATTAGGATGTTTCAAAATTATTAAAGAATGAATAAATTATAACTAATTAAGCAGAAAGGATTGTTAATGTTTATAAGTAAATCACAATTCTATTACTCCTTCCATTATATTTTCTTAAAAATAATGATTCGTCACCTAAGAAATTTTTTTTCTAGAATTTTTGTTATTATTTTTACATAAATCAACTCTTTAGATTTAAAAATTATACCATTCATCTTTTACTATAATAAAAGTATTTATATTCTTATTAACAGGTGATTCATAAATGTTATCTTACGTAAGTAATATGTGATATACATACCATTGAACGTGATCGAGTGGAGGAGTCAACGATATAAATCTGTACATTTTCTTTTGAGTTGAGTATCACAATTAAATTATATATTATTTTCAAAATGGGTGAATGTTTGTTTATTACATAGTATTACATTTTTCTCATGTATAAAAATGATAATGAAAAGATTATTGAAACTCTTATAAAATCTTTTATATATTAAATCTCCTCGTCAGTATGGTACAATGAAGAATTGATCTCCTTTATATACATTAGCATTTCAATCATAATTGTGCATCACCTTGATTGGGCTTAGTATTTTACCTTCCCCTATAAGTGTTGATAATTATTCATATTAGCCTGACATATTACCTCATCTTGCCTATGCTTACGTGTGATATTAAGTATTAACCACATAAAAAGTTGTAATTTATTTTTTACACAAAACACGTTTTTTCTTTATTTGTTGTTTCACTTTTATGTCTAACAGATTTAGTTAGATTAGTTTCATTAGTTAGTCTAGTTAATTAGAGTTAGTTTACAGCTGTCTATGGGCCCACTTGTAAATACATATATGTACTACTCTTCAGATGAATAGAAATGATGAATTCATTTTTTCCAGTTTCGTTTTCCACATGGTATCAGTGACTTTTCCCTAATTCTCTCTCTCTCTCTCTCTTCTTCTGCCCTATTTTTCTCTCTCTAACCTTCCTTCTTCCTCCTTTCTCTCTCTGCTTCCATTAATGGCAGCTCCTCTTCCCGATCACCTCCACAATCCCTCTCACCCCTATTACCTCCATCCTAATGAAAATCCCAGCCTCATCCTGGTTTCAGCTCCCTTAACTAGCTCCAATTACCATTCATGGGCTAGAGGAATGAAAATGGCTCTGCTCTCCAAAAACAAGTTTCAATTTGTCAATGACTCATCTCCTACCACTTCCCACCTTAAAGCTGCCCATCATCTCCTGCGCTACCTCAAAGCCACTCCCGGCCATGGCCTTTTCTTTCCTTCCACTCCTTCCACCTCTCTTCGTGCCTTTAGTGATTCTAATTGGGCAGGCTGTCTTGATTCCCGTCGTTCGGTCACTGGTTTTTGTGTTTTTCTCGGTGATTCACTTATTAGTTGGAAATCGAAAAAGCAACCCACCGTTTCTCGTTCTTCGCCTGAGGCTGAGTATCGTGCTTTAGCCTCCACCACTTGTGAACTTCAATGGCTTAAATTCTTGCTTGATGATCTTCTCATTCCTTCCACTACACCTGCACTCATCTATTGTGACAATCAATCAGCACTTCATATTGCCGCCAATCCTACTTTTCATGAACGAACGAAACACATTGAGCTTGATTGTCATATTGTTCGTGAAAAAGTTCTCTCAGGTCTCGTTCGTCTTCTTCCCGTCAAATCTGTTGACCAATTAGCGGATATCTACACGAAGCCTCTGCCTACTGCCCGTTTTCGCTCTCTTCTTCTCAAGCTGGGCGTGTTGTCTATACACTCTCCAGCTTGCGGGGGGGTATTAACCACATAAAAAGTTGTAATTTATTTTTTACACAAAACACGTTTTTTCTTTATTTAGAGTTAGTTAGATTAGTTTCATTAGTTAGTCTAGTTAATTAGAGTTAGTTTACAGCTGTCTATGGGCCCACTTGTAAATACATATATGTACTACTCTTCAGATGAATAGAAATGATGAATTCATTTTTTCCAGTTTCGTTTTCCACATTAAGCAGAATCACGCGTATCATTATTGTATGGACCCATTGCGGCATGTAGGTTGTGATCCTTGCAAGTAGCATTAGGTTTGCCGTATTGGTTGAACACAGCCCCATAGCTTCCGAGTCCCTCCCCATGCATACGATGGAGCATTCAATTGCGATGGGGTCTTATGTTTTTTTGGCGTGCACCTGGGCATGTCAGCATTGCTAGCAAGGTTGCTCATTGCATTTGGTGGATAAGGTAGCAACTGATGATTGGGATCCATAAGGAGGTGCTTATGAGTAATTATTATTGAATCCTTTATTATAATATTATATCATGCACATTAAGTCACATGAATTCGTTGTATGTGAACTTGTTAACTTTTATAATTTTGAAAGCAATCGAGCACTTTGTGAACTCTCTAATCCTTTTGCTAATGATTTAAAGCCTTCCACCCTTGGTTGTCAAAGAAGCAGATATAGTATACTGTGACTCCCTGCGGTTTGAGTTCCATAGAAACTTATACACATACACAAACGAGTCAAAATAGACATCTGTACAATAACAATCGTAGTATGTCGCATCTTGCTACAAGGAAATTATTACGATGGAGCCCCTTAAATCCTTTTCTCAACTTGTAACCAAGTCACTTTTCTACGCTTCTATTGCACTACTTTGATATAACTGTATGTAAGAAGAGTCAGCACAACTGCTGAGTAGGAGGCTTTACCTAGCCACATAAGATGCACGTGTGTGGCTCAACTGCATTTAGTCACATAATTACATAATATATCACATAATACACCACACAATAAATTCTCAATTTAACATGATTAGAAGCATAATACACATGAATCGAAGTAAAAATTATAACTTATGAAGATAAGTAAAGCTCATACCTTAACTAGTTATGTGTAAACTTTAGGGTTCCCTTTTATATGTGTGAAAGTGTGTGTGTGGCCATGTATATCCAGCAGTCGTTGGTGTTTTCATGTGTGTGTTGTGTGTGTTGAGTGTGTGTTCTGGTTTAAAATGTCGGGGAAGGTCCTCTATTTATAGGATTTACCTCAAGATACATGTATTATTTTATTAATAAATCTCAAGGCTAATTTTTAGAGCATCCAAGTACATGAATCAAAATTGGGTAAGGGTTTAGGTGTTCTAAATCTTATCTTTTCCATATCTTAAATGTGTATTTTTGGCAAAATCATGACCATTGACCTTGTCTTAAGAATTACGAGTAAGACTATAGCTCTCGAATTAAGATAAGGCTTGTATAAATCATGTACAAGTGTCATTGGGTTTAGGGTGATGAAAAAAAGTGTACCCACATGTGTCTTTTGATTCTTGGAGACCACCTTATCTTAACTTCATAACAAAAATGTCTCATGAGGTGACTTGTTCATATTTCCTAAAGATAACATGTGTATAATAACATGTGCCCTAAATCTCTTCTAACATATGACATGGACAAGTGTTCTAACACATATAACAAATAAAATAGCCTACAATTATATTTATTTTTTAATAATTTCAAAATTATATATTTTAGGGTTAAAAAAATCGAATTTATGCATATATGTGTATATTGTAACCGGTTTGACATATATAGGTGTATATATATAATCGATATTATGTCTATTTCTTATAAAAAAAATTAAAATATCACATAATTCACATATAAAAAAATTAGGATGTGGCAGTATACAGGCCTATCACAAAGATACTTGAAAGCATATTTTGAGATGATCTTGAAGAAAGCGAAAGTTTCGATTCAAAGCTAAAATTCTGAGATTAAATTGTTGGTGTATTTCATTTGGAACCACGATCAAAGAGTGTAGATATCAAGAGCTAATTAGTTAGTTATAACCAAGGAATGAATTATAATTATACCTTTATGTTCATATGGTCATATCTTATGATGGATTTTGAGGGTGTCAAATATAGCCACCATAAATGAATTTATTGTTGCATTGAAGAAGCTATATAACATGACCAGATGCATAGTTGTTGATCTATAAATAATAAATATGAAGTTATGTAGTATCCCTACAATTTGTTTCCATGACTAATATCCTATATATATTCGTGTTCATGTCTTCGCTTCTACTTCTTTGAGTTGGAATTTTTTCAAGAAGTTATATAAGATATCACCTTGTTGAATGCATAACAAAAGGAAATAATTTCAATTGGGGTGAGCTGTTGTATAAAAAGTTGTATATACATTCAATTAAACATGACTTGCCTTGTTACAAAATCCTTTTGCACGTAGTTATGGGAAGCTTCTAAATAAGATTAAAAAGTAGTTACAAAATATCTGGAATTAAATGTTCCCCATTCCTCCGAAGATCTTTTGAATAAAGGTTGCTTGGTAACAAAATCATTTTGTGCATAGTCAATTTGGCACACCCAACTAAATCATATGGTAAGTGCGAAACACATTTTGATAAATTATATTTATGCTAGTTTTCCTAACTTTCTATATACCCATAATCATCATTATTATGATGTTTTGTGCTTGTCATATAATTTCGAGGTTTCTCTAATAATTTGGTCATATTTTCAAAAAGCTTTCCTTTGAAACTACAAAAACATCATGTCTAAGTTCACAAAACTTTTACCCATCAAGGTTTTCAATGGAAATTGTTGAGGTTTTCAATGGAAATTGTTGATTTCAACAAAAGAGTTAAATGATTTTTCAATTTAAGTAAGTGTAGTGTATTTGAGCATAAAGGATACAACAAGATGACAAGCTGGGAAGGATTAGTAGCCCAATTCGGTTTCGTTTGATCAATCATAGAATGAAAAATTAAAAATAAAAAATAAAAAAAGAACAACTACTTTCACAAATACTTAAAGATATATCTAAAGGAAAATTATGTTTAAGGGATTAGGATGTTCAAAAAATATTCAAGAATGAATAACACCAAACTAACTAATTATGTTTAAGGGATTATATTTTTAATTTTTTAGACTAGTAAAAGATGAGTATCATACTTTATTATTGAGTGAAAAAAAAGCTATCGAGTGAAGAAGAAAAAAGATAAAATTTTTAAGAAAGAAGTAATAACAATTTAATTTTACAGTATGATTGACGCTTAACAATTTTTAAATTCTAGTAATTTATAATCTTCGTTAGTCAATTTTTTTATGACTTTATAACTTGATAAATTTTGCGGAAAAGAATTAATGTTTTAATGGAGAATCACAATTTTTAAGAAAATTAAATAATAGAAGTAATATTATTGTCATTAGTATTGAAATTATTTTTTTGAATAAGTTATAAACTCAACAATTCCGTCTCCTAATTAATTAAACCTTTCTTTCTCTTTAATAAGTTTTAAATATTGAAATCCCTTAATCTCAATTTTTGCCAGACCCAATTTCATGAAAGAATCATTTAATTTCATTTATGCTATAACCATATTTCTATTGCATTCAAATCTTGAAGATTTCCCATCAAGTGAATAAAAAAACTCAAAAATTTCCAAATATTATGTTCTTTTACTGCATAAACTTTTCAAAATTTATTTTTTGAATCCTATCAAGTTTTTCAATCAACAATAGTAGTATCCTATTCCTCTATTAAATCCTCGATATCGATAAAAGTTAAAACACACTGTAGCAAAAAGAAAAAGAAGAAAAGCTATTAAATTTTTTAAACTAGCTATTAAAAGATGAATATCATACTTTCTTATTGAGTTAAGAAAAGCTATCAAGTGAAGAAGAAAAAGATAAAAATTTTAAGAAGAAATCAAAGAAGTAATAACAATTTTAATTTATAGTATGATCAACGCTTAACAATTTTTAAATTCAAGTACTTTATAATCTTCGTTGGTCAAATTTTTTGTGATTTTATAAGTTGATAAATTTTGTGGAAAAAAATTTTAATGTTTAAAGAAAACTATCGAATGAAGAATCACAATTTTTAAGAAAATAAAATAAAATACATAATATTAATGTAATTAATATTGAAATTACTTGTTTGAATAATTTATAAACTTAACAATTTCATCTCCCAATTACTTAAAAGTTTTTCCCCTTTAATAATGTTTTAAAATCAGAATCCCTTAAATCTTATTTTTTGCCAGACCTAACTTCTTGAAAAAATCATTTAAAAGAAAAGGCTGAACGATAGATACTTCTTTGAAAAATAATTCTTAAATCTAGATACATGGCACTCAACATGAAACCCAACAAGTCTATCCGCTTCACAGTACTTTGCATCTTTCTTATATTCATTACAAGGATCAATGCAGCTTCAGAAAATGGCTTGAGCAAACCTACAGAGAATACATTTGAGACAAGGAGGGTCTTACAAGGGAGCGTGCCTACACGTTGCCTTGGGAAGTGCAATGGTTGCACTCCATGCAGTCTGTACGCCAAGGAAGTGGACCCCACACATGTCATTTGGGCTTGCAAGTGCAACGGAAAGATATATTGTGACAACCCAAAAAATTGCTAAAAACATGCATATTTATTTGTTTGACTTTCTTTTGTTATACATGTTATGGAGAAAATCAATTTATAAACTGTGAAACTTTATCATGATCGGACTGTTGCCCATATCTCTATCAATATATTAGATTTTAAAAAATGTATTCAAAGTAGTTCTTCTGCATAGTTACTATCTAATTTTTTTTGTTTCACAGAAAGAAAATCATGTAACTAAATGGAGATTACTTTGATGTCAAATTTTGTTCAAGTTTAAGGTGAAGTTATAAGCATAAAAGGTTAAAGACTGTGTTGTAATTTTACAAAGGATTAAAACAAAATGAATCAAGTGAAGGAGAATTGGGGGGTTGAGAGAAGGGCCAGATTTTGGCAAAGACATGTCCACCATTGGCTTTGCCACTACCTTTTGTTAGAAACATACACTTAAGGGACAAAAAAAGGAATAAAAGAGAAAGGGCTTAGCTTCATAGCAACTTAGGTGAATGCATTCATTTCTCCACTATAAGGTACGATTCGTTTTCCTTTCTCATTAAGACTTGCTTAATTACTCTAATATTACCATTTTTAATAAAAAAATTATAAATAAAATTCCGCTGAAAAAAATAAAAAAATAAAATTATAATATTTTTTAATTTTCGGCGGAAATTTCTGCCGAAACAAATTAAAAAAAATAAAATTATAATATCTTTTAATTATCAGCGGATTTTCGGTGGAAATTTCCGCCGAAAAAAATTAAAAAAAAATAAAATTATAATATTTTAATTATCGGCGGATTTTCCGCCGAAAAAAATTTTAAAAAATAAAATTATAATATCTTTTAATTATTATAAAAATAAAAAAAATAAAAAAAATAAAATTATAATATTTTTTAATTATTATAATAATTAAAAAAATTATAATAAATTTTTATATTTGTTTGTATTATAATATTTTAGAATATTTTTGTATTATATTCGTTTGTTGCTCCATTGCAAATTTTTGTGCAAGCCTATTGCGTGAAATTTATGTTTGGGTTATGTGGATGGATTAATATAATAGTCTATAATGGGGACATTCTTACTCGCACTAAGTTCGGTCACACCAGAACTAATCATGTGGTAAGTGTTTTACACTTGTTATGTGATTGGTGTTCCTATTTTTTTGAAGTTATTTTTCGTAATACGTTTTGTTATATATATTTTATAAATAGTTTTCAGTAAATGTGTCAAATTATGCGTATTGTATTTATTATGACTTATTCTAGCTTTTATTTTAAAGTCAATTTTTTTTAAAGAAATTGTAAATTGTATTATGTTATTTGTAATCATGTTTGCCTTTTTTTATTTTTTGAATTTAAATATCGGTGTACGTTTTGTTATATGTATTTTAGGTTTGTGTTTATTATATGTGCCATTTTTTTTCAAGGATTGTGTTTATTATGACTTCATATAACCGTTATTTCGCCAAGCCTCATAACAAATCAAATATTTGTATTATATTAACTATTATGATCTCACGTAACAAATATGTCTACTTATAATGACGTATTAAAAGAAATTAATATAGTGATACGAAAGGTATTAAGAGTTACTAGAACAAGCTAGTTGTTCTGAGACTTAGCGACAGATGTAACAACTTAAATTGACATATAATATTTTGTTTAATGAATAAGTAAGGCTTAAATGTATAACGAGGAAATAACATTTACATATTTACATAGTTTAAATTAATTAGTTATTGCACAATAGTTGGCTGAGTAGATTAACAACAGTAATTATAGAATTGTTTGTTAAACGTACCCGTATGAGTAATGAATTAATAAGTTATTGCATTTGCAATTTTATAAATCTACATATTAAAAGTTATAATTTTGTCCAAAGATTATAAGGTCCTTACATTTCGGCGGATTATGAGTAATATTGTTAAAACTACGTAGTTCATACAACGAAGAAAACAATAAAACTAAAATTTAATGATTAAGGAAATAGAGTTATATTGAATTACTTAGTCTGTAACACTTGTTAAAAATATTTAGACATAAGCGGGTAGCGAATTTGTTATAAAACAAGATTTAATTTATTATTTTATTTATAATGTCACAAATGTTTAAAGAATAATAGATTAGTTTTAAATTTAATTTAAAAATATTATATATATTTTCGGCGGAATTTCCGCCGAAATTCCGCCGAAAATAAATTAATTTTTTTTAAAAAATATTATTTTTCGGCGGGATTTCGGTTGAAATTCCGCCGAAAATTAAAAAATAATTTTTATATATTTTATATAATTTCGGCGGAATTTCCGCCGAAATTCCACCGAAAATAAATTAATTTTTTTTTAAAAATATTATTTTTCGGCGGAATTTCGACGGAAATTCCGCCTAAAATTAAAAAAAAAATTTAAAAATTTCGGCGGAATTTCCGCCGAAAAAATACCACATATTTGTTCTTTATGAGTATTTTTACCCCTTATTTTCCATCATCTCCCTCCCCCCTCCCCCCTCCCCCCGTACCCGACGTCCCCTCCCGCCGCCGCTGATCCCTGCCCCGCCGCTGCTGTCCCCGCCCTCCCCTAGCCCACCGCCGCCGTCCCCCCCTCATCCCCCCTCCCTCCCACCCCAGCTCGCCCCGGCCCATCCCTCCCACCGCCGCTTCCCAGCCGCCGGCCACCTGCCGTCGCCAGCCCTCCCCTCCCCCTCCCCGGCCGCCCCTCCTCCTCCCCGTCCCCCCCTCCCCATCCCCCTCAGCCCCCCCGTTCCCCTCCCCCCTCTCCACGGCCGCCATTTGTTCAAATAACTTTTGTAAGTTTTTAGATTTGTGTATTGTTTTGGCAAAAATTAAATTTAAATATGTGATGCTATATTGTGTTTGATTATTTGGTAATATTTATAAGTTTGGTGCTTAATATTTTTGTAATTTTTTGAATGTGTATTTGTTGTAGGTAATTTATTCCATTGAATCTTGGAATTAAGGCGAAGACAAAGGTAAGTACGGCTAACCTTGAACTATATATATGTATATATGTAAATAATTAGATAGTTTATAGATAGTAGGTTAGTCCGTGATGTGGGGATGGAGAATGAGAATTGGGGAAAGGGGTGGAGCCTTCCCATTGCTTACTGTTGGTTTTTCTATGCTTGTGTGATGGGGAGAAATAAAGGGATGGTACATATTCGATGTATATATATATGTAAATAATATATTTTGGCTTTTTATGTACATTGATTTACAGTATATACATTATGCGTGCTGTGTTTGTGGAATGACGTGATTATTTGTTGAATATGAAATGTGTATTCGATGTTGGTTGTACGACCCAAACCATAATTCTAATTTAACCATGTTATTTAAGAAAAGAAAATGGTTATTCGATTATTTTTTTAATAAAATGATTAAAAACACTAAACTTATAAAATTAATACACGCGTGTAGATGGATATTCCGGAACACAGAACGTGGATGTATACAATGACTTATCCTAGTCGAGGAGGGCTTTTACCAGCTTATTATGAGGGTGTTATGAACTTTATTGAACACAACAAGAGTTGTCCGGATTATATTAAATATGGCGAAATTCGGTGTCCTTGTAAGAAGTGCGAGAGAAAATATCTTCTGTTAACATTGGATGATGCCGCAGTACATTTGTTAACGAATGGTTTTAAACCAAATTATTGGTATTTGACTGATCATGGTGAGGTCCAACCCTCTGTAACATTCCTTGGCGAATCAAGTAGTGGTACACAGAATGACCCATTGCAAAGATATGCTGAAATGTATTTTGACGCTACTAGGCAAGAGGTAGGGGGTGAAATACCAGATGATTTGTTGGAACAACCTAATCTTGAAACTCAAAATTTTTTTGACCTTTTGAATGAGTTTAACCAAGAGGTGTGGCATGGATGTATAGATCATTCTCCACTTTCAATTGCTGCAAGGTTGTTGAGTATAAAAAGTGATTACAATGTTGCACAAGATGGACTTGACGAGATCATCCAATTGATGTCAGAAGTGATGCCTGCTGGGCATAAAATGCCAACAAACTTTTACGAGGCACAAAAATTAGTCAAAAAGTTGGGTTTGACTATTAAGAAAATAGATTGTTGCATAAGTGGCTGCATGTTATACTACAAAGATACTGTAGATGCGTTGAATTGTACATTTTGTGGTGCGCAAAGATATCGTGATAGCGGGGGGCGTGTGCGTGCAAAACAAATCCCTCAAAAGAGGATGCATTATTTGCCTCTTATTCCACGATTGAAGCGCCTGTACACATCTTCGGCCTCAGCACCTCACATGGGATGGCATGCATAGCATCGGTGACCTGATGGTGTTTTGTGTCACCCAGCAGACGGGAATGCTTGGAATAATTTTGACGCAGTATATCCCGATTTTGCTAATGATCCTAGAAATGTGCGACTTGCTTTGTGTGCTGATGGTTTCACGCCGTATTCCCAATCTGCGGCGTCGTACTCTTGTTGGCCAGTAATCGTGACGCCATATAATTTGCCTCCTGAAATGTGTATGACAATGCCGTACATGTTTCTGACATGCATAATTCCTGGGCCTTAAAATCCGAAAGTAAAAATTGATGTATATTTGCAGCCACTGATTGATGAGTTGAAGGTATTGTGGGAAAATGGCGTATTCACGTATGATGTACATGCAAAACAGAATTTTATTATGCGTGCTGCATTAATGTGTACTATTAATGACTTTCCGGCTTATGGAATGATGTCGAGATGGATGACAGCAGGTAAACTAGCTTGTCCGTATTGTATGGGGTACAACAAAATATTTACGTTGAAGTCTGGATGAAAGAATTCATGGTTTGATTGTTATCGAAGATTTCTAGACATAAATCACCAATACAGAAGAAACAAGATTAACTTTAAAAAAAATCTAGTCGAGAGGGATCCTCCTCCTCCGATGCCTACTGGATATTTGGTGTGGAATGATGTTCAGTGGTTGCCGAAAATAATAGAACAACCATTTATGGGGAAACCAGCTGGCTACGGCGTTGAACATAACTGGACAAAAAAAAGTATTTTTTGAGATTTACCTTACTGGAAGCATCTATTGATCCGACATAATTTAGATGTAATGCATATTGAGAAAAATATGTTTGACAATATTTTTAACACTGTTATGGATATACAAGGTAAGACTAAAGATAATGCAAATGCAAGGCTGGATATGCAAGATATGTGTAGGCGACCTGAGCTGCAATTGGTCTTAAAGCCTAATGGACAATGGGGAAAACCGAAGGCAAAGTACACCTTTAGTCTTGAACAAAAACAGCTGATTTGTGAGTGGATCAAAAAACTTCGAATGCCGGATGGTTATTCCTCCAACTTGAGTCGATGTGTTGACTCACATCAAGCGAAATTGCATGGCATGAAAAGTCACGACTGTCACATTTTTATGGAACAGTTGTTGCCCATTGCCTTTAAAGAGCTACCCGATGAGGTCTGGAAATCACTTGCTGAACTAAGTAAGTTTTTCAGAGACTTATGTTCTACCACATTAAGGCATGCCGATTTGAACAAGATGGAAGAAAACATTTCAGTGATTATATGCAAATTGGAACGCGTGTTTCCACCTGCATTTTTCGATGTGATGGAGCATTTGCCAATTCATTTGATCGACGAAGCAAGAAATGGAGGTCCGGTCCAATTTCGTTTGATGTACCCATTCGAGAGGTACTTAAATAACATCAAGAAATTTAATTACATTTTTTGTAATTATAAGTTAATGAAAATTCCCGAAAATTGATGTTGTTTTTTACTTTCAAACAGGTATCTAGGCAAAATTAAAAAAACAGTCAAGCAAAAAGCCCAAGTCGAGGGTTCTATATGTGAGGCATATTTGCGGAGTGAAACAACTCATTTTTGTTCGTTCTACTTTAAATCACACGTTCGTACATTAAGAAATAGAGTCGGAAGGAACGACGATGGTGGGGTAGATGAATCTATTCTACCTACTTTGTCAGTTTTTAATCAAGTCGGTCGGTTACAAGGGAAATGTGTAGAACGATATTTCGAACATAAAGCAGAATACAGAGCTGCGAGACACCACATTCTTTTAAATTGCGAAGAAGTTAAACCTTACATTAAGTAAGTACGAAAAATTTATGTTTTAAAAAGGAAGTATGTTTTAACTTTCTGTAACTAACTACATAAACAATTGCAGTTATTTTTTATCATACTTCCGAATTGGTGATGCTGAAACTAGTGACCGTCTTGAATCAGAATTCGATGAGTGGTTTAAGTCATACGTAAGTACACAAATTCACATATTTTTGTTAATTATGAAGTTTAACCTACGAATAAACATTGGAACTGATTATTTATCGTACAGGTTCATAATCCAGGAAACGGGATTACGAATCTTTTCTTAAATCAATTGGTATGGGGTCCTAATAGGAAAATGAAAACATATCATACATACTTCGTCAATGGTTTCAAGTTTCACAGTTCATCGTGGTGCCAAGGAAAAAAGACGATGAATTGCGGGGTTTGGGTGAAAGGCAGTTATGAGGATGCTGCCGTGGAGGATGACTACTACGGAATTTTGAATGAAACAGTAGAGTTGGAATACACTAGTGAGCCAATAAAAAGGGTTGTCTGATTCAAATGTGAGTGGTTCGATCCCGCACCTCGAAAAGGAACTCGTATAGTACATCCAGAATGCGAAATTGTTGAAGTAAAACAATCAGGTAGGTACAAAAAATACGATCCTTTCATAATTGCACAACAAGCCCGACATGTATACTTTGTTAAGTATCCCGGAAAAATTAAAGAGAAAATGCAATGGCTTGCTGTCATTAAAAGTAAAGCGACCCGTCGCGTTGATGTTGAACACGCGTTGGAAGTCGCTTACCAAAATGACGATGGCGCAAATGTGCAAAACATCACTACTGATGACGTTGTAGGCTCAATGTGTGATCAAAATATGACATTAATTCCGGTTGATGAAGGGGAGTTTAATCAGGTTATACATACTGACGAAGAAGATGACGATATTAAAGAGGTTGATAGTGATGAAGCTGAAGCCAGTGATGCTTAAATAATGTTGCATGGTAAAATAAAAAGTTATATATATTTCATTAATATGGGTGCGTGATTAATTTCATTGTGACTGAAGCGAGTGAAAATATGTTATTGACCTTAATCAATACGTTATTGATTTATTTATATCGTCATAAAATTGTATTTTACCTTCTTTGATACGAAAAATTTATACTTCTTTATTTTTGTATAACTTCCGTTGGATATAGATGCGGCGTGGGAAAAATAAGATTTCATATGGTAGATCAACTGATTCGCCGACATCTAATCCGGGTTCTTCTTCATCCCATCGAGGCACCCCCCCCAGCGTCCCTTTCGGGCTCTTCCTCTTCTTACCATTCCACCCGTATAGGCCATAGTCCACCACCAGACATTCCGATGCAATTTATGCCAACTCCTTCAATACCTAGTGGGCATAGTCCTCCTGTTACATCGCATATTCCTAGCCCGCCGCTACCGCAGCAGCAACCACAGCCTGAGGGTGACGAGTTTACGCAGGCCGAGATCGAAGGAATTCAGAACACGTATGCGATGCCTACACCTCCACCTGCACCAAATAGTAAGATTACGGTGACACCAATTGGACCGAATAGGTTAGTTAATTTTAAAATTTTTATATGTAATACAACAAATAGAAATGATAATAAGTCGTACATGTGTAACAATAAATTTTGAACTGTCGTGTAGTTTTTATCCTTGCAAAAGCGGTAGTGTGCACATCGGGAATGTCATAAAGAGCCAGATGGACAGACCATACTTCACTTATGGCAAGGTTCCTGAAAATGTTCGGTTGCGATGGTTCGGTGAATGGCAGGTAATTTAACTAATATTGTATAAGCATTAATTTTAACCGATGCGTATATTTCATGTATATTTGAGTATTTCATTAATTTTTAAAATATGTGAGTGATAAAGTATTATTTGTTTTTGTTAGAAATATGTTTGTTTTAGGCCGGAGGAGACGGGGCATATGAAGATAGCTTTTGACAATCGTGCGGCCAAAAAAATGGTTGACATGTATCGCAATATTAGAAAAATAATTGCGATTGGGAAAGGTCGACCACTTTGGTTCCCCGAACCAATATTTCAAGAGCTCACAGCGTATTGGGGCACGCCTAAATGGAAAAAGAAGAGTAAGCAGAACAGGATAAATAGGAACGTTGGTGGAGGTTCCTTGTATGCCGGTGGGGGCAAGTCGATATATGAGCTTCGGATGGACTTGGTAGGTACCTTTTTGTATTAGTAACTTAACGTATAATAAAAGAGTTTATTTTTTTTTTAATTTGATCTTCTTCTTGTAGGAGGGGAAGTTAAAGATGCCTGCTCTTAAAAGTGAGGTCCTTCAAGATTGTTACACGAGGAAAAAGGATAAGGAGCCGGATAAGAAAGCAGGCACATGAGTTCACCCGGTGCCACAACAAGTTCATGTAAGTTAGATTTGTTTAACGTAATTAATTTTTTGATTAAAATTTCTAACATTGACCAATTACAATTGCAGGATAATTTCCAAAATTTGGTTCAGAATCGTTCGGATATGCAGGACGCTGACTTATCTGATCCCTCAACTCAAGAAAGCATGAACGAGTTGTTGGATCAGGCTGCTGTGGAGCCTACCAAGAAGGGCCGAAGGTACGGGCAAAATTATCAAACAACTTCGACACCTCGGCACTATAGTTTTTCTTCGCCCGGTAGTTCGTCGAGCCACTCCGACCCCGCGGTGTTGCGGTTAGAGAATCGGGTCGATCACCTTACCCAACAGAACTCACAAATCATGGAAATGATGCATCATGTGATATCGATGATTTCGCAGAACAAAGCAAGCGGCTCACAGCAACCGACTTATGCCCCTCCGTTGGCTCAGCATGTTGCCGATGATGAAGATGAGTCTGATGAGGAGGACTGTGATTAGTATGTACTTAGCTACAAAATAATTTCGTAATTTATGTGTCGCTAAAAATATTCGACTAATTGATTATGTTTTTTTATGTATTTGGATAAATTTTATGTGGTTCATGAATCTATATGTAGGTTTTAATATATTTGATATGTTATTTACTTGTAAAAATCAAATTATGTTATTATTATAATATTTCAAAAATATTTTTAATAATTATGCTTATAAAAATGAAGAAAAATATAATTAATTTGAATATTTGTAACAAAATATAATTTTAGGAACGAGATAATATTTTATTTCGAAAATAATATTTATTAATAATTTTGGGGCTCAAATAATTATTTTTTTAAAAAAAATTAAGAATTTTCGGCGGAAATATGGACGACAATAGTAGTATCCTATTCCTCTATTAAATCCTCGATATCGATAAAAGTTAAAACACATTGTAGCAAAAAGAAAAAGAAGAAAAGCTATTAAATTTTTTAAACTAGCTATTAAAAGATGAATATCATACTTTCTTATTGAGTTAAGAAAAGCTATCAAGTGAAGAAGAAAAAGATAAAATTTTAAAGAAGAAATCAAAGAAGTAATAACAATTTTAATTTATAGTATGATCAACGCTTAACAATTTTTAAATTCAAGTAATTTATAATCTTCGTTGGTCAAATTTTTTGTGATTTTATAAGTTGATAAATTTTGTGGAAAAAAATTTTAATGTTTAAAGAAAACTATCGAATGAAGAATCACAATTTTTAAGAAAATAAAATAAAATACATAATATTAATGTCATTAATATTGAAATTACTTGTTTGAATAATTTATAAACTTAATAATTCCATCTCCCAATTACTTAAAAGTTTTTCCCCTTTAATAATGTTTTAAAATCAGAATCCCTTAATCTTATTTTTTGCCAGACCTAACTTCTTGAAAAAATCATTTAATTTCTTTTATGCTATACCTGTATTTCTATTGCATTCAAATCTTTAAGATTTCCAATCAAGTAAAAAAAAAACTCAAAAATCTCTAAACATTTATGTGCTTGTACTACATAAACTTTTCAAAATTTATTTTTTGAATCCCATCAAGCATTTCAAGCAGCAATAATAGAATCCCATTCCTCTATATAAGCATGTGATAGCCATCAAAGCCAAAACACACTCCATCTAAAAGAAAAGGCTGAACGATAGATACTTCTTTGAAAAATAATTCTTAAATCTAGATACATGGCACTCAACATGAAATCCAACAAGTCTATCCGCTTCACAGTACTTTGCATCTTTCTTATATTCATTACAAGGATCAATGCAGCTTCAGAAAATGGCTTGAGCAAACCTACAGAGAATACATTTGAGACAAGGAGGGTCTTACAAGGGAGCGTGCCTACACGTTGCCTTGGGAAGTGCAATGGTTGCACTCCATGCAGTCTGTATGCCAAGGAAGTGGATCCCACACATGTCATTTGGGCTTGCAAGTGCAACGGAAAGATATATTGTGACAACCCAAAAAATTGCTAAAAACATGCATATTTATCTGTTTGACTTTCTTTTGTTATACATGTTATGGAGAAAATCAATTTATAAACTGTGAAACTTTATCATGATCGGACTGTTGCCCATATCTCTATCAACATATTAGATTTTAAAAAATGTATTCAAAGTAGTTCTTCTGCATAGTTACTATCTAATTTTTTTTGTTTCAACAACGGTATAATATATTTATTGTATTACTTAATTTCTGTGAATTGATTAAGTTTCTTATTCATTTCAATTACATATAAATTTACCTCTATATATATACACACACACTCACACAGATACATAGGAACCCATATACAAGGTATAATTTGGAACTTAAATTACAAGGCCTAGGCTGACAAAGCTATTATTGAGCTAGATATCATAGCAACCATTCAGTCAATGGAGTTGTTAATATTATTGTTATTAACGAGTCATTCATAAATGTTGTCTTACGTAAGTGATATATATATATATATATATATATATATATATATATCATTGAACGCGATCAAGTGGAGGACTCGACGATTTCTGAGTTATAAAACCATACATTTACTTTTGAGGTGAGTTTCCCAATTAAATTATATATTATTTTCAAAATGGATGGAAGTTTGTTTATTATGTAGTATTACATTTTTCAAATGTATAGTGATGAAAATGAGAAGAAGATCGAAACTCATTATAAAATCTCCTATGTATGAGATCTCCTGATCAGTATGGGAAAGTGGAGAATTGAACTCCTTTATATACGTCAGCATTTCAATCATCATTGTGCATCACCTTGATTGGGCGTAATACTTTTTCTCACCCTATGAGTGTTGATTAGTATTCATATTAGCCTAGTGTGTTGCCTCATCTAGCATGTGCTAACGTGTTACATTAAGCTGAATCAAAACTATCATTATTGTTTAGACCCATTGTGACATGCAAGTTGTGATCCTTACGAGCAGCCCCATGGTTTTCAAGTCCCCTCCTGCACGTATGATGGAGTGTTTTATGGGGATTGGTTCCATATATATATATATTTTTTTTGGCGTGTACCCAGGCATATCAAGTTTATTAGCAAGGTCACTAATTGGATTTGGTGGATAAGGTAGCAACTATTGATTAGGAGCCATAAGGAGGTTGTTATTAGTAATTATCACTGAATTTGACTCGGAGAAAACGTTGATTTGCCGATTTAGCACTTTGATTACAGATCGAACGCCTTATTTTGATGATTTCTATAAAGAACGCCTAGAACGTCGCCTCAATCACTGTTGATTTGACTTGGGAGAAACGCCAAAATATAGGCACTACTAGAAAAGTTATATTTATCCACGGATTTTGTTAAAAAAATCCATAGCCAAATCTAATAGCCACGGATAAACCACATATTTTTTTCCGTGGCTAAAAGTGGCAATTTTTTAGCCACGGATTTTTTGTGGCTAAAATTATCTATGGCAAAAAACAAAAAATAAAAATAAAATAAAAATCCGTGGCTAAAAACGCATCAACTTAGCAATTTGAAGATGTTCAGCATCCACGATCATTTTCTAGATTTGCAAAATTTGAGCCATTTGAGCCATCCAATCGAGTTGTCCGTTATTAATGGTTGTGTTGATCATCAAAAGGTTCTTCAACAAGAGACTATTTAGAGTCGATCTCATTTGAATTAGCTAGACTTGATCAAAGTGATGGAGTAATGTCAGAGATCTTGCCCCTAGCGGATGATTGATTGATGGCATCAGCAAACGTGTTGACATATTTCTTCTTTTGAACAACTTGATTCTTCTTTATAATTCATGGAGAGTTAGAAGTGAAGACTTGGATCTCATATATAGAAGAAATAGATGAGGGGCAGAGTTAGTCCTATCGGGCTTGCCAAAATATGTTTGCGGGAAAATTTCCTGCAAAGTATAATTTCTTTATATCCAATGAACATATAAATTAAAGAAAATTTAATTACATAAAATTTATTGGACAGAAAGTCTATTTTCTTTATCATTCTTTTTTAAATTACAAAGTACATCCCCTAATCTATGACTCCCCGTTCTTCGTCTTGAATGGCTTGAAAAGCATATTTTTTGATTGAAGAAGCAGTTGAGATTTGTATAGTTAATGGATGTAGGCCTATTAATGGGTAAGGCATGACCGTACTAATACCTACACCAATACCCGCTAATTACTCAGGCACTTAGGGTCCTATCAAACCTGGTTCAAGACCCAATGGATCTGGCTTGCTGGACCCGATTTCCTAGAACTGGGTTCGACTCATTTTTCATTTTTTTTGGTTTTTTTTTTCCTTTTTTTCCTTCAACCCTCTTTTATGAAGTGAAATGAGAAAATGAATGGATCTAATAAATTTAATTTTTTTTTCCTTTTTGGTATGAAGACATTAACTTTTATATATTTCAATTAAAATCTTTGTGACATTAAATACATATAGAATAATGATGTGAATCCCTTCCTTACAAGTTACAATATCATTAAGGCTATTATTATTGTCATCGGCGTCGTCATCATCATCATCATTATTATTGCTATTATTATTATTATTATTATTATTATTACCATTCAAGATGGAACAAATAAAAAGTCAATAACAATATTAAATAATTATATTACATTAATTGCCCAAAGCCTGGATTCCAATAATCTAATAAATGCATCTAATAAAAATAGACTTCATTAACTTAAATAATTTCAACAATAAATATTAAACGTACCAAGTCAAGTCTAATCTCTTACAAAATCAAGCAGTTGCTGGCACTTGAATAATGATAAAATAGTTAATATAAATACTAAATTTTCTAAAATACATAGTAAAAATTAAGATTAAAATATTACAGATAAATGACCATTTTCTAAGCCTCAACACATCGCTCTCTTAACTTGACTTTGAGTAGATGCCACATTAGTTACACCTACAAAAATCAATAAACAAAATAAAAAAGAGTTTATTAGGGCCCGAGTAGTTTAATTCCCTACCCTTTGACAAGCCTACATGGATGGTAGTTGGAGAATAGGAAGAGATCATGAGGAAAGACGTCTACTAATCAATTGTTCTTCTCGAGTAAAAAGACTTGCGAACTCAAAGGATATGAACTTCAAAACTTGTGTATTTGGCTTGGAAGCTAAGAGACTGTGTCTTGGATATCTAACATTGCAGCTGACTCAAAGGCTTGGTCACCACAACAGAAGACTTGTGGAATTTGGAAGAACACTTGTGGGGATGCTTGGCAATTCTCCTTCCTCAAATTTGTAGAGTTTAGAGGACAACTATTCTTTATGGTTTTTTCCACGTCTATTTCGGTGTCTTGTCTAGAATTTAAGACCCTTTTTATATAGATGTTAAAATGGAAATCTTGATAAGCTCAAACGTCTTCGATATTTATCCATTTAATATTCACATATATACTATTAATTAGGTAACATCCAAATTCTATCTCAATTTGATAGAGGTTAGATCTTTGACATTTATCCCAAAAATATATACTATTAAAAATATAAATGCAAATTTTCTATGTTGACAAATACTAACTTAATTCAGTGGGTGACTATTACTCTTTTACAAGTTAGGTCCCACAAAGTTTATTAGGTGCTCCACCTGAGAACGCAACACTGCTACACGAGGCCTAGCCCACCGCCAACCGCTCCTACCAAAAAACTCAATTTCTCACCTTAGAGTTAAACCTTTACAAATTCTTTTGAAGTCCAAATTTCAGTACACACCAAAAACTATTTAATAAATTGTCTTTGCAAAGATACATATTAAATTGTCTTTGCAAAGATACATAAAAATGATTATCATTTATGGTAAGAGTTGTGTTTCTGCTAATGTTTTAGTTAAAAGGCTTTCATAAGATATCCTACTAATGACTTTCTTGTTATTTATTTATTTATCTTTTTAAAAAAAATGAATTTCAAACATCTCTTCAATTTGTCTCCTGTTGTGACCATCTTTAAATTCAAGTGATACAGTATCAACTCTTGTCCATCACTTATATATTTTCCAAATCAACTTATTCAAACCATCTATACATATCATTGTAGAGCTAATACCTTGTTCGTAATCAAAGCATTTAGAAGGGGGATGTCATATTTATTTAGATGATCAACTATGTCATATCAAGCATAACATCTTTGATACTAATTAGAGTTAAGAGGTTGAGGTTTTTTGTATTTGTGATCAATCCACTCACAATATTCTACTAGTAACGATTATATTCAAAATTAGAAAGTTGGTTATTTGTTCACTCATTTCTTACATTAAATAATACAATTGTTATGAAAATAAAAGGTGCACCAAATTCATTACAAATAATTTTATGAGCAGCAATTTTCATTTCCTAATTTCCTGCTGTGTTTTAACTTATAAAATAATATATGTGAGCTTTATCGAGATTGCAAGTCCATTTAACATTGTCGCTCTATAAATTAAAACTAAGTCCATGTGAAAGAAATATTATCAACAAAAGAAATAAAAAGTCCTCATAAAGAGAGACAAACAATTACTGTATCCCCGTCGCTTAATCTTTACTTATTTACTAAGACAGTTTATTCAAATATGTCGACATTTTATATGGGTGTGAGTACCTTATTTACTACTACAACATTGAGTAGATTATGGATGGATGATCATGATCAGCTATATATATATAGTTGAGCTAGAGAAATGGTTGCCAAATGCCTTTCTGGTACCAACCCTACATATGATGGGTTGCGAGAACTTAGTTCCTGCGAACTAAACAATATTGAAATTCTAGAATGCTCAATGGCACTTAGGTCGTCGGAATTTGGGACATAAGCTCGATTCTCATATTTGGCCATATCCATTTCCCCAGGTTGTCCAACTTCACATTTTTCCAATGACGCAATATCGTGACAAGATGCCATTGTTATGGCCTGATTTCATGCAAGTGTGAATTCAGAAAAAAGAAGAAAATATTGTTCGTGAAGCATGTAGGTAACTTCAACAAGCACTATTTATTGAGGACATGGCCGAGGTAATCAATTCCTGCAATGTATGTCATTTAATTTAGTAGAATAACAACTCATGCACGCTTAGTCATATTGATGTATCGATACTGTGTTGTAGACGGCTACATATACACTCATATTTGAATGGATAACATTTTGAAAATAGTAATTTTTTTATTTTCAGGTTAAAAGAAGTTGAAGAATCATTTAGTACATGCATGTGACTTATGAGATAGCCCGTGCATAGACAAAGAGGAAGTACCATAATAAATGATGGTTCATGTATTAGGTTAGATTCATTCTAGATGGAATCAATAAATGCCTTTTTGTTGTGATAGTGTGATTTGGATCATAGAATGTTAAAAACTTTTTACTCCAAATTATGCGCATTTTTTTGATCATAGATTCATTCTTTTTTTTTTTTTTTTGTTTTTGACATTTGCTATCTAAACTTAACAATTTTTCTTACGGATTGTCATATAAATGCATTTTCCACCAGAATATTTCGCCGAGATTCCGTCACGCATTTTTTTGATTATAGATTCATTCTTCTCTTTTTTTTTTTTTTTTTGACATTTGCTACCTAAACTTAACATTTTTTATGGATTGTCATATAAATGCATTTTCCGCTAGAATATTTCGCCGAGATTCCATCATATGAGTAAACGCATTTCAGTAGAATATTTCACAGGATTCCATCACATGCATGTCGTGTGACCTACTGGGCAAATGTGTTGTTTCAGATGGCTAAATCCCACCCTAATTATTTTTTCCTTGGCTGCGATTCAAACCCTGGTTGTGTAAGTGGCAAAATTTTAAAGCCATCTCTATTACCACCTGGAAAATTTTAATTTTTGCTGCAAGTTACGCTTTAAAATAATATGCTTATTGGTAAATCCAATAAGTTCTATTTTCAAAATAATTTTTTTAATATGCATTTTTTTTCAAATTTGTCTAATATATGGATAAAATTATGAAATAAATTAATCTTTAATCTTTTAAACTCTTTAAATTCAGTTTTCATAATTTATTTATCTACTTTTGATATTTTTATTTTCAATATTTTTCCAAATATATCGAATATATAGATAAAATTGTGAAATAATTTTTTTTAATTCATAAGCATATGCATTGTAAATAAATTATTAAAATTATATAAATAGATTCAATTCAATGAAATAAATTGATTTTGTCCTTTTAAATTGAAAAAAATATTTTATTATTTTATCGATATATTCAATATATTTGGAAAAAAAATTGAAGGCAAATATCAAAATTAGATAAATAAATTTTGAAAATTGAACTTAAACAATGCCAAAGATTAAATTATTATGTACAACATATTTATAATGAAATTTAGCAGGTCCAAGTTGTTGAAGAAGCAAGCTTAAAATTATATCTACCATCACCCCCTAGGTTCAAATCCTACATGTCACAAAATTTTATTTTGTTGTAAGCTTTTAAAATCCAGCCATTTAAAATGATGCATTTGCACTTAGTTAACTTACATGCATCTTGTGATGAAATCCCAATGGAATATTCTACCGAAAATTGCATTTATATGGCAATATGTAAAAACTGCAAAGCTTAGATGGAAAACGACAACAAAAAAAGGAGGTAAAGTCTAAAAACTCACATAGTTTAAAAGGCAAAATATGTTTACCCCAAAATATAATATGTATTAGTAATATTGACACACTTGGCGCGTGTGCATCATAAAAAAATTATATAATTTAATGATATAATAAATTTTTGGTAGTTTTTATACTATCAAAATATTTTTAATTATTTGTAATATATTTATGAAATTGGCTATAAGTAAAAATAAAATAATTTATAATAAAAAAGTAAAAAAATTACAAAAAAAATTGATATTGAAGAGTATTTGGAGATGAAAGAAGATGGAGAAAGGAGATGGAGGGAGAGAGGAAAAAAGAAGATAAAGTAAAAGAATGTGGAAAATATAGAGGAGAGAGAAAGTAAAAATAAATAAATTACAGACCAAAATATCTGTTAGATCAAAGGTAGCTATAAAGGGTGCTCCCCTTTTATATAATAGTATAGATTGAAAGTTACTCCCCCTTTATTTTCTTGATAGTATGAATTTTAAATTATGCCCCCCATGACTTCCAACATGACGTGCATAAAACGGATTTTATGTTGACTATAAAATTTTTACCTTAATCAAGTTTGGTCAAGTATTCCAAAAATTTTCGGCGTATCAACAAAGTGCGTGTGTTGAAAACATTGCAAGCGAATACGTACATTTTTTCTTTCGAGTTACTTAGGCTTCTATTCTTTATTCCCCTTCTGGTATATCCCGTGTCTAAACTATTTTATTCAACAAATCTCTCATTTGTCTAATTATTTGGGTGGCAGATATTTGTTCTCCCTTCTAACATATGCCCACAATTTGGTAGATTATACTTGATGATCGAAAACATAAAAAAATTATGCAATTGGAGGGGGAACAAGAGTGCCTATTCATGTAATTTGAGTCATTAAATATTTTAATGTGGGCCTTCATCTTCACTTGTAAAATGTCGAATAACTTTCTTCTTTGCTTTTTTTATTTTTTTAAATATTGGGCTAAACTACATAGTATGTCTGATAAATTTATTTATCACTTGTTAAAGATTCATTTAGGTTCTCTTGATAAAATTGAAATATATTGTCACAATTATTGTCACAAGTCCATCTAATAAGGCGAAATATATTGTCCCAAGAAGTACCCAAACAATTGCTCTACTGCCACGGAAAAATCTTAAAACTTTTAACTCCTAACATAAACATTTTCGTCATCAGAAATGCATACCCATGACAAGTTCATATTTCATCCCAATTTGTTGTGATGGAAATAAAAAATGTCTCCCTTAAACAAAGAACCTGACATGACAAATATTTGTGAAGAAATGTTTTGTCATAAAGGTTTTGTGTGTAGAAAGTTTTTGCTGTTGTGACAAAATAATTCATCACAAAAATTTAATTTTTTGTAGTGTTAACTCATGCCAATTAATGTTCGTGCTGAAACGCAGACATGAGAGAACTAAGTGAAACTGTTCATACATTTGTATTGTTACTTTTGCTATACTTTGTTGTAGTTGATTTGATAGAATTATACTACAATCATTTGGTACTGAGTAGTATCAAAAGAACAGATTGTGTGGGAAAATCCTTAAATTTGATTGAATTGGAAACATAAAAAAAAAATTATTTGCCAGATGGCGTGTAGTAACTTCTTGGATCCTTAATTTTATTTTTAATTTAACTAACATGAATAGCTTTAGCTAGGAAAGGTTTTCGTTTTCTACAAGTCTGTGACATCCTAATTTTTATACACGAAATTGATATATTAATTATAGTAATAATACAAAAAATAGGATACTATAAATATATATATATATATACATAAAAACCAAAATTATATATGTAACATATACATAACCAAAAATTTTGGGAATAATAATAATAATAATAATAGTGATATGTTTTGTTTGTTCAATGTGTTAGGACACTTGTTCATATTATATACTAGATAAGATATAGGTCATATGTAATTTTTATTTGCAAGATATGTTAAGGGACATTTGTTCTCTCTATAAGTTGTAGGAGATTTGTCATTTTCATTATCAAGACATATTGTAAGACACTTGCACTATTTTTAAGATAAGATAATCTTTGAAAAATAGATGACACTTGTAGGGACCCTTGTTTTCATCATTATAAAAGCTAGGACACCTGTGTATACTACTTGAAGAAGAAAGCACACTTGTGCCCTTACTAGCATAATTTCATCATAACACTCATGATGTAACAACAATTCCCCATCTCCATCCAAGTGCTATAATCTTGCCATAAGTCCTAAATAGAAATCAATGGACATGATTTAGCCACAAAAACACAATTAGATATGCAAGAGATAAGATTCTTGACGTTTAAACCCTTATCTAAAGATGACTAAAAGGATAATAACTAAAGACTAACTAATTAAATAATAGTTGTTTGTTGAGCAAACTCCTATAAATAGGGGGCCTCCCCACATTTTGGAACTACAACACACACATAGTACACACACACTGTTACACATATAAAGGAAATCCTAGAAGTTACACACGTGGTTAAAAGATATGTCTTAATCCTAGACTTCTTTATGTGTTTTATATTCAAGCCCTTTCCTGTTTAAGTTGTTCATTCATGCTTATATATATATATATATATATATATATGTATGCTTAGGTTTTCTTGTGGAAATACATATATACATATCTTACCTATACATGTTCACATATACTAATTTGAAGATTATCTTTATACACCTATGTAGTTACTTACATAATTGAAAGACTAAGATTATTCTTTTGAACCATATACATATATGTAATTAAAGTTATTTTACAAAACTATGAATGTGCATATATGTGTGAATATGGTTTACGTATGCTTTATGTATAATATTCTCCTTAAAGCAGTTATTAAGAACAATTAGTTCATTTATCACCAATTTCTAAGGTTATAAAGTATGTAAGTATTATGTAACCTCAAGAGGGTGCCTACTAATCATACGGCTTAGTATTCTAATCTTAGCCACCAATGCGAATTTTAGGTAGTTATCGAGTTGATATGGCCAATTCAACCCCTAATCTTGGTGAATCCTAAACCGCTAAGGTGAGTGCCTTTTACCTTCTTTTTTGGGGCATTGAATTATATGAAATAAATACTATCGTATGACTTACCCCACTTGGTTATGGTTGTTGGTTATCCCAATAGATATACTTGCATTTTAGGCTACTTCAAACTATCTATGTTACTTATATTGATCCTGATTTATTCATCACTAGTATTGGAAACAAGCTATTTTACTATTGAACATTGTGAGCCATACCGTACTGTTTACTAAACAATTGACACTCTTGGGAACGCCTTTGGGAGAGTCAGGGCCCCGTACATATAAGAGGGATATGTCTGGTTGAACGGACCGATGGTAGAGTCTTTTTTGTATGATACCATACCACAGGATCCAATTACTACATGCAGTTGGAGGTTACCTGTAGTAGGATTGAATTAGTGTATTGTACGAGCATGTGGTATACCTACCATTTACCATAGTTGAAGTCGCTCCTTTACAATGGTGGCATAAGAGTTTTATGATGTTTATTTTAGGTAGTCATAAGGTTGGAAACACTGTTCATGACTCATTACTAGTGTTAATCATTTACCATATTGCATTATACAACACAGGTTTCACACTACGACGCACTTCATCATGATTTAATAGTTTAAATAGTTTTCTAAATATTTTCTGTTAAAACCTACACACACACACAAATACACACACACACACACATATGTATGTATATTAAGCCTCACTAAGTCACTTGGACATACCACCACAAATTCTTTCTGTTCACTGCCTTAGATTTAGGATAGACAGAATGAGAGGAACTCGGTTAACGCAATAGGACTAATCCAGGATACCCGTGCTCAATTCTTTTAACATGTTTAATAGATCTTCGAGATACTACATGAAATGATGAGTTTGGTTGTTTTGTGTGTTGCCCTTTGAACTGATGAAGTTCTATATATTACATGCACATGTATTTCTATTTTGCTAGGGTTGTACCATAAGTGACGACTAAGTAGTATTGATTAGGACATTCGTATTAGGCATCGATCACAAGATTGGTACTCAATATGATCGTCAGTGGACCCCAATCATATAGGGAGGTCCTAACGAGAGGGATGCTACAAAGTCCGCAAAAATTTATCTTTTTATTGAAGGAATTTATTAAGAGAATAGCAACTGTTAATAACCTCCATAGCCATGGAATTGGAGTACAGGTATTATGAAATGTAGAGACAGAAAAAGTGAGGAATTTGTGTTTATATTATTTTTCTCCAAAAATTAGTTACAGAATGTGGAAGACAGAAACATATGTACATTGGGTTAGTAATCGTGTGTGGTCAAGCTCACAACAAACTATCCTACAAAAACATAAATACGCCTCTATAAGTGAAATGTGATTTCTATGCTAACTCTAATATCTAACTTCTAACACTTCTAACTACAAATTATACAAAGTGCCTCACATATTTCACATCCCTACCTCAAGTTGGAGCTTGGTATAAGTAAACCAAGCCCAAATTGGCTGCCAAGTCATGAAACATTGGTCCACCTAAAGATTTGGTGAAACTATCAGCTAGCTATTATGATGAAGAAACATGATGGGGTAATACAAAACCTTCTTTACACTTGTTACGGACGATCTGACAATTGATTTCGAGGTGCTTGGTACCCTCATGGAAGATGGGGTTTTCTGTAATATGGATCGCGGCCTGATTGTCACAAAAAAGTGGGATAGGAAGCTGGAAATCTGCTAAAATATATGAAATCCATTGCAACTCACACACTGTAGCAGCAAGACTGTGATATTCAGCTTCACAAGACAATTTTGAAACATTTGATTACTTTTTCGTTTTCCAGGAAATAAGAGAATCACCTAAGAAGATGCAGTTGAAATAGCCAAAAATATTCTGACAGTCACTAACTTTGCCACGGGTGAAAAACTATTAAAGTAATCGATCCCGAAGGTTTGGTTGAACCCTTTGGCCACCAAACGAGCCTTATATCTTTCAACCGACCCATCAGCATTATACTTGATTTTATAAACCCACTTTGAACCTATGGCTTGTTTACCCGGAGGCAATGTTGTCAACTTCAAAGTATTATTGGTTTCCAAGGCAGTCAACTCTTTTCTCATAGCCTTGATCCACTCCTCATGTTTACTAGCCTCCTTAAAAGACATAGGTTCTTTGGTTATTGACACGTTGGCCATGAAGGAAGAGTAAGAAGAAAAGTAAGCAATTTTACTACATAAATTAAGAAGAAAACAAACTGGATTAGTAGGATCAGTGAGTGCATTGTTGCAAACAAAGTCTTGCAACCAAGATGGTGGTTTTTTGGTTCTTGTGTGAGATCTTATAGAAATTGGAGCAAGTGTAGGTGATATATGATGGTCAGAAGGAATGGATGACATGGGTGTTGGATCATTAGAGGATTGAGATATGGTAGGAGTAGGAGTAGGAGAATGAGATTGTGACTGATCAAGAGTAGTAGTGGTCTGTGATAGCTCAATAGCATCTATAACAGGTAATGGTATGGGAATATCATGAAGAGTGTTGGAGTTGGAGTGAAAGGGATAGATATGCTCATAAAAAGAGACATCCCTAGAGGACAGTATGGATTGAGTATCAAGATTATGCAACTGATAGGCCTTTTCACCACTACAATACCCCAACATCACACACTTGTATGCCCTAGGAGCAAATTTGTCCTTGTGTGGTGATGTATCAGCTGCAAAGCAAAGGCAACGAAAGGATTTAAGATGATGATAAGAAGGTGGAACATGAAAAAGCCTCTCAAAGAGTGTTTTCCAGTGTAAAATATGACTAGGGATTCTATTAAGGGTACATGTGGCAGTTAAAATGGCTTCTTCACAAAATCTTTCTGGTAATTTGGATTGGAACATTAAAGCTCGAGCCACCTGTAGCAAATCTTTGTGTTTTCTCTCCACAATCCCGTTTCGTTGTGGGGTATGTGAACAAGAAGTTTGATGTAATATTCCCCTCTCTAAAAAAATGGAATGACACTGATAATTTAGAAATTCAATGCCATTATCACTTATGGCTTTAATTTTCTGTTGGAACTGAGTAAAGACCATGTTTAAGAATGACAGAATGATAGAAGGTGTATGATGCTTGTAGGGCATCAGGTATATCCAAGTCACTCTTGTATAGTCATCTATTATGGTCAAGAAGTAGTGAGCACCAATCATACTTGCAACTCTATATGGACCCCATAAATCCATATGAATGAGTTCAAAGGGTTTTTGTATATGATGCTACT
This sequence comes from Petrea volubilis, assembly GCA_026212405.1. Taxonomy (NCBI): domain Eukaryota; kingdom Viridiplantae; phylum Streptophyta; class Magnoliopsida; order Lamiales; family Verbenaceae; genus Petrea; species Petrea volubilis. The sequence goes on from CM047886.1 coordinate 12,999,652, forward strand.
TCTGGGAAAAGGCAACTTATGTTGCTTAGAAAAATGACAAACATCACAGGGAACAAAGTTATTAACAACTATTTTAGGTAAAGAGGAAACTTGTTTCATTGTAAGGGGGGAGATATGCCCCATTTTATAATGCCATAACTGGAATAAAGTGTATGTGTTAGAAGTAGTATTGAGATTACAAGATTGAGAATCAATCACCCTACTAAAATCTCCTGTATCAATAGCACTAGATGGAGCGCACTCATGCAAAGAACTAGAAGTGACATTATTAGCTAAATGGTAAGTAAAGGAGGAATCATCAAGAATGTAGAGAGTCCTTGAGACCTTGCCAGTAGCCAAAAGTTACTTAGTCCTCAGGTCCTGTAGGAGACAATATGAAAGAAAAAAGATGAAAAGAATGTTAGCATTTTTAGCTAACTTGCTCACTGAGAGTAGATTGTATTTGAATGTAGGAATATAGAGTACATCTTCAAGGATTATGTCTGAGCTAAGAGTTACTTGACCAATATGAGTAACATCCTTGGTAGAACCATCAGGAAGAGTAACAAGGGTGTGTTTGTAAGGTTTATAGATATTATGAAATAGATTAAGATGAGAACACATGTGATTGGAGGCCCCTGTGTCAATAATCCAAGTACTATGCCTCATTAGATCATGACTAGTAAATGCATAATTCATTGCCATACCTGCAAAATTCATAGCAAAATTGGCCTCTTCTGTACTTGCTCTAGTGTTCTGCTTCATATATTTAGCCATTTCTTGCTTAATAAGAGATGTCCTAGTTGTGCCCAAATTTATTCCACTGTAAACTGAGCTCTCTGTATGATCAATGGGACTATCCACTGCTTCAGAAACATTTACAGCCATTCGCTTAAGAGTTCCAACCCCTGCACTCTTGAAATCGTTCACTGAATTTCTTGATTCCTTTAATTGTTTGTATCAGTCTAGTACCCCATGAAGCTTGAAACAGGTTTCTTTTGTATGTCCCATAGCTCCAAAATTAGTACAAACCCTATCCCCTTTTGACTTGTAATTTCCTTTTCCAGAATTCTAATTTTTTTTATATGTACCCTTGGCCAACATAGCATTACTTTCAACACCATCAGAAAAGGACACATGAACTTCTCTTTGGTATTCCACTCTTTGTATAATGGAGAATGCCTTATTAACACCAGACAAAGGATCCATAACCAGTATCTGGTTGCGCACTAAGTCATAAGCATCACTTAATCCCATGAGGAACTGCATAAGCATATCAGAATTCGAAGCCTCTTCCATTCATACAGAAGCTCCACAACTACAATCACAAGTACAACGAGGTATGCCTTGTAAACATCCCAACTCATCCCAAAATTGCTTCAATTTATTGAAATAACTAACTAATGAGAGATTTCCTTGTGCTATGGAACTGATTTCTCTTTTGATTTGGTACAAAAGCGGTCCGTTACTTTGTCCATAGCCTTGTTCTAAATCCAACCAAAGATCCCTAGCACTATCTGCATATATAAATCCTTGTACTAGGTCTTTAGAAATAAAGTTCAAAATCCATGAAATGACCATACTATTCACCCTTCTCCATTGTTTAAAATTTGGATCATCAAACTTCGGCTTAGCCACAGATCCATCAATAAAGCCTAATTTCATTTTTGCATCTAAGGCAATTTTGATAGATCTACTCCAACTCAAAAAAAAATTCCCATTCATTGGCACATTAACCAATATCAGCCCCGGATAATCTGAACTATGAAGTAATAGCGAATCATCTCGAACAGCAACCATTATACAGTAAGAAAATATGCCAAACCAGAGATATCAGAGTAAAAGAGAAACAAATCAAACTTAACTGAAATTCGAGGTAAATGACCAAGGTAGCCCAACCACAGGAGCTAGGATCAATTGCGCTCTCATACCATGTGAATAACCTCCATAACTATGCAATTGGAGAACAGGTATCATGAAATGTAGAGAGAGAAAAAGTGGGGAATTTGTGTTTCTGTTATTTTTCTCCAAAACTTAGTTACAAAATGTGGAAGACATAGATATATGTACCTTGGGTTAGTAATCGTGTGTGGTCAAGCTCACAACAAACTATCCTACACAAAACATAAATACGCCTCTATAAGTGAAATGCGATTTCAATTCTAACTCTAATATCTGACTTCTAACACTTCTAACTACAAATTATACAAAGTGCGTCACATATTTCACAGCAACCTAACCTCAATTTAGTTTTTGGACCAACCCCGGTGGCTACAATCATGTGCATTTGATCAAAACTAACGATTGCTCCCAAAAGGACAGGGCAATGTTCTTATGGAAAATTTTATTCCAAATCCAGTTTGATCAAATTAATATTAATCACAGGGCAAGAAGTGTAGGTTAATAGCCTTTATGAACATTATTCATGGAGAAATACATAATAGTCGTCCCATATGTAATATGTAAGGCATTTTTTAGATGTAAAAAGTAATTATGCATATATATTGAGTATTCTAACGTCTAAGAGACTAGGGAAATTCTATCGTTCGTTATAATTCCCAAGTGACTAACGTTAGTCAACTTTAATTTTGGCCGTTAGATGTGCGATATTTATTCTAAGCCATTAATTTTTACATGACCTGCAACCTATTGGGCAAGTAAATTGAAAAGGTTACCTACTATACAAGTTACCAATGGATTATTTTTGTACAATAATTACTGTAGTAGATTATGTGTGGGCCCACTAAATGCTAACCAATTAAATTTTTATTTTTAACTTGAAAAACAAGCTAAAAATTTAATGTCATTGGGTGAATTAGATCATTCTTACACATTTTTTTTAATTTATTGAAAAAGTGCAATGTTATTTTTTATTTAAAAAATTACCGATGTACTTATTATAACTTTGTTATATTACCGATGTACCATTATAATCCATTAATTTTTAAAAATATGTTTAATTTAAAATTTTAACATATTTCAAAGAATGTATAATATTCATCACAAATTATTTTAAAAATATATACAGAATGTGAACATCTACATTTAAAAAAATAAAATTTGTAAAACATGGATATCATTATTAAATAAACTATTCATATTATCCGTAGATTTACTCCCAAACGATTGATCTATAGTGATATTGAGTAATGCATTTTTAAAAGCGATTTGTATTTATAAAAATACATAGAGAGGAGTAAAACAAGCACTACTTGGTAAAAAAAATTAATTATTAATGAAAATAAGCTATGAAAAACAATAATAATAAGAACAAGATCAATGATAACAACAACAGCAACAACAACAACACCAGCATCAATAATAATAATAATAATAATAATAATAATAATAACAACACTAATAATAATAATAATAATAATAATTGGGAAGAATGAATATGTGGTTTTAGCAAATATAGATTAAGATGGAGTAATATGTTCAAATGTAGGAAATATGAAATTCAATAATTGGTCTCAATAACTATGATTATATCATATATATATATATATAACAAATAATAATAGTAATATGATAACTGTATATATAGAAACAATTCAATGAGAGATAACTATAACAATAATAATGATTATGAGTAGTATTAGTAGTAGTAGTTGTAGTAGTAGTAATTATAGTAACAACAACAATAATAATAATAATATGGTTGTAATGAATATAGATCTAACTAGATGATGTAATAAAATTTTTATATATAGAGAAATATGCGTTCCTTAGAGATGGTTACCAAATATGGAATTCGTTTATGGATATGAATAATTATGGTTAATATGCATAGTCAAATATGAAGTTAATTATAATAACTACAACAATTATAATATTATTAATGATTAGAGGGTGCACATTTGAAATTTGATGAACAATACTCATACTCCTAATGCGGAATATCTAGTAATCGTATTATACATTTTTTGTCTAATAATTAATGAATAATACACTATTTTATAAAAAAGAATTGATTTGTTTATAAATAAACCAAATAAATGTAAATAGTTTGTTTGATTTTAATTTTTGTCCTAGAAATTGTATTTTATTTGTACATCTATAAAAACGTATAATATTTTTCATACTAACGAGCTGATGTTTTTAATGGTAACTTGGAGAAAATATATAATTCATATGATTGAATGGCAAATATTACTTGCCCCTAACAACAACAACAACAACAACAACAACAACAATAATAATAATAATAATAATAATAATAATAATAGTTTAAGCTAAGTTCGTTTGTGAGAACACTTAAAAGAGAATAATAATAATATTCTTTGTAAGCAATGAAATAAAATATGATGCAATTTTTACTTAATTGAAGTTAAACATTTGAATTGTAGTAGAAATCATTTATCCAAAGTCTTGATAATTAGGGGATTTTTTCTTGTAAGGTTAATAATTAAGAAAGAGTGTGTGTGTGTGTGAGAGAGAGAGAGGGGGGGGGGAGAGAAAATTTTGACCCATGTTAGCAGGTTACTAAAAAATTAAAAAGACCTTCAACCTGTTGAGATTTTTAAAATTGTACACATAACATTTTTTTATGGGTTGACTAAGGTTAGTTACATACGACTGTAACTAATCATAGAACTCCCCAAGAAACTAATCAAGCTAAATTTAATTAGTAATGACTACAAGCCTACAAGAGCAAAAATCAATTTTTTTTGTTAGTATATTTTCAAACTCCTCTCCTTCAACCTATATTCTACAATTTATTGACATAAAATTGAGTTAATACTGTAATAAATTATGGAGAATTTCTAAGTCGTTAATTAATATCATTGCAACCTTTCAACTACTGAAGAAGATTTTTATACATGATTTACATATCGAGCGAGTTCAATTGAGAACAATAATTAAACTTTGTTTTATCAATTTCTTTTTTTAAAATAAAAAGACAGAAAAGATACAACGTTAATGTTATTAATAGTTCTTAAAACTGAAAATTAGAATTAATTTATTCTTGAACATTTAAATAATCATGTTTTATTCATTTATGTTATAAAATAGTAAAAATTTAGTCCTTCCAATGTATAATCCCACTAAACTTTACTAGAAAATACTTATTGGAAGGGTAATTGTTTTGTAAATTTTCACTAGCCAACTTATTTTTCAAAAAAAATTGCAAAAATTGAAGAAAGTGTTCTTCAAATGAACGTTTTTTAGTAAAATTTGGCCAAAACTTCATCGGAAGGATCAAAGTATTGCTTATTTGCAATTTAAAGAACTAAAATATGACAATTTAAACATTAATGTAATTCTAACTTTAAATTTTTGGGGACCATCATTAATGACATTAACCAATGATACAAAACTAATTATCACTTACCAGTAAGCAAAGATCCCAATAAAATTGCCCTAAACATGTCACTGCTTCAAAGTGAAAATATTTTGCGAAAGTTGGTGGAATCAAAAAATTAATCAGGGGATTTTGTTAGGCTTGACGAGACACATCTCCTAGTGGTTGGGTTGACTTTTATGCTTGCGGAAAAAATACATTTTTGGTCATCTCTATAATGTTTACAAAACACTCTATACATCAAGAGGGTATTTGTTATTTTTAAAATAAGGAGACTAATTTGTAGTTACACCACCCTTTAATGGTTGTAGATCTAATTTACCTTAAAATATATATTTTTATCATCATAAAATGTGAAAATAGATTACGGAGAAACAAAATTGTGTGAAATCTTAACGAATTAATGTTTGTGAATTTAGTAATCACGAATCAAAAGAATGTGACGATAATTACTAAATCGGATTAGGTGATTCAAATTAGTATTCGATATCCTAACTTGATGTGCTAATTTTTCACTTTATTGAAGTTTTTGGTTCAATAGGATTTTGTGAAGTGTACATCTCTATTGGTGCATGTTATTAATTTTGTGATCAAGATAAAAAAAAAACATTACTTATCTGGGTTGTGATAATATTAATTCAGTGCGATAGTAATATTCATGCATTCACGGTAATCTTTATATTCATGCCTTCATGGTAATCTGTATTTTTCTTAAGCAGAGAATCATAAAAATGGAGAGAGAAATTATAGAGAAATAGAAAAAAAAAAATGAGGTGGGGGATTGGGTGAGTGTTTTGTCAAGAGTAAATTCTACAAGTAATTTAGTTTGAAGAATGCAAATCATAGAATTCATGGATTGGGATTTTACTATTTTTGGTCCCATAACTTAGGCCCTTTTCGATTTTGGTCCCACTCATTTCAATTATCCCACATTTGGTCTCATATCTTCAAAACGTTGTCAATTTGAGTCCCAATTCTACTTCTTGTCATGTCTTTAATGGTAAGAGTCACATGCTTCACACATGGCTGTTATCTTGACATCTTGGAGGGAAAAAAATCATGGAAAATTAGGTGCTCCTCGTTAAAGTGAATCCCCAACTAACAATATTAAACAAAACCCTAATTTCACTATTTCTCCCCAAAAAAATCTCTGAATCCGACGATAAATTTTCCCAAAACTTACACTTGAAATTTGATGAGAAGCTCGATTTGTGAAGTTTTTTGGTGAAGATCGTGGATTTTTGTAGCAGATGAGTCTTTGAAAATCGAAAGTTGAATGCATGTCCACACCCAAAGAACTGTAAGCTCTTGATTCTAACCATTTTATGTTTTTTTTTTTTTGGTGTTTAGTGTGGTTTTGTTCGTACTTTGTGTAGAAAAAATATTGTATTTCATTCGTGGGTGTGTGTACTTTGTTTGAGAATATTTTTTGTATGCCCAAGTGCAAAAGATTCTGTTTTTATTGGAAAAAGTGTGTATTTGTGATCCTTCTCTTCTTTGTATGTAGAAAAGGAAATGTGGTCCCTTTGTTCTTTATACCCATTCTTTTTTAATTTGATGGAAATATGATATTAGTTTTTTTTTTTTTTGACACGGTCTTGACTTAGGTTATCTTTTAATGTGATGTGGGGAGTTTTTGACATGGTCTTGACTTGGGTTATCTTTTAATTATAGATGATAGTGAGCCTTGTGTCACCATGATTATACGTCATGGGGGTACTTTCAATCACACACCTATAGAGTATGTTGGTGGGGCTATATCTGTGTTCGATTATATGCAACTTAACTCACTGAATGTGGCTTATGTTGATCAAACGTCTGAAATAGTTGGGTATAAGGGTAGTAAAAGATATTGCTAGCTTATTGAAAATGAATTTGTTGTTCTTGTTGATAGTGAAGAAATTCTTAGCTTTTGTATGTCACATCATGAGAACAGAGAAGTACATGTATATTTAGATGTTGTAGTGCGTGGAGAGGGGTTAGATGAAGCATATGATAATGAGTTCAGAAAGTGAGGATGTTAGTGATTTCTGGGATAGTGACTATGATATGGGAAATGATGATGATGGTGATATAATTGAGGAAGTAGAATGCATGATGATTGTTTATATAATAAGCATATTGATAAAGGGCTCGAATGGGTAGGTATACAAGCCAATGCTGAGGAGGGGGAGAATGATTCTTCATCACATGAGGATGGGGAGGGTCTATATGTTGATTATAACACCAAGTTTTTTGATAGTGATGGGGATTCTAACGAAGAAAAAGGTGAACAATATCCTATTTTCAATCCAGTTGACATGGATAACCCTAATTTTAGATGGATTGGAGTTTAGTTCAAAGCAAGTATTTAAAAGTGTTGTGTTGTCTCATGTTGTTAAAACAAGAAGAAATATTAAAATCACTAAAAATGATACAAGTAGGCGCTATGCTAAATGTCTAGAAGATGGTTGTGACCGGAGAATGTATGCATTCAAAGTTAAAAAGACAAGTGTCTAAAAGGATTGAAGAAAGACCTTGTTGCATCTACGTCATCTTCTGGTGTCTTGCAACCTGCAATAGAGTGCATATCAAAGAACTTGTTCCATTTGCACCAAACCATCCAACAATTGCACTATCTTTGATTGTGGAGCCAAACATTCCAACTTAAATTTCATATAAGGTCATTAACAAAGATGGAACCAAGTTTGTCACCATGAAAAGTTTGCAAATTGCATTGGACAAGATTAGGAATGCAAAAAGAAAAGGTTGATGCAATGACATGTTTTTGAACAAGACCTTTTTTGGACACATTTGATGGTTTACACAATGCTTTGGAACACTTTTGTGTATTGAAGATGTACTTAAACAATGACATCTAGTATATTGATCTTATAATATGACAATATTTTGTGCAAATCATAGATCTATTTAAATTTATGGAATGGATTGCTTGTTGTTATACCTTGCGTGAATATTACCATGTCAAAGATATGAATAGAATGATGGTATGTAAGATTATGAGTTGAACTTTGTCATATATCTATCAATGTATATAGATTTTTTGACACATCAAACCCCATAGATCTATTTTTCCATCATACACATAAAAAATTACACCCACCCGCTTGCCAGTTAAATAAAACTAACACTTAACACCATTGTAGACATCAAAAGTACACCCATCCCCTTGCCAGTTAAATAAAACTAACACTTATCATCCCTATAGACATCAAAAATTGAACAAGCTATATACACAAGACAACTACATTTCATTAACCAAAATAAGGGGTGATTACACATCTTACAAAAGTAAGAACTAACAACAAAAGAAAAGACAACACAATAATTAAACAAAAAATGAACCTATTACAAGAACACCCTTAAAACCTACCACACCATGCTAAAAAAGAGTACAGAACAGACAAAGTCAACAAGTGCAATATCATACTATGCCTTCTCTTCATCTTCGCCAAATCTCTCTCCTGTGTATACGGAGAAGCATAGGAATTGTCTCTCTTGCCCTTTGGCACATGGGAGGGTCTACCGAAGTGAAGTAATCACATCTACTAATCATGTTTGAGCAAGGATGGAATCTTTTACTTGGATTCGTATCAGTCCACAACGTCCTCTCTTCAAATCTTCTACGACAAAAACAAATTTCATCTTCCATTCTTCAATTCAACCCAACCCTATTAAGATTTGTGTTTTCTTGCCCTAAAATTCCACATATAGTTTTGTTCGCACCAAAACTACAATTCTTTTTCCCTCCAATCACGTCCTATTTGATTTTCACGTGATTTTTATTACCACCAAGCATGTGACTCTTGCCGTTAAAAACATGACCAAAAATAGAATTGGGACTCAAATTGACAGTGATTTTAAGGTATGGAAATGTGGGATAATTGAAATGAGTGGGACCATAATTGAAAAGGGCCTAAGTTATGGGACCAAAAGTGATGAAATCCCGATCCAATCCGTGTTGATTCAAAAGATGAAACAAGGCTTCGGGAATTATCTTTAAAATTTAGATCTTGAATATTTTTGAATTAATTAATTGTACATGGAAAAGAGAATTTGCAATTGACAGATGAACAGTATTTCACAATAAATAAATAAATAACAAATTGAAGTTATTTCATAATTTATTTATCAAAAATTGCAATCAAAAGAAGAAGAAAATGAATTGAAACACGTTTAATTACACAACACTGCACATATATATGGAATCCTCCTTTTAAGCTTATATTTTATTTCTTTGTTATTTCCTCCATTAGACAGAGTTACATAATTCATTTGAGTTATAATGCTCTTTTGTAAGTTAGGTCCCCCAAAATTGATAGGGTGCTTCTCTATGCTCGCTAAGGGCGATCCTGCAGGGAGCACAAAACCGATCAGACCCTGTACAGGAAGCCTGGTCTACTACCTGAAGTTCCCTCTTACAAATTTTCTAATTTTCAAGATTTTGGGATGCATATTCATCATCATTATTTGAATTTGGAAAACGACCAAATTTTATTTTAGTTTAGTTTTAAAAATTGTTTATGATATTGATCTTCTGGTAACATATATTAAATGTTAAACAAGGTTATTTTGGTCAAATTCATTCTAGTGGCCAGAAAATTACCGTCTGGAATAGTAGTTGAGGGACGATACTGAAAAGAATTAAAAGGCCACAATAATTTTGCTATTAAGTTAAAAAGCAAGGGGCGAAAATGAATTTTACTCATGGATCTTTAGTTGAAATATTATAATGGTGGATTTTATAATCTAAACTTAATTTAATATCTAAGCTAGAAAAGAGAAAATGTTTGGGGAAAAAAAAGAGCTACTAATTTTCTTTTGTTCGTACCTTCTTCCTTACAATGTCAACATTTTATTGAATGAAAAGAAGATATCTAACAATAACGGCATCCAAATTTTCACTTGTAATGTTGTTACTCAAACATAATGTCAATATCATGTTGTTCAAAAAAATGTGAAATATAATTCTAGCATCAAATATGACCAAAAGTTGTATATTTTCTCTATGTATAGTTTTCCTAAAATCCCCTTATCCTTTTGTTTTCTTTTACATGTAAAATTTGGTGATGTGGTTATTGATAATTTAATTGAATATTTGAAAGTAATATTCACGATCAGGTCGTCAGTAACAAAATCACTTCACTACAAGAATGCATAACCTTTAGTTAGTAACTAAATTTATTACAAATTTAGTTTTGTGTGACGGATTTGATCTACAACAAATCTGTTATTAAATGCATAGTCATTAATTTTTTTCTTTAGTTTTATTTTTATTGAATTCGGCCACTAATTTATCATAATACATCAAATTTGTGATAGAATCTTTTTGTCCCAAAAATTTATGTTAGTGAATGAAGTGCTTTCGTTTAGTGCTTCAACTCAACCATGAAAGTAAACGACCCTCAAGTTCACAGAAGCTGTGCATTCAGAAGCTGGCTCCATGTGTCGAGCACCCCGGCCACGCACCAATGCGTGCAGTCCATGCCTCTAAAGACGTTGTACTTGCTAATATGCCCGTCTTTTCTCAGCTGCGATAGAGTTGTGATGTCGAGCAAATGCACTGCTTTTGATGGCCGGATTATGTTGCTGTTGAGGACTTGTTTCAAAACTTTTAAGGCTAATGGGGAGCCGCCTGGGTATGTTGTTCCGTTCAGAGGTGTTGTTTCCTTCGAGCAGTCAGTTGCTGCTGGCTTGTTCCACTCTCTTCCACTGTTGATCAAACATGAGAGTTGTAAATTTAATTCACTATTTCAATTTTATGTTTAGAATTTAATATATAATCCGGAAAGAATTCATATAATGTTAAAAGTGGGATGATAAAATCATCGATCACTAATAAGATTGTTTTAAAGGGGTAATATATTTTATTTTACTGTAATGTAACTCAATAGTGAAAAAAAGAAAATGTCATATTGTCATTATTAATAATTAATACAAATGTACACATATAATTACAATTTAACGGCAAAATAATTATTACCGGAATCTTTTATGCAATTTCTTGGTTATTATTTTTCAATTGTTGCTCGTAATTATAATTCTTTTTTTTTAACTATTAAAACTGTGGCAATTCTTACTACGAAAAAATAATTTTTTTAATAACTTCACATATATGATTATTAGTGATCATTTTCACATTGTCACTCAATATATTATTTAAAGTTAATATATAGTATCGCACACATTATTATAGAATATCAAAGAATTCTTTTTTTTATTAAATTATAATTATGATTTAAAACATAAAATATTATTTGATCACGTCGGGGCCAAAATAAATTAATAAATAAATCTAGATTCAAAGTATTAATAAAGCTTATATATTGTTTGGAGATTATACTATATATATTCTTACTGGTAATGCATTGGAGATATCCCTTGAAAGAAAACTTTGGTTTTTAAAGGATTGACATTTGAGTCAACCCATTTTGCCCATGTTGTAAGGCCAGTGCGAAATGCCTCCATACGGTCCATGTCCTTCACTATCTTCCCCTCATTTTCAATATAATCCCACCTGCATTAATAAATGGTAATTACATTTGTTAAATACTTTTTTTTTTTGATACAATTATCTCGAAACAACCTATACATGTCAATCAAAAAATACCCCCACAAACTCACTCAAAAGAAAAAAGTTAGAGAATAAGAGGGTTCAAACTCAGGACCTTGCTAATACAATTTTCGAGCCCCCACCACTCGGTTCTTAAGTCAGTGGCACATTTGTTAAATATTAGCATTTATGTTTCTTAATTTGTGATTAAAAAAAATTGTAAATTTAGTGAGTATTCCTCATCGTATACGTGCACATACGGTTGCTTAGGTCCTCTACGGTACCACCAGAGCCACGTGTTGAAGATCAAGACGTCGGCATGCTTCCATATCGCTCCATCGTTAATTGAATCGAGCGTTAGTACTCGACCAATTTTCTCATGTTTGATATCTACCAAATAATGCGTAAGGAACATTGAGATTGAAACTCCATAATTCTGCGATTAGAAACAAATACGGGAAATTTTTATATGCATCGAGTGTCAAAATATTAAATAGTGCAAAAACTAAACGATATTAGTAGTTATGGATTTATTTATTTTTTAAATATGGTTCCAACCGAATGGAAAAATAAATTCAAGGAGTTCACATCTGAGCAGATCAGTATATCATAGGACACATATCAATATTGTGTTGATATGACGTGATCTATTTTATTTGCATCGTTGAATTTGATATGTATACTGTCTAAATAAGGTAATCAAATTATAAATAAAATGTATTTTTTTTTGTGAGAATACTAAATGTCGAAATTGGCTATTAGATATGTAAATACGTGAGAGTTAGCTAGTGTCTCATTGTAATAGAACTATATTATTTACAGAGTATGGAGTAATTTATTTATTATGTCATGTAATCAGTTCAATATATATATATATATATATATATATTTACACACACTCACACATGGCAACTTCAAAAGTATACATAAATACCTTAAATGTGACAGTAGAAGATGAGTTATTTGTGACATGGGTGATGTTGGAACCCCCGACGGCGCTGTGGAGCAGGCACAAGAGTGATTGCCAATGATTTTCACTTATTGAATCCCCAATAAACATAATATTCTTGCCCTTCAATCTCCTCAAGAAATCTCTCCCATCAAATCTGAAAAAAAAAAAAGATAAATAAATAAAAACACCACATCAATTCTCTACAATCCCACTTTGTATACAACTACACATACATTTTCTTGGCAAATTAAAAAACAAAAAGAGTGCATTTTAACAAAATATGAAGCGTAATTGTTTTCGTGGGTTGATTACACCTACATCCCATGAGGCCTGTATATTTACAGAAACACCCAAGAATTTGGCCTCTATCTTACAACTAGACCCCCTTGAGGTTTGCATAGATATAGAAACCACCCCTGCCATCTACTTTAATGTTACAATTAGACCCCGAAAAAAATAGATGACAAGGGCGGTTTTGATAATTATGCAAGCCTCATGGAGTATAATATTTCTCAAGGGGGTGCATGTGTAATTATTTATTTTCTTTTTAATTTTCTAGGAAGCAAAATTTTGAACTTTAATATATATAATACGTATATAGTTCTATATGGACTTGGGAGGCAAGGGGCCAACTGCCTCTATCAGTGCTCTTTAGTTCCGTCCCTATTGATCGACATATTAAAAGTAAAAAAAAGTAATAATAATAAACAAATAAATACATACCGAGGTAAGTTACAGCCACTGGGCTGCCATCTGTATTTAAGATACTGATGATCAGGGCGACCGTATTTCAAGCAGTTGAATTCACTACGAATAAACGGGCATTTCGCGGAGTCGAAAAGAGGATACGATTTATCATACACCCACTTTCCTTCATACAGATTGCAGCTCTTTTGCTTCCTTTTCCAAGACTTATGTGCTGCATCTGTTGTGCTGAGGCATAGTAAAAGCATGCACATGGAAACAAGAACAAACACTAGATTTCTTGTCATCATTCCTTTGTTTTGGGGGGTGGGGGAGCCGAGTATTGAAACCAGCCTGCAACGCACACACACATGTACATATTTATATAGAAGCATCCTACATTAACACTGCGTTTGGTAGAGGAAAATTAAACAACTAGAGAGGAAAGAAAATAAAAGAAAACAAAAATGGAAATTTACTTAATTTCTCTTGTTTGTTTGAATAGAAAAGTGGAAGGAAAAACAATAATTTCTGCACCAAATGACAACTATACCCTTATATTAATTATAAAACATAATTATATTATGAATTCATGTATTAAAAGAAATTAATAAAATTAAAATAAATAAATATAATGAAAATAAAATATATAAATTAATAAATGAAATATTTGTTTAAATTGTGTCAAATCACAACTACAATCTTATATAATTACGTTATAAATATAATTATTCGATAGATAATTTAATAAAAATAAAATAAATAAATATGTGAAATATATTTTTAACGTATTATACAAATGAATATGTCATATTTACAATTTACAAAACATAAGGGTCCATGTTAGTAGTGGATGCAATATTATTTAAACACTTAGTTATACATGTAGACAATTTTAAAAATTTTATTTTATAGACATCCTTGTGCTATTTTCCTCTCATTTTCCATCCGATTTTGGATGGAAAAAAAAAATGAGCCCCATACTTATTTTTTTATTCTCAATTTCTTTCATTCCCTTTTCCTTCCATAACCAAACAAGGGAAAATATACTTTTCCCTTCCAATTTCCTTCCTCCCCCTCCCCTTCCTCCCATTTTCCACCCGTCCAAACAAAGTCTAAGGCTTGGTTTGGTTCTAAGATATTATTAGGAGGAAAGAAAAATGTTAAGAAAAGGAAAAGAAATTATAAGAATTTTAAAATTCTCTTTCTTGTTTGGTTGTTAAAGAAAACAACAAGGAAAATATTTTTTCTAGAGAATTGTCTTCCATTTTGTTTGGTTTTTATTGTAAAATAAAGAAAAATGTAAAAACACACCCAACAAAATCCAAACAACCAATTGACTGCATAAAAAAAAGATTTGCATAAAATATATCCAAACAATCAATTAGTCTGAGCAATAAAAATAAGGTGAGGGCTTGAAAAGTAAGATAGTACTAGAGAGAGTAATATAAAATTAGAAAACAAGATTTTCCTTTATTTTCCTTACCCAATTGGAAGGAAAATATTTTTTCTCAATTTATGTTATATTTTCTTTCTTTTTTTTTGTTTGTTTATTATTTCCTTTCTTTTTCCCTAGTAACCAAACATTAAAAAATAGTTTTTCTTCCTATTTTCTCGTCATTTCCCTCCTAAAATCCTAGACCCAAATATAATGCAAGGGAGCAAGTGGTAAAATATTACATCAATCAGCTTTTTAAGTTCTGTTTAATTTTCAGGGTGTTAGTATAGATTGTAGCTATAACTTGATGAATCATTAGTTTGTGCTAGCCAGTCCATTGTGTCGGATTATCCTTAATTAATGGTGTGGTGACCGATTCCAAAATTGTAATGTGATTAGCTGGATCTCGTTTTAAGATTGGGAAATAAAATCAAATACAATGAACCTAATTGTTATTCATGAATGAGATCAAGAAGACAAGTATTAATCACTTCCAATTTCTTTATGTATAAAATAAAGATATACAATCTTAAAAAAAGAAAGTTGGTAAAAACTGTTGAGTATGTGTTGAAAGTCAAAAGATAGATAATGACTAGTAGTAAAATTATTGTATTACTAAATCACAAGAATATGGTTGAAATAAATATAAGAAAATGGTGATGATTTGTTTAATGTTCTCTTTATAGTAATAGGACAAATTCAAGGGTGATTATTTTAGTTGTAAAAGAAATCCATGTCGTGAAGGCAAGAGACTCCATGAAATTTATACTATTATATATTTGAAGGAGTTCTTTTGACCAAAATGTGTAATTTCGATTAAATTCTCAATTTTTAAAATTTTGAATTAATTTTAATTGTTAAGGATTTATTACTTGTTTGGTTTGCATTAATTATTAATGTATCTCTCATAATCATTCAAATCCACCAACTATCCATATTTAACTCCCCCCTCCCCCCCCCCCCCCCCCCCCCTCACACACACACGCACACACAAGAGGACATAAAAATACAATAGTACCTTTTAATAAAAACATATATAGATAATGAAATTCTAATTAAAATATTGTGTAATGCCATTAAATTAGTTGTGATTTAAGAAATATTAGGAATATAAATGTTAACATAGTGTCATTTATGACAAATTTCTTCTAAACAATTAGAAAAAACATTAAATTAAAACTTATAATACTCAAACTTAAAAACATGTCTTTAATATACTATGCAATTTTGACTAAATTCTCAAAGTTTTGAATTAATTTTAATTGTTAAGAATTTATTATTTACTTGGTTTGCATTAATTGCTAATTTATCTCACCTAATTATTCAAATCCACCAAGTATCTATATTTAACTCTCTCTCTCTCTCTCTCTCTCTCTCTCTCTCTCTCTCTCTCTCTCGCGTGCGTGCGCACCCACACACACACACAAGGACATAAAAATATAATAATACCTTTTTATAAAAATATATATAGATAATGAAAATTTTAATTAAAATATTATGTAATGCCACTAAATTACTTATGATTTAAGAAATATTAGGAATATAAATGCCAACATGATAAATTTCTCTTCAAAATTAGAAAAAAACATTCAATTAAAACTTATATAACTCAAACTTGAAAAAATGTCTTTAATGTGATATGTCATATCACCAAAATTAAATTATAATTTTAAAAGAATTAAAATGTGGATATAATATTATCTACAATTTATTTTTCATTTTTTTTATCTCTATCATTTCTTTTTATATATTATCTACAATTTAGTTTTTCATCTTTTTATGTTTATTATTTCTTTTTATATAGTTTAATGCTATGTGGAAGTTTTATTATGCAACTCTTTTTTTTTGGTTCATTACCGTATTTTTATCATTTTTTTTGTGCTTAATTGTTGACATATTCAAATTTTATTTATTTATTGTTATTTGCTTCAGTTTGGATTTGCATCCCACTCATCCACTTACTTACCCATAAATATATCCAATTACATACTCTCACATTTCTACAATTTTTCATTTCCACTAGGTAAGAGATTTTATAATTAAAATATTCATCAAAAGATGAATTGATATATGAAAGAAAATTATTTATCAAAAAAAAAAAAGAAATGAAAGGAGATTCAAAATATTCACATCATCTAAAATACATTTGATACAAGTTTGGGGCAACAAGTTTCTTCGGAGATTGTAGAAGGAGATTCACAACATTCAAACTGCATCAAGAGTACTTGGTATTTCATAATTTAATTATTAATTTATTTATATATTATTATTACTATTACTATTCTTTTTTGGTAAATTAAATCTTGATTTTAATTTATTTTATGATAATTCACATTCATAAATATTTAGGTGCATAAAAAAAAGGATAAATTACGGCAAACCCCCCAACGTTTGGCCTTAGTTGCACTTTACCCCCCAACCTTTTAATTTGAGCGAAATCACCTCCCAACCTTTGTAAAGTGTGCGATAATACCCCCTTAACACATTTCCGGGCTAATCTAAGCGAATATTCCGTCGAACTTGTTTCGCGTGCCAACCGCGTGCATCATGGAAGGGCATTTTCGACATTTTGTTTCATTAGTTGGGGATATTATAGTCAATTACTCTCCATTCCCGCCCAAAAAACAACTACTTAACCTCCTTTCTTCATCATCTGCAAACCCTAATCGCCATTTTGGGGGGCAGGAGGAAAAAATTGGGAGCTAGCTGAAGAATGGAAGGATTGTGCAACTGTAGGAGGCCAATTGTGGAAAGAACTTCTTGGACGAACCTCAATCCCGGTAGAAGATACAATAGCTGCAGAAATTTTCGGGTAAGAAATTACAATTTCTCTCATTGTATTTTTGTTGAAAATTTGCAGCAATTTCAAGCAAGAAATAATTTGTTTCAGAAATTTCATGTCTCTTTTAGGCTCGTGGAGGTTGCAATTTCTTCAATTGGATTGATCCTCCTATGTGTGAACGATCTCGTCAAATAATACCAGGATTGTTGCGTAGGATCAATACCATGGAGGCCGACATTAAGAAAAGAAATTCAAGGGAAATGTGGCTATGGATAGCTTTGTTTGCTTCTTGGGTTGTTATGTACTTCATTTTGTTGGGTTAGAATGTTTTGTAAGACATTCACATGTAGTGTATTGTAATAGTTTTGTTTAGACTTTTGAGATAGTCTAAGCCGGATGTATTTTAAAGTTATCTTCAAGACATTATGTATCTTTATGTTTAAGAATGTAATAGCCCATGTGCACAAATGAAATCAATTTGCCATTGACTACCAAAAGGCCAACAAATGTGTTTAGGGACCACCAACTTGACTTACATCATGATGTTTGTAATACCAAAAGAACAAAAACAAAGTACCATTCTTGTTTGCAACAAAATTACACTTTCTTCTTCTTGTTTGCCAAAATAGCGTAGCCCCCTAACATCAAAACAAATAACAAAGGCCAAAATAACAAAGCCCCCCCTAACATTTTCTTGTTTGCCAAAAACAGAGGCTTTCCTTCTTCATGCATTCTCACTTGGTCTGTTTCTTATCTTCAATCTTGGACCGGTGACTGAGTCTTGGGTACTAATTGGCTCGGCTTGCTTATCTCGTGCAATACTCCTTGTTATCCTTCTTGACTGTGTAAGGTCAGATTGCGTGTCCTTTGATACGCGTTTCCTCTTTGAATCCTGCAACGCCAAAAGCAACAAAGATTAACTTATGACTTTCAGTAATTAACATGCTAACATATGGACAATCTTACTTTTGACAGCCCTTGGGATGTAGGTGGAGGCACATCTATATTATCATTTTGAGCTTGGTTTTTGGGATTTAGATGGCATCCCCTTTTGTTATGCCCTGGCCTCCTACATATTCTACACACCATGACAAGCCCTTTTCTCCCTAGTTTGCCCAAGCTTTCCCCAACATTCTTCACTTTCTCTTTGTTTTTACCGTTTATTTTTTCGAGATCATATGAACATTTCCTTCTATTATTTAACTTTGGTCTCCCTGGCATGGTTTCCTTCACAGGCGGCTGCAGTGGTCTTTTGCTTGATAAAGGCCATTCTTCTGGACCATTTAATGGTTCCATGAGATGGTTGTATACCTTCAAGAATGTGGTCTTCAAATAGCAACTATCCACAAAGTCTTCAGGTTTTTTAGCCATGAAATAAATCCCTGCAATAGAATGAGCACATGGGATACCCGTTAACTGCCACTTTCGACAACTAAATCACATTATTCTTGGTCCACATCAACTAAAACACAAAAAAAAAAAAATTTACTGCGATGGACCACCATGGAACACCATGGACCACAAAAAAGAACAAAAGTACAAGAAATATGCTTATACAGGAAACAAATCAGAAAACCCATGTCCCACCAACAAAAAAAACTCATAAAGCCAACACATTACACATAATTGACAGAAAAAAAAACCTATTACCGACAACAATTGCATGCAATTACAATAAACAAATCACAAAACCCATAACTTCACCAAGATACCACAAAAACCCCCACAATCCGACAAATAATAGAACTAAACTCACCATAATCTGGCGTATTTCTTCCAAAAGGGATTTCATCGTCTTTCGTCCTCAATTTCCACGACATTTTGCCTAGATTTATGATTTCACAGAGAAGAGAAAGTTGGGGGGGTTAACTGCTATGAAAGAATTAGGTTTTTTCTTTTTATTTTTCATCGTTTTCTATTTCTTTAAGCGGGAATGTTATTCATTGAGACAAAATGTCGAAAATGCCCTTCCATGATGCACGCGGTTGGCACGTGAAACAAGTTTGACGGAATATTCGCTTAGATTCGCCCGGAAATGTGTTAAGGGGGTATTATCGCACACTTTACAAAGGTTGGGAAGTGATTTCGCTCAAATTAAAAGGTTGGTGGGTAAAGTGCAACTAAGGCCAAACGTTGGGGGGTTTGACGTAATTTACCCTAAAAAAAATATAGTGTCATGTATTCCAGTGTAGATAATAATCCATTATTTTGTAATCTATTAACTTAGAGTAGCTCATAATTTATTATTCATAACTTTAATATATCTAAAAAATTTATTTATTACTTTAATTTTGATCACATATTTAGATTTTAATTTTTTTATTTTTGATATGATTATTTTGGCACGACAGTTCTTTTTAAAAATAATTAAAAGCTTCAAACATGAGTAAAATATTATTTATTTAACTATTGAACTGCAATGAAAATTATTTAGAGTAAATGTTATTTTACATAAATAGAATATTTTGTTTTTATCTTTTTATATGGTACAATAAATTATAATATACGTGCATAGCACGGAGTATATGCTAGTAAGTAATATGTGAATCTATTTGATCATTTAATTAATTATTATCTATTCTCTCTCTCCTCTCCTCTCCTCTCCACTCTCATACTTTGCATTGTTTTCCCCCTCTATTTCTCCTCGCAATCTCTGCCTAACATATTTTTTATCCATTCTTCTTTTTATTTATTTTTTTCTTTATACAATTTTATTTTAAATTAATTCTTTTAGGTATCATAAATTTAGTAAATATAGAAAAATAGTTAAAATATATACAGATATATTCATATACATATGTAACGCATATCTAATTTTGCATTATTAAAATCTAAACAAGTAATTAAATTATATTTTATTTTGTTCATACATTTGTTCATTTTCTTTATGGTAAATGGGACAAATTCAAAGGTTTTGATTTGTGATTGCAAGAATTACAGGACGGATCCAAAGAGCAGTCTCCACATGCAAAAACGCATGACTTAATACCTCATTTTCATTATATTAAGGCCCGTTTGGATGGCCTTAAAAAAATAGTGCTTCTCAAATAGTGCTTTTTATAGCAGACCTTTTTTTTAAAACCAAGCAGTTTTGAAAAGTGTTTTACAAGGTGTTTTTATTTGAAGCAATTCTAGAGTTGCTTCCAAAAAAAGCCCCTTTTGACTTTTCTTTTTTGCTTCTGCTTTTTTTCAAAAGCCCATCCAAACACAATTTTTTTTCTTCGAAGTGCTTTTTTTCAAAAAATGAGTGTTTCTTCTTGAAAAAAAATCCATCCAAACGGGCTCTTATTCGCCTCCCCTTTGCATGTAGATCTCACTATCTCCTCGTATCTACATCCTAAATAATATATATATATATATATTTAATCGTTAATAAATACAATAAAAATATAAATATTTAAACACGGGAAAGACCTGCCAAAAAGACTAAGAGCACAAACATAAGTCTCCTTCCTCCCCACTAAGCTTCACATTACAGATATAAAATTCTTCACAAGTCCTTAATTAAACGTCCATTCAGCATATATATATATATATATATATATATATATCCATGTTATGTGTTGTGTTGTGTTGTGTTGTATTGTATTATAACACGTTATTAATATCATAAATTACCCAAAAAAAAAAACCAACATAATTAATATTATTATTGAAAGATCCAGTTATATAGATCCAACCTTCCATTTGTGATGTTCCATTACACGAAACTCATTGACTTTGGCCAACTTGGCTAACACTGGGAACTATTTTGTGGATCTATTTTAAGCCAACTTCAATCGGATTTTTTTTTCTCTAAAAAATCAGATGTAACACATTTGATCCATTCATGATCGTTGCATTCCATTGTGCGGGTGATCTTGTTAATTTTCTTTTATTCCTTTAATTAAATCTATGCTTAGATTCATCACATGCATGCCATCAATATTATGTTTGCATAATTGTATGCACCAGCATGATCTTTTTAAAAAAATTGCTTAGGGATATCCCTTTAAATCTCATTAATTTTAAAAAGAAGAATATATTGAAAGATTCTTTCTCTTTAAATGATATAATATTATACTTTGGTTTTTTTTCTTATAATTTTAAATTAATTTGAATACAACCTGGTAAAGAACATTTTTGGTCTCATAGGTCAGGGGAAATTCTAGCCCAGACCCGGCTCGGCCGAACCAGTGTTAATCACGTAGCGAGTGTTTTACACTTGCCGTGTGAATGGTCGATAATTTAGGGAGAGTGACCAATCACTTGGCAAGTGCAATACACTTACCATATGATTTGTTTGGTTCGACCAAGCCAGGTTCGGGTAAGAATTTTTCCATAGGTCAGTTGTCAGCACATTTAACCCCGACATTTAATGATAAATGCACATCTAGTCCTACACGATCCAACATCTTGACATTTTTTGTGCTCTCATTATTAAATCACGATGCTCTCATTATCAAATTGCAGTTAGTCCTTTTTTACACAAAATAAAAAGAATAAAGAAATAAATATGTAGACGTGGGGGAAACCTGCCCAAAGTACTACAAGTACAAACATGATTCTCATTCTCCCACACTAATTTTCACATTAATACAGATAAAATTCTTTGACAAATCCTTAATTAATTGCACATTGATCCATGTTATTTGTTATGTTGTATTTTAGCCCGATATAATTATTATTAATTATAAAAAGAAAATTAAGGATATAATTATTATTTTTTAAAACTCGCTTATATTGTGTTTGGGCCAAAAAATAACAATTTAAGAATTTTTGGGAGTAGGCTAATTCTATAGCCATACCAAACTATTTCAGGCCCAACCATTTCGCGAGGTGCGGTCCAATGCCAAAATTGACAAATACAACGTTTAATTTATGGCCCACCCAGCCAAATAAAATTATAATGCACAAATGAAAACCATGTGTTTCAAATATAAAAGGCTGAGAGTTAGCACCTTTATCTGAAGAGTTGTTAGAATATACTGCTAAAAGTGTGGAGCTTTGCACAACTGAAATGTCAAACATAAAGGCCACCTAATTCCTTTCAATGTGGAAATTTCGAACTTGAATAAAAGCCACCTAATTCCTCTCAATATGGAAATTTTGTTGAAGACTTGAAGTTATAAAAGGAGCTGGAAGCACATCAAGCAAAACAATCCACACTTAATTACCAATAAAATCAACAACAATTTCAACTCAAGAAGTCTACACATCCTTGAACTTTAGTTTAGAATGAATCAAGATTATCTTAGTTTGTAGGTAAGAAAACCACTATACAAGAACTCACAACCACACCCATTTCGCTCAAGATGGGATTTTCAATATATTTTCTCCGTAGCATCACTAGGTCATAACCATCACTTGCCCTATTATCAATGTGGCTTAGTAGCATTCTATATTTATGTTGAGCATTATGCCCGAGGAATTATAGCTAAAGTCCATCAATGTTCTCTTGATAGGGTAGTCTTCGAATGCATTTGTGTGTAGCAAGCGTACGAGTCATTAATGCACTTACTTGTAGCCAAAGTTTGTGGCGTCTTTCAATGCATTTGTTTATAGTCATTGCTTATGGCATCAATGCACCAATTTGTGATTAAAGCCTATAATATCCATTCCAAATAGTATTATATTTCAATACAATTCCTTATTTCTTTTTGATAAGCTTTTTCATTCTTTTGTGCACTAAATTTTTAAGCCGTACATTGAGTTGTAGGCAGTCAGAGCCTTAGGTGTAGTGTTTGTTTACTCCAATTCGATTGCTCTGATTAGAAGTCAGTGCAGGCGCAATTCACCGTTCACATCAAACCTT
The DNA here is from genome assembly GCA_026212405.1 of Petrea volubilis. NCBI lineage: Eukaryota > Viridiplantae > Streptophyta > Magnoliopsida > Lamiales > Verbenaceae > Petrea > Petrea volubilis. The sequence goes on from CM047886.1 coordinate 13,023,139, forward strand.
CACATTGTGTGGTCAATGAACATTGGAATGCCCGCGCACAATACAAAATCTCATTCCTTAGCTTCTACCCATGGGATTTAGTGATTACAAATTTTGAACAAACATAATTTTGAGATGATAGCATGACGCGTCACGAATCCATACTACAAGACATGAATCCTAGCAGAATCACTCTAAGTCACGAATCCATACTACAAGACAAACATGCACAACGTAGTAACAAAAATGGATAGCTTTGCTAACCCTCTACCAACGAAGGAACCTCCACAACAAAGTGAGGCCAATCCACTATTAGCAAGATTAAACTCAAGACGTAATCATCGGTTAGAAGGAATTGGCCTACAATTTGATTATGGCAAACGAGAGGTGTAAGAATCTAACAGCATATGGCTGGAAGTAGAAGAATAAGATACCAAAATTTATGCTAAATGACCTGCAATGCCGTAGGGAATGAACAGAGGCCAACCAACCATGGAAAGAAGTGACAACACAACCTTCTCTCATCAAGAAATATGAAAAATGTTGCGATAAGAGCTTGCAAGGCATAAGTGGTTAGTGTCTCCACCTAGGTATTATCATCCATATTTTGCGAAAGTTGTTTGTATTCATTTTCCCCTAAGGTTTATGATTTCTAGTTTTTTAATGTTCAATGAGGACATGTAATAGATCACGATCGAACATGTTGCTACATTCACGACACAATGTGGAGAGGTACGAAGAGATCGTAATTTGAAATTGTGTTTATTCTCTAACTCATTGACTAATGAAGCTTTATGTGGTATATTATGTTAAAACTACGTTCTATTCCAGACTAGTCGACAATGGAATTTAAAGTTTATTTCATAGTCACTTCTATCAACTACCCCCGAGGTATTCATTTTAGAATTAACTAATATGTGGCAAATGCCAAGTGAGTCAATAGAGGAATACATATGGCTAGGTTCATGATTCAAATATTTTTTTTTTAATTTATGATTCAAATATTTAATTAGATTCCTAAATCTTATTTCCTTAAACATTAGTTAATTTTATTAACAAATTATGATAGTTAAAAAGAGTGTGTGCTTTATGTTGATAAAACATAAAAGAGGCATTTTGAAATTAAGGACAAAAAGTAGATAATAAGTATTTATTGCAATCAATTTATAGAGGAAAAAAAATATATGACTGCTGTCAAAGTTAATATGAACCCAAAATTTCATCATATAAATATTGGTATTTTGTACCATCAAGTCAAATTTATTAAAAATTGATATGATATTGAAAATAAAAAAAAGGCTTTTAGATCAAATCAAAAATTTGATATACCATTTAAAATTGAGTATGAAATGGTCAATTCATGAATTATGAAAAAGTTACATCGTGTTTGATAATTAGAAATTATTTCCATTGTTGATTAGGCCAGGCTAAAGGAAAAAAAAAGGGTATATATCTAATATCAAATTGTTTTTTATGGTTTATCTAATTTCAAAATCATTGTTTTTTACTTTTTCAAAATTTGTACTATTAGAACTTTTTTTGAAGGTAAACTAATTTATAATACTTATAATAATATTTTACAATGACTAGACATAAATATGCGAACAAATGGTCATTTTTTACAATGTTAAGAGCTTATTTTACCAAACACCCAAGCATCAAATAAGATCAACTATCTTATTTATCCAAATATTTTTAGAGCTTATTTTGAAAATAAGCTCATACATCTTATAAGCTCCTAAAACACCTTATAAGATGTAGGAGCTTATAAGATGTTTCAAATAAATTTAACCAAACGCCTTCTAAATGTCCATTGAGCATATTCAACCATGTTATGTGTTGTGTTGTATCATAATGTGTTATTAATATCATTAATTACCCAAAAATCCATGCCACTAAAAGATCCAATTGAATGTTTTAATTGAATGTTTTTTTTAATTTTTGAGGAGAAATTTATCATAAATGACATTATGTTGACATTTATATTTCTAGTGTTTCTTAAATCATAACTAATTTAAGGGCATTACGTAATATTTTAATTAAAATTTTCATTATCTATATATGTTTTTATTAAAAGTTACTATTATATTTTTATGTCCTTTTGTGTGTGTGTGTGTGTGTGAGAGAGAGAGAGAGAGAGGCAGAGAGGGGAAGGAGAGAGTTAAATATGGATAGTTGGTGGATTTGAATATTTAGGAGAGATAATAACAATTAATGCAAACCAATCAAATAATAAATCCTTAACAATTAAAATTAATTTTAAATTCTAAGAATTGAGAATTTAGTAAAAATTGCATATTACATTAAAGACATTTTTTCAAGTTTGAGTTATATAAGTTTTAATTGAATGTTTTTTTTTCTAATTTTTGAGGAGAAATTTATCATAAATGATATTATGTTGACATTTATATTTCTAATATTTCTTAAATCATAACTAATTTAATGGCATTACGTAATATTTTAATTAGAATTTTCATTATCTATATATGTTTTTATTAAAAGTTACTATTGTATTTTTATGTCCTTTTGTGTGTGTGTGTGTGAGTGAGTGAGAGAGAGAGAGAGAGGGGGGGGGGAGGAGATAATTAAATATGGATAGTTGGTGGATTTGAATGATTATGAGAGATAAATTAACAATTAATGCAAACCAATCAAATAATAAATTCTTAACAATTAAAATTAATTCAAAATTCTAAAAATTTAGAATATTGTCAAAATTCCACATTTTGGTCAAAAGACCTCCTTCAAATATATAATAATGTAGATGTAGATATGTTTTTATTAAAAGTTACTATTGTATTTTTATGTCCATTGTGTGTGTGCGTGTGTGTGTGTGCGTGTGTGTGTGTGTGTGTGTGTGTGAGAGAGAGAGAGAGAGAGAGAGAGAGGGTAAAGAGAGTTAAATATGGATAGTTGGTGGATTTGAATGATTATGAGAGATAAATTAACAATTAATGCAAATCAATCAAATAATAAATCCTTAATAATTAAAATTAATTCTAAATTCTAAAAATTGGGAATTTAGTCAAAATTATATATTTTGGTCAAAAGACCTCCTCAAATATATAATAGTATAGATTAACCAAAAAAAAAAAAAAAAGGTTATGGTTATTATTTATAAATTCACTTATGTGGATCCAACGCGGATGTGTCATTGCACGAAACTCATTGACTTTGGCAATGAGGGTATAGAATTGTAAGCTTCACATATCTCATGTGCCCAATTCACTATGAATTATTTTCATGTCGATCTATTTTCTAGCCAATTTCAATATAATTTTTCTATGGCAAATTAAATTGTCTTTATGTATATTAGAAATTGTAAATTGATAAAGAGATAATAACTTTTAAATATTTTAAGACAATGGACTAATCAAATACAAAAATTATGACTAGAAGATAAAAAAAAAACTTATTAAATTATTAAAAATACAAACCTTTAAGATATTTAGAGACCAGTTATAACCCGGTGCCAAGACACAAACAACTTATTATATAAAAAAAAATGATACATAACATGCATTTTTGTATTTTGCAATATTATTTATTTATTTTTTTATTATTTAAATAATTATGATTTGAATCATTTGAAATGTTGAAAGCATATATAAAAATTTCTCTCAAGAGAAAAGTGGATCATAGAAATGTAAAATATATAATATAAATAAGAGAATGAAAACACATATAAATCGTTAAACATAGATAAAATGTAAAGAATAGGATATAAATGTAAAGAATAGGATAAAATAAATGACATGAAAATTATATTCGTTACCAATAAATAAGGGTTAATATTTGAGGTGCTCAAAATTAATTTATCGAAGTCCAACAAAAAAGGTGTAAACCCAATTATTCAAGATTAGTAAGAGTATCAAATGTAAAGTTGTAATGTATTGCCACATGCCTATGATTTTTCCTTAAATTTTCATAATAACGAAAAACGGATAAAGAGAAAAAAAAAAGTATTTGTATAACAATACTCCAAATTGCAAATGAATAATTTTTTTGCTTTAATACTCAAGTTTAACTGAAATCAATGACTAGTTTTCAATGCGTTTTATACTAGGAGCCGAATTAATACATACCACAATAGATTATAAGTTGTATAATATTTATACTTTTTTTAAAAAAGCTACTTTTGTGTATAAAGTAGCGGTTACTTTGGAATTTTTACAAATTTTACCCTCAATTTTCAAACAATTAAATATGAAAATACAAAATGGAGGATAAAATTGAAATTTTCTTTATCCTAAAGGTAGTTATGAGAGCATATTTGTGTGTAACAATTTTACCTTTTTTATTAGTCTAATAATAAAAAAAAATTGGTTAATTAAATCTTGTTGCAAACTAAACACATAATTTCCACTTACCAAAAAATAAAAATAAAAATAATTAAATCCATTAAGCCACGTTCTGATTGCAACATTGAGCTAACTAACTAGGCCAATTTAACGCAACTCTATTCTTTTTTTATATTTTAATTTTTTGTTGAAGTATATTTTTACGAAAAAAATGTTAGGGATATTTCTAAATCAAATTTTTAATTATATTATGAGTGGTGGCGGTGATCTTCTAACATGAAAATAAGAAAAAAGATCGAAAAGAAAAAAAAATCTTTAGCATCATAAAAGTGATGTATACAAAGTAATGTCGGATATACAAATACGAGCAATTCTATTGTTAGTCGGCTTCGTAGGTGACTAAGGTTAGTCATGCCCTGACGTAATGCCATATGTACTAATTTTAATTTTTTAAAATAAGTTACCGGTTAATTAAATCTCATATTGACCTGTAATCTCTCTCTATATAATTGATTATTATCGGGTTTCTAAAGATATTGGAGGAAGATTGTTGGATTCTAGAGAGATTGGAGGATTCCTTAATTATTAACCTTACCAAAAATTTAAAAAAAAAAAAAAATTCTCCCCCAATTATTAAGATTGCTTACACTACAAGAAAGCAGCGAAATAGCCACGAAATTTTAGCCACGGACAAAATCGGTAGACCCGGTTCATATTAAAGACCCGGTAGCCACGGACAAAATATGTAGACCCGGTTTATGTAATTAATCTTTATTTGTGGAAATTTGACACCATATATTTATACATCAATAAGTTTGGTAATAATACTCATGTGATTAAAACCATGCTAATTCCTAATTTTGATATAAGTTGGATGTCCATTTATTTCTTGTGAGTCAGTTGTTCAACGTATGCATATCCTTTGCTTTATTATCAATCAATCGATATATTTTGTTAATTAGTTAAATAATATAAAATAATGTAGCTTGTATATTTTAAAACACAAAGAACAAATACATGTTGTGAAGTGAAAACAATGACATATACCATTTTAAGATAACCAATGTTTATGCCTTGTAGTTTTATGTAAAATAAGACATTAATATCAGTTAATTAAAACACAAATCCCAATGAACACTTTGATACCCAGAAATTCATGAACAATTATTGATAATAGATTTTAAGTAGAATTCTAGAGTTTGATTTGATCTTCCTTATGTGTGTGTGTGTGTTTGAAGAAATTTAAACATGAGGCAGAAAATTTGATTGGGAGTGGGAAAATGTTTGTTTGTTTGTTTGTTTGTTTGGGGAGGTGCCTGGCTTGGTTCGCGGACCGACGTTGGGGGATGCTTGATGCCAAAGCAGTGGAGGCAACAACCTCTTTTGAGCTGTCTCATTGGCGAAGCGTTGGGGATGGGGCCGCATTGCGTTGGAAGGGGACTGTTTGAGTGTTATCTGAAAATGCAAAGTGCGAGACGAGTAGCTACGAACTATTGGAGATATTATCACCTATATTCGAACTCTATAAAGCCAATTTTCTGAGGCTAAAGCTAATCATGTATGTCGATCTAACAATATGGTGGCTCACACGCTAGCTAGGAATGCCATGCTCTTCTCTGAAGGCGTATCAAATATTCCTTTAAGTGTTAGTGGTGCTTTGAACTCAGATTTGTTATATGAATAAGAAGCTATTTTTACTGTGAAAAAAAAAAAAAAGGCGATAAGAAGATATGGAATCTGGGTTCACAATTCTAACTAAATCTAGTAAAAATGAACCATCAAAGATATATATATATATAAATAGGAAGAAACATGGAAAAAATGAAGACGCTCCAGAGCGGGATACCACAAAGGTAAATTTAGCATCTTTAAAGCAAGGCTTTGATAAATGATCACAGACAATATCTAATAGAGTCGCTGGCAACAACGGTTTAGCTGGGCTGATGCCTACTTTTGCTTTGATCTTGAATTGAATAAATCCGTTTGATTATGCTTAAACTAAAAGTTACTCAATTTCGCAGACTATAAATGTAATCCCTTTGTATAACATACCCTACCAATTTTTTTTTTTTTTAAGAAAGGTAAATTATGTTAAGCACTCCAATTTTTGGGGTGTTTTGCACTTTGGTACCCAATCTTTATAAATATGCATTTTAGTACCTAATTTTTATCATTTGTGCACTAATGGTCTTTTTTCACTATTTTGGTGGAATCCCTGTAGAATATTTGGGAATATTTTGGGGAATATTGGAGAATATTCCACTAAAATAGTTTTAAAAAGACCACTAGTACACAAATACTAAATGTTAGGTACCAAAACGTACATTTACAAATGTTGGTTACAAAAGTGCAACACACTCCAAAGGTTAGGGTGCTTAACGTAATTTATACTAAAAAAGAAGTACATAGATAAAAACCATTAATAGTGGAAAAATGTTGAGTGTGGCTCTAAAAGTCCAAATCTGGATAGAAGCATCTCGCACCTACACGAACTTTATTGCACAGATGCGTAGAACATTCTATTCTGGCAAAACACTCTGTGCAAGTTCGCACAAATTCTATGAACATGTATACGGATGGTTTTTTAGAAGTTGCAAAATTTGAACCCCATTATATCACTGCTTTGTGGGTAGTTTCTATGTGATTCTCTCAGCAAGTTTTGAGTCCTATAAAAACTCTTTTTCTCTTCTTAATATATGGCACAATAGTTTTGTAAAATGGTACCATAGTAAATTCTTCTTTGAGGGTTTGCTTGAGAAATCTTTTTGACCTTGTATCTCTCGTATGTATACCTCTTTAGTTATAATGGATTTCTCCCTGTTGCCCATGTATGTAACCTGATTTGGGTGAACCACGTTAAAATTCCATGCGTTGATATCTCATTTTTGCTTATTTTCTTGTCTCTGTTTGTATGATTTCTCGAAAATAAAATCACCATGTGGTTTGGAGAAATAACTAAAAACCCCATGTGGTTTAAAAAGAGGCAGAAAAAACACCCTGTGGTTAAGAAAATCTGACACACTTGCCCCCTCCATTAATACAAATTTAATGACATTAATTTTATGTTAAAATGCTCGTTGTATCCTTGTTATAGAAGCTGTTGAATTTTAACCTAAGAAATGTACAATTACAATTGATGTTTAAATAAAATAATATTTTTAATATATAAAAAACTAATATAGATTATATATATATATCTACATATATAACCACACTCACACAACACCGGACACACAGAGATATAATCTCATGTACACCGGACACCACAAACACACACACACACACACACGAGCACAATCAAACATGCACTCAAATACACACACACAATTACGCAATAGACACACGCGCGCGCGCGCGCGCACACACACACACACATATATATATATATATATATATACACACACTAGTATATTGGGTGCACTCAATGTGTATGCAAAATAAAAATGAGATATAATCTAATGAAATGATTCAATTTAAAACAAGGGTTTTATTGAATCTGTATAAATGTACGCAATAGACACACCACGTGCGCGCGCGCGTGCGTGCACACACACACACACACACACACATATATATATATATATATACTAGTATATTGGGCACACTCAATGTGTATGCAAAATAAAAATGAGATATAATCTAATGAAATGATTCAATTTAAAACAAGGGTTTTATTGAATCTGTATAAATGTGTGTGTGTGTGTGTGTGTAAACTATTTTTTATCATTTGTACTATCTTTTCAACTATGTTAAAATTAATTGACAATTTTAGAAAAAAGGAATGTGAAATAGGAAGGAGAAGAGATAATAGAAAAGGAAAATTAAAATACGATAGAGAGATAAGAGAAATAATAATAACTGAAGATTTGATATTTATAGTTATTCTAGTAAGGGTATTTTAGGGAGTTCAAAATTAAAGACATAAAACAAAAAGTCGAAGGGATTCTCACTCTATATATAATATGTATAGTAACTCTAGTAAGGGGATTTTAGAGAATTCAAAATTAAACGCACCAAAGAAAAGTTACAAGGGGTCTTCACTTAATATATTGTATGGATATACATAGAGATACACAACATAAGGATGAAGATGACGAAGACGATGAAAGGAAAGATGAAAAAAGAAGTTGGACTTGTGTTTTCTCTTAACAATTTTTCTAACAATTGTTTTAGATCTAAAAAAGTGGAATTGAAAAACTTGTTTAAATTTTCTTAAATTCAAATTTTCACTTCAATGTAATTAGATTTGGCCATGGAAGGGGTGGTTTGGGGGCTTCAAGTACTTAGGACAAGGTAAGGGTTGAAGACCAAAAAGAGACCGGGTTGGGGGGGGGGTCAAGAAAAAGAAGAGGTTGAAGACGATGAGAAAGGGGAAAAAATGAGAAAGAAAAAGAAAAACAAAGGGGAGAGAGTAAGAGAGGGGTGGGGGATTATATTTCATTATTTTTGTAATTTTTTAAGATCTACTTTTAGTTTTAATAAATTGAAAAATAAAAAATAATAAACAGTGATAAAATATTTAAGAAAATGTATAGAAATTTTTTTGATTATTATAAAGAATTACTCATTTGATCATTATATTAAAATTTTTGTGATTGTTTATATTGATTTTTAAACAAAATTAAAATTAAAATTAAAATTTGAAGATAAAATAAAAATATAAATGAAATTATGTTGCAATTTTATAATTTCAAAATAAAAAAATGGGATTTGATACCCCCCAAAAGTCAATCCATTTGCTCCAAATACTATGAGGTGACCCAAGAAAAAAAGCTCAAAAAAATGCCTCAAAGATGTGTTCAAATCTCTAACTCAAGCTCAGGATTCCTACGGGCCAGGCCTACTGCAGGTTGCCCACAACAGCGGCCCAAGATTCCTACGAGCCAAGCCCACGATAGGAGGTCCACAACAGCGGCCTAGTCGTTCACCCTAATGGCAAGTTCAATAATAT
>CM047886.1:13032869-13083542 GCA_026212405.1 Petrea volubilis
GCAAATGGCCACGACCTTTCAAATATTATAAATACATACCCCAGTTCTGCTAGAATCAATCATTCTCATCCGGAAGCATTTAAAACATTCTGCATTTCACAATACATATTTTCTAAAGCAATCAGTTTTCAACTTAAAGTGTTCCAAACACCTTTTGTTGGTTCTTCTGTAGTTTTGAAGTGCTCCTATGTCAAGAAAAAGTCATTGTATCTTGGGAGACAATTGCCAACGAACTATGAGCACTATACAGGCAAAATCGTCTTAAATATAGAGAATCAAATTCGTGCATCGTCTTTATTTTATTGAAACCACCTCATCTCTAAAATAACAATTCTAAGACAATTTTTTATGTGATTTCAAATAGCAACATCAAGTACTACGCTGTTGTTCCCCAAGCTCCTCCTCAAGGGCAAAGGTCGAAAAAGTACGATGCCGATTTTTAAAAGGTGGAAATAAAAGATGTTGTTCTACCTGATAACCTTGAGTAGGCAAGGTTTTCGAAGGAGACTATACTCATAGTGGATGACACTGAGGGTCAAAAGAGGGCAGGTCTAGATGCATGGAATCAAGGTGATTTTCCATACATACACTAAATACTCAATGGCTTGAGTGATACACTTTATAGTGGATACAACTCAATAAGCACATCAAAAGAATTATGGAAGTCCTTAAAAAGGAAATACAAAATGGATGATTCTAGCAAGCTTGAAGAAATTCATAGTCTTGAAATGACTTCAAACACTATTTAAAACACAAGAGAAAAGAACATGGGACTTGAGGACCTGACTATCAGACTCACGAAAGAGGAAGACAATCGAAAATTCGATTCTAGAACTGGTAATTGCAGATGAAACCTAGATCTAACCTAGTGGAGCCTAACTCAAGCATCGAAAAAAAAAAGAGAAAGCACCAAGTACCTAGCCAGATGAAAGCTAGAGCTAACCTAGTAGAGCCTAACAATTGTGGCAAACAAAGTTATGAGGTAAGAGACTGCTGAGCTCCAAAAAGAAAGAGTTGAAGCAATTGTAGTTGAAAACAAGTATGTCTCTGTGGACTTGTCGGAGCTCGATCTTACCGCAGTTGTATTTGAAGTCAATCTGGTGGACAACCCAAATGAGTGGTAGATCGGCACTGGAGCTACTGGCCACATATGCTTTAAAAAAAAATCATGTTCTCGACTTATACCCTAATCAACGGTTGAAACATGTTCATGGGAAATTCTGCAACTTTTGAGATCGTGGGTCTTGGAAAGGTGATCCTGAAGATGACTTCCTAAAAAGAGCTGATGCTGGTTGATGTGCTGCATGTGCCTGACATTAGCAGTAATTTAGTATCTAGGTCATCATTAGATAGAAGTGGTTTTAGGTTAGTATTTGAGTCAAGAAAGTTTGTACTAACCAAACATGGTCAATTTATTGGCAAAGGTTACTTGGACAAAGGATTGTACAAGATGAATGTAATGGCTATAATTCATAATTTCAAAGGCAATAAAATTACTAATTCTATTTATTTAATTGAATGTTCTAATTTATGGCATGCTAGACTAGGGCATGTGAATTTTATTACTTTACAGTAAATTAGTGAATTTTGATTTATTATTGAAAGTGAAAATTGATCCTCACGATAAATGTGAAATTTGTATAGAGGCAAAAATGACTAAAAGTCTGCTTCTAACAGTGGGAAAGACTACAAAATCTCTAGAATTAATACATAGAGGGTTTTTGGAATTGCTTTTGCTTTTAAAGGTGTTAAAAATATTGAAAAAAAATTTAGTAAAGGTTGATAGTGTTTGAAAATAAAAGTTAAAAATTGACAGTAAAAGTGTGGATTGTTTGGAAATAAAAGTGAAAAGCAGTAAAAAGTTGGTAGAAAACAGTTCAAAAAGTTTAATTTATTTACGAAAATACCAAAAGGCACTTTTAAACTGTTAAAAGCAGCTTCCTCCCAGCTTCTCAACTTCCGCTTTTTTTTTCAACTTAATTTAAGCAGAAGTTACAAACCAAACACTTAAAGTAGCTTTTTTGAAGCTAAAAGCAGCAAAGTGCTTTTTATAAGCTATTGCAAACACCCCTATAGTGATATCTGTCGCTTAAAATTTGTGCAAACTAGAGGCAAAAAAAAGTACTTTGTTACTTTTATTGACGATTGCACAAAATACTGCTATATTTATTTGCTTAGAAGCAAATATGAGGCCTTAGAAGCATTCAAAAACTATAAGGTTAAGGTAGAAAATCAACTTATTATGAAAATTAAGGCAATACACTCGGATAGAGGTCGAAAATATGGAGTGTTGTTTGAAGAATTTTGCTGAGAAATGGGAATTCTTCATCAAACAACTACACCTTATTCACCACAATCTAAGGGTACTGCTGAAAGAAAAAATCACACTCCTAAAAAAATGATGAATACTATGTTAATAAACTCTGAATTGCCTCAAAACTTATGAGAGGAAGCTGTACTTTTCAGCTGACCATATTTTGAATAAAATTCCACACAAATATAAGAAAGAAACTCCATATGAACTATAGAAAGGAAATGAGCCTTTCTAAAAATATCTTAAAGTGTGAGGGTGATTGGCTAAAGTAGAATTACTGAAGGCTAAACAAGTTAAAATCGGGCCTAAAACGGTATACTATATATTTATTGGATATACTTATAATAGTAGTGCATATTGGTGCCTCGTACACAAACCAGTAGTCTCTAATATAAATGAAAATAAGGTCATTGAATCTAGATATTCTTTTTTTTTTAGGATATTTTTCCTTGTAAGGAAAAGGAAATGGAAAAAAAATTCGAATAAAAGATCTCGTGAGTCTGGGAATGAAAATAGTCGGCCTAGTGAAGAAGCCCAACTCAATAAGAGGGCTCGGGTAGTTAAAAATTTTGGTCCTAATTTTCTAACATACATGTAAAATAACGAGCCGAGGACAATTAAAGAAGCTTTTTCTTCTCTAGATGCTCCTCTATGGGAAGAAGCTGTCAACAGTGAGATAGACTCTATCATGTAAAATCACACTTTGAAACTAGTTGATTTACCAGAATGGTCACAAAAGAAGCTGTAAATGGATTCCTAAGAGAAAATACAAAGTGTATAGATGTATAGGTAAATACAAGGCTAGGTTGGTAGCCAAAGGTTTCAAACAACAAGATGGCCTTAATTTCTTTGATACATACTCACCTATAACTAGAATAACATCCATTAGAGTTTTCATCGCAATAGCAGCTTTGTATAATCTCAAGATACATCAAATGGATGTCAAAAATGACCTTCTTAAACAGTGAGTTAGAAGAACAACTATATAGAACAACAAGATAGGCTTGTTGCTCCTAGACGAGAAAAAGTTATGCAGTTTAGTTAAGTTGTATGGAGTTAAATAAGTTCCTAAACAATAGCATGAAAAGTTTGACAGAACCATGATGTCAAATGGGTTCAAAATCGATAAATGTGACAAATGTGTTTGCATAAAAGGCACACCTAATGCAAATGTCATATTATATCTTTTTGTTGATGACATGCTTATTATGGGAAGCAATCACAATATAATTGTGAATATGAAAGATATGGGATTTTCAGATGTCAGACTAGGAATTAAGATTACTAGGACATCTGACATCATTGTTTCGTCACAATCCTATTACATTGATAAAACTTGAGAAGTTTAAGGCATATGATGGTCCTTCAGCTAAAACATCAATACACTTAAGTTTGCACTTAAGCAAAAAACTAGAGTGATCCTATATCACAACTAGAATATTTGAGGATCATAGGTAGTTTGATGTACATCACGAATTGGACACACCCGAATATTGCAAAATCAGTTAATAAACTAAGTATATTTACAAGTAATCCAAGGAAGGAACATTCACTACAAGAAAATAGTGAAAAGCCTATGAAAATTACGTGCAACACAGATCTCTTGCAAATACCTACGGAACTCCTACGAATGGCCTACGGAAATGGTGAGTATACAATTTTGTTGGTAATCCGTCGCTAACCCGTAGGAAAATTTAGCACACACTTGGTGGGAGAAATACCGCCCTTTTCTTGCCTACGGATATGTGAGGGGAGAATATCCCTCAATTTTTTTTTATTTGTGGAGAAATTGCCAAGGGATTACCTACGAAAACTACCGTAGGTAATTTGCTGATTGTGCGGCCAAGGGATTTCCAAGGAAAATTCCATAGGAAAATGGTTGATTGCTTTGGCGAGGGATATATGAGGGATATTTCCCTCAATCTTTTTATTTTATTATTAATTTTTAAATTTAGCATGGGTTTTGTGATGGAAATTTCATGGCAAAATGATTAACTACTCTACCTATGGTGTATCGAGGGAGCTCTCCCTTGGTAATTATTTTAATTTTTTACTGAGGGAATTTTCCCTCGATAAGCCTTTTTAACAATTTTAGTAAGGAATTAGTGAGGGAAATTACGTGGGAAAATTCTTATATGTTTTTCACTTGCCAATTAATTTTTCTCTCCTCTCATTACTCAGATTTTCTCTACCGCTTCTCAAAGCACGCTTAGCTTTGAAGCCCTAATTAGATTTTTTAAAATAATTTTTTTTCTAATTTTTTAATTGAAAAAAAGGCAGCCCTTCTCTCTCTCTCTCTCTCTCTCTCACACACACACACACACACACACACTCACAACATCTCTCAGGTCTCAACTCTCAAGGCACCTTCCCCCCCCCCCCATTTTTTTTCTTTTTTTCTCTTTGTGCAATCTGCTTGTTTTGTTCGCCCTTGAAGAAGAAGAAGAAGAAGAAGAAAAAAAAAAAGAACCCGAGCTAGCCGTCCAAGTTCCACACTACCGTTCGACGCCTCCGCCCGTTCGAGGTGCTGCCTGCCTAGACATCGCCCACTCCAAGGTATGTGAAATATTTTGGTTTTGTATTTTTTGTCGTATAATACAAGAGCAAGTTATATTTTTCCTACTTTTAAATTTTAATATATATATAGATTTGAAAGAAAATAAAGATTGGTTGTGGGCATAGGAAGATATTTGGTTGGTGGAATTTGCCCCTGTGTTCTATATTCTTTGGCCGGGTTCATTTGCAAGGTATATGATATAGAGTGTACATTGTTTGTTGTGTTCGTAATTGATATTCTGATTTTCATTGCAAATATTGGTTATTGGGTGGCTTAAATAAATATTTGTTCATAGGTTTTTGTTTATTGTATTGTCTCATGAATTCGTGGCTTATGCATTTTCTATGCAGCATTTGTTTATGGGTTTTGATTCATTGTTTCATGAACTTGGGTGACTTATCACCTATGTATTTTTTGTGCAAGACAAACTCATTAGGGTGAAATGCTTCTATCATAAGAATAAATGACAAACTTCGAAGATTAAATAGGAATTAATCTAATAGGTCACAAATCCGCAGAGGCAAATTGTATCTCCGAGTAATGGATATCACCAATGGCACTACAAGTCCTCATGCCTTTTTGATTGATACAATCCAAAGGAGGTCAAAATGGATTGCAATGTTACTATTTTATCTTTCACCAAGTTTTGACTAATTCATGTTGCATTTCTAGTCATTGCTCCATCATAATTAACAAGAAAACATGACCTACATGTATCCTTTAGTAATATCTATATAACTCATTGTGATGTCCAGCCAAGTGTTTATTTTTCAATTGTTAGAATGTCAAAGTTTCATATATATATAAAATCTATTAGAGTGTACATATGTGCTATTGAAAAAATTGTCATCTTGAAATTGGATGTTATTATGTTAGATTGTGATGTGAATAGGGATGGCCGGACCCGGGGCGGGTTTGAAGACTCCTGATCGGGGCCGAGGCAGGTCCCGGGTCTTTATTTTTTGAACCCGGACCAGGCCCGGTTTGTAATTTATATATATTTTTATTTATTATTTTATGTAAATTTATATAATATACATCTATATTTCATATATAAAAGTATATATTATATAAATAGTTACTTAAAAAAATAAATATGTTACTCTCGTATATAAAAATAATTATATAACATTAATAATTAAGTTATGATTTCAAAATATGTACAAATAAATATGTGATAATGATGTTTAATTTTTTAAAAATTAAAATATGTTCATAACAATTTGTAAATAATTAGTGTTTTAGTAGTGCTATTATTTTTTTCATATTTATAAAGTTGTAATAATATTAATTTTCTTAAAAAAAAATTTTTTAATTATTTTTAAAACATAAATCGGGTCTACCGGGTCCAAAATTTCCCCAGCGGGGCGGGTCCCGGGTTTGGCCAAACCCGCCCCATACCCGCCCCGTTGCCATCCCTAGATGTGAAATTGTCTTGAATGTTATACACATGAATGTTACAATGGATTTGAATTTGCTTTAACTTTTAACTTTTACTCATTAAATTCATCATTTTAGTGGTTACTTGTTAAATACATGTTTTCTTCACACACTCGGAATGCATGATAGAATAATGGCTTACTTGTTAAATTCATCATTGTAAAAGTTTATAAAATCAGATGAAATTGAAACTTTTCTATATCAAATTTTCTCAAACACCGAAATTAGTAATATCTTGTTCATGGTGCCCTTTTCTCTTTACTTCTCAAGCGAATAGATGGTTTTTATACCTATTTCTTTATCCAGATTCTTACACTTTTGATAGGTAGGTAGAATAATGAGAAAATCTTTATACTACTAGATATTACTTATAAATTAATGCATATAAGTCAAAATATGATCATCTAAACTAATTATGTGCCCTCTTGATTATTACACAGAGTTGTGATCAAACAAGGATTGGAGACTCGGACTTGATAAAGCCAGGTAAGATTCTTATTAAAACATCATATTCTTATCCCAAAATCTATCTAGGTACCAATTGTGGGGTCTTTCATAAATACAACGTGGGTGCAGCTTATAAGATTCCTTGTAAGGTCGAGACTTTGAGCTGGCTATATATATGTCTGTTTGAAATGATTAATGGTATTGGAATGAAACCTTTCTATTAGTTTTTTGATGTTTTTGAGTGACATGGTGGATACTAATTTTTTCTGTTTATGGTGAACTTCCATATCAATGTCTAAGTATACTGATTATATTAGGTTTCAATGACTTTAGTGAATGACGGATATACATTCAAATTTTTTCTCTATGTGGCATTTGGATTGATAGTATCTTACCTTGAGAAAATAGTGAAATAGTGGATGCATGCAGGGACTGTTAGTATATGTTAGACAAGTCTATTGAAAGACCACAATAATTCATGTAGCTCTTAAGCATATTAATGGACCACAATATGCAATAACCAAATATTAAAAAAAAAAATTAATTCAATAAAACAATTAAAAATTTGGTCCACTCTGGCAAGGTATAATCTATCTATGTAGTAGATGGATATGGTCTTCTAATTCTCAATCAAATAAACAATTTCAAGTGATAAGTTTATTACATGGGCTGATTTTCGCTTTAGTTTCTGTGGTTTCTTGCTATTAAATATTTGCTTATCTTGTAAGGTTAGTATAGTTATGCATTTGAATTTAAATTATTCGGACGTATGTTAAAATACGGAAACATATATATTGTTATGTTTCTGTTATATAAATAAGTTAGTTTATAGTTATACGTTAGTCAGAGATGCGGGAGGAAGGGAATTGGGAGAAGTAGTGGAGTCTTTCCATTGTTTGTTGCTGGTTTTTTCATTGCTTGCATATTGGGGAGAAATAAGGGGATATCATTTACTTGTGTGATTATCTATAACTGAAAATATTAAATTTTAATAAAAAAAAAATTAACAACTCCTTGAACCTATGTAGATGAATATTTTTCCACATAGGAGTTGGATGTACACTAGGACTATTCCTATTCATGGAGGCCTAAATCCTGAATTTGTTACTGAGGTAGAATCCTGTATACAACATACTAAGGGTACACATGAATATCTTTCGAAGGCAGCGATTCAATGCCCATGCAAGAAGTGATTAAGGAAATGTAGCTTATTGCTAGAAGATGATTTAAGGTGTCATCTTTACCAACATAGCTGCAAATCAAATCATTGGTACTAGACAGATCACGAGGAGGTAGAACCTCCTCGGACAAGTGAACCATGTCTTGATCACAGTTCATCCAGTGTTGGGCATACGAGCGACAAAGATCTGCTAGGAAGATATGATGAGATGTGTTTTGATGTTGCCAAGCAAAACGTTGGTGGTTCTTATTTGGGTTTCAATGAACACGAAATTGTAGTTGGGGATGAAAAGGATCAACACAGTTTTAATGACGAGCCTAGTTGGGGATGAAAATGATCAGTAAATTAGTTTTAATGACGAGCCTCCTAGCTCCGAAACTCAAGGATTTTACAACATTTTGAACTGAGTATAACCAACCCGTTTGGCCTGGATGTGAAATTCATTCACCATTGTTTGTTGCTGCTAGAATAATGAGCACCAAGGGTGATTATAATATGTGAAATTCATTCACCATTGTTCAGTTAATGTCCCACTAATTTAGGATTCATCCCAATTCAACATCTTATTAAATTATTCTCTTCCTCTTTTTTTTTCTTAAAAACTCTCTCCCAAACCTCCTTCTCAGAAACAGGCATAGCACAACATAGATGTGCGGTAGAAAATCCAAGGCTGAAACTTGAGCAACTCGATTAAAAGGTGGACTTGAATTTTTAGCCTCTAGGTTTGATGCTTTGCCCCCATTTTTGTCAATTGCTCAACCTTTCCCCATATCTATTGTTGTCCCTTCCCCTTCTCCTGTTCCCCACGTGTTTTCCAATTTTCAAAGAACAAGAAAAAAAAAAGTAGAAAACATGTGAACTGTCAATCCTGTTCAAAAATTGATACCGGTGCAACTGATTTTTGGCCAGTTATTACCTATTAAGAACAGTTCAATTGGTGGGACGTTTTCATTGCTCGATCGGTCCTGTCTGATCTTCAAAACAATCAAATCATGACTGAATACAAACGGTCAAATTATGACTAAATACAAGTCTAGATACCTGTCAAACTTATAACCTCTAATCTCTTCCTTACCTCGTGATGTGTCTTTTCACTAAAAAGATGAAACTCCACCGTCTTATTGTGTGGGAGAATACCTCGCAAGGTCAGGCATTATCAAATGGCGCCATCTGTGGGAAATGATGGCTATGTGCCTCTTCTCAAGATCCTCAACTGTGATTAACGTATAGCCTAGATAGCCTATTATAAAAACTATATACTATAACATGTCATCATCTTAAACTGTGATTAACATTAGTCACTTATGAGACCAACTAACCATAGAACGAACTGCCCATGAAACTATACGAGGAGAAGAACCTTTTCAAATTTGCAAGTGTCAATGAGCCCTTGGTCCAATAAAAGGGGAGAGGCTTTGTAACCACAAGATCATTCATGAGTTCAAGTCACACTAATGGAGGTATTGGGCTCTTGAGTGTATGATCAATTGTATAGTAATTTCTTTATATTTGATAATTGTAGATAATTTGTTTTGCGAGTATTAATGTATGTAATTGATTGATATATAATAAATCGCCTTTGGTCTACTTTTATGTATTTCTTGAATATCAACGTTATAATTACGGGGAAAGAATGCCATCTCTCATGACTTTTCTATGTGCCATTTTCTTCAACATGTCAAGTTTCCGTCCGCAATTCTACTGAAGTTCATATTTGACTATTTGTGTAAATGGGACTGCCTTAATTCCTCGCTGGTTTCGGAAAAATATTGTAGTCTAATTTTGTATGCTTAAATCAAATTTCGAACTATCTGATTAAAAAAAAAAGTAAATCTCTTTAAATTTGAATTGTGAAGAATTCATTTATTTACGTTTATTTTTTCCTGCAAATGATTTTTTTTTCTTTCTTCTTCCATTGTTACTAACGTTATTGACGGCTACGTAATAATTAGAACTAATAATGAATCTAAACCAACTGAAATTTTTTATGTATTCGCAGTCGAATATATGAGTTTGGACAAGGAGAGAAAGCTAAATTTACCACTATGACCTGTTTCTGTATCAACCACTGGTGGAGCCATGGAAGCTCTAAGGGTTGCAAATGACCCCTCTCAAGTCTCACCTTTCTAAATCTCCATATACATGCATATTATAAGAATATAAATTTGGTCATCATGGTCGTTCCTGTAATATATTTTATCTTATTAAAGGGGCATGAAAAAAATATCGATAAAGTTGATAATTTTTATTTAACATCACTATGAAAAAGAATAATATTGATGACAAAATATAAAAGTGGTATGTGAAAGTTGTCATTAATGATATATATTAAGTGACAATATCTTTTATTTTGTCATTAATTAAATTCATTTAGTGATAATAATATTTATCTTGCCACTAAATGATTAATTAAAGGTGAGAAGATTTAAAACTTTAACTTGTCTCTTTTCAGAAATTTATGTCACTAATTGTTACCATAGAAGAGTCAATACTCATCAATGATGACGATTTAAACACTTTTGTTGTCATTATTGACATTGTAAAACTATTTTCTGTGAATAAAGAAAAAATCTTGTCACTAAAATTATATAATTAGTGACAATTTTTACATTTTCAGTTATTAAGTAGTCACCAATTTCTCTTTATTTTCTTGTAGTGCATTAAAATGACTTTTAATAATTTTGATTATGTACATTAAGAAAAATAAGTTTGGTATTATTTTTAATGATTCAAACATGTATCACCTTGTATGGTAAATTGGCAAACATATTTTAAAGATACATTGAGAAATTTTAAGTACAAAATTATTTTATAGTTGAAATTAACAAATTCAAATTTATTCTCTTAAATTATGATATATATATATATATATATATATTACTTGTTTAGAATGGTCCCATAAAAAGAAAACAATTTTGACAACGCCAGGAATCTAATAACATTTGATATGAACACACGAAATTTTGGGAGGATGTGAACCAAAATTAAATGTAAAATTTCAACACGTGAATCAATGCTGGTGGTGTTTCTATGACTTTAATAACAGACGGGCTAGGACGGCAACAGAAGATTGAGTCAAGAGAGAGCTCGTAACGCCAAACAAGAGTCAATGTACCAAATAAACCTTAAATTCGTCGATTCAGTTCTTTCAAACTTAATGTACTCAGTCAAGAATTGACACTTTTTTTTTTTAATTGAAGTAAAATACGAAATCGTACGAACTGTATTTCAATTTGAAAATGAACAAAAAAAACACTAAACTTCTTTATAGGTACACCAGAAGCATTGAAGAGGACGAATCACGATTGAAAGGTGTTTTGCCTTGCTAGAAATGCAGTCGGCAATATTGAGTGGTTTGTTCATTTTGTCCAGTCAAAGTCCAAACTCAAACTATAATGATGTGATGTTTGCTGGTTTATTGCATAATTTCATTTATAATGATGTGATGTATACTTGTTGATTGCATAATTTCATTCACAACGAGGTGCCTGTACGTGGGGACCCTTTAGATATCTTCTACAACGTATGGATAACGTGAATGATAACACTTCTATTGTATACAACGAACAAATTGAGGTCAGTCGAGTTTGCGCAACCTAAAGAGATGTGATCTAGTTAATAACGTTGTGAGTATTTTATATTCCGAAATTTAATAAATATGAATTCAAACATAATTAATTTATAATATAAAATATGATTACCATGAATTTATTATGTATAGGACTACCAATAAATAATCAAATAATATTTTAATAGGAATTACTAACCTTAATCCATTGGAAATACAGAAAAAAAGTGAAGCTTAGGGTGAGGGATCTTCTAAGCCAAGAAAAATGTCATCACTTTTCCATTCTCTCTAAGATGGGGCAAAACGAAAAAAATGCCGTGATGATTCTTGCTTAGGGACCACACCCTAATATGTTTTATGTCAAACACTTTAATTATGAGCCCATCAAACATAATTAAAGTGTGACTGAGCTTCTACACATATAAAAGGCCCCATACTCAGTCTGATATTTCTACGAGCCCATTAAATTTAATTTCTTAACGGATCATATAATTGGGCTCTTTTAATGGAATAGCACACTATGTACAATATAATTAATATGTGAGACTACTAAAATAGAGAAAATCCCAACATTCTCCCACTTGGTCTATATATGTTTTCAAAAATTGCACATAGCTAAAACCTTAGTACGAGCAAACATTATACTATCTCACTTTAAAATATCCCAAAACAATTTGATCTATCAATTATGATAATATAGGATCAAAGCGGCTTTCGTCACATAACTTTATAACTAAACCAAACAGTTGTCACAATACCAGCAAAATTAATGACATAGATCAAATATGGATGTGTAGCGTGGAAATTACATATAATATGATCTCAACCATATATATTTCCAACTAGTCCTATCTTATGACTCAAAGAGTACCTTAACGCTTTCCAATACTTTATGCAAAACCGCAGTGGAAAGTCAATATCCTTATTTCAAAGTATTCAATCAATTATGAAATCTTAATCTGTATAGAACATAATCATAAAATATGTACAAAGATCATGAAATCAAGTGGCAAATTCCCACTGACAAGGCATACCATAGATCCTTATGATGTCCATATAAGCTACACGATCACATAGCACTTTAAGTAGTTATTCCTTAGTGAGTTTTAAACCACTGAGTTTGTACTAATATGCTCTATTGACACCTAAACACTCTAAACTCATTTATTCACAATTAAAAACTTAATGTTTGTATATTAGACTTTCCCAAAATTTAGTTGTTTTTCGAATATAGCTTAGAGGCCTTAGTATCAAAAAAATGATCATTTGTGGTGTCAACACCATTGATCACTTGCAATCTAGTGATAAAAGTCCAAGCTATATTCATTAGTTAAAATGCCTCACAGCAGATAATGCATTCAACCTTCATAGTTAAGGAAGCTATCAGTGTCTTAACACTTTCCAAAAATCTACTTCTTCAATTATTATGAACATATATCCTTAATATGGATCCCTTGCTATCTTGGCATCCGACAAGAAAACTAAATCAGAATACCACATGATCCTTAAGTGGTGTAATTTTCAATAAATAAGCATATATATTTTTTTTTTTATAGACACATCACAACCCGTCACTTCAATGATCCAACTTTGTGTTACTAAAATATCTGTCTAACATCCCTACTACGTATACTAAATCTTGATACATACATACTCGTGCATATATGAAATTGGAGTAAACTAAACTTTATCACCCTTTGCCATAGGGGTATCCCCTAATGCACAAATATGATTGCCAAAAAAGCTAAGAACCTTATTAATATGGGCATTTTGAGTCTGAATATACCTTCATGCAATAGGCTTACATTTTTGCTGGCTAGTAGATTATCATCTCCACACAACACCGGGAGGGTAAATTTGCTACCACTAACCTTCGAATATATGCATTGATTAAGGGTATTTTCCTTAAACCAAAAGTGGTCATCACCTCAACAAATTTCCGGTACCACGGATGGAACACCTACTTTGAAGCATATATGGACCTGTTCAATTTACATATAGGTGCTTTGTATATTGTTTGCATATCTATGATCTTTGGTTGCACTATGTATATTGTTTCTTCAATATCTCTATTGAGAAACATTGTCCTTATGTCCATTTGATGCAACTCTAAATTATAATGAGCCACTTGTGTCATAACAATTTTAAAAGAGTCCTTCGTCTAAACCGGTTAGAAAGTCTCTTTAAAATCTATGCATTCTTTCTACGTAAATCCATTTTCACGCTTTTATATCTTTTGATGCTACTATTTGAATTCCGTTTGGTTTTAAAATCGTATTTATAACCGAAGGATTTCATCCCTTATGGTAATTTGACATGATTCTAAACGCCATTGCCCCTCATGGATTTCATCTTATCGTTCATGGCTTGGTCTAGGCATTAGAATTCAAATACGATTTGATTTGACTAAAAGTTGTAGGAACATCTTATAATCCCATATCAAATTCGTGTTCATGGAGATAAATGATGTAGTCTTCCGAAATCATTTTTTTCCTTTATCTCGTGGATCTCTTTATTGGCGCTCTAGGTTTGAGGTTGTTGGGGTTCATCAACTTCAATAGATGATGATTCCCTAATTAATTAGTGGGTGTATCGAACGTAGTTGTGTTTTATATAATATCCTAACTTACAAGCTAGAGAGTACTAGGGTAAACTATCCAATCTTTTTTTGTTGTAACCATAGCGAGAATGCCAACACATTTCTATTCAAATACAACTTTCCTATTTTGATCGCTCCCACTATAACTAACATCTTCAACTTACTTGGTGTTTCCTATTTCGAAAAAGGACATGTGTGAGGGATTATAGGATTTAAAGTCCCTCGATTTTTGAGTGCCCTACAATATAGTAAATAATTCTCTTAAGTCCAATTTTATTCTTACTTAGGCCTATGAGGCCTAGCCTCAGTTGGACATCTCCAGACAAGCAAGTGCCAAATACTAGACTTTTTTCTGATCTACAACCTGCATGGAGTTTTAGCTACTATTTTGCTTGGCACTTGCCTTAATATGTTAACTACAGGCTTTAGTGTAGCACCTAAAAGTTGTTTCCAAACATTTTGACTACTCAGCAATCATGTACATATCACCGTATAGAAGTAACAATCAATAAAGTTGGTAGCAGTTGTTATCCATTCCATAATGCAATAGGGCATGGTTTACAAAAGGTCTATATGCATCAACTCTAAAGATTATTTGCTCCTATTTGCACTTCTTTCCTTATATTTGTTTATTTTTTCCTTTACAAGAACAAGAAAATCAAGAATTCCTCTTTGACATAAGCATCTTTATTCTCCATCTAGAGAAATTACTTAATTGCCTATGTTGTCACACAAATAAATTTTCATAATCCAATTAACCTTTAGTACCAAAGTTACTTTTAAAGGTGTCTTTCATTTTCATTAAAGCTTTGGTGTCCAACATGCACAAGACAACATACTGAAATACTAGTTCCATCAATATTTAAATTTAGAGAAATACTCAAGATTTCATTTTTGAAAGGACAAGTGAATCTAAAATTTTCCAAATAGGAAATAGGAATCAAATTCCATCTCATTGATGGTGTAGTTGAAAATTTTCTCTAAATTCAAATATAAACCAGCATTCAAGAGAACATTATGGACACTAATAGCCGTCAAGAGATCTTTATTTTCATTTGTTTATAGATATATATTTCATCACCAATTGGCATTAGACACCTTAATCAATAATGAATTATGACACTAATGTGAATGGTCGGTCCCTTATTCATCCACTAAGTGTCAACAAGTACTAAAGTCAAATTAATAAAACAAGCAAAATTAAGAAGTCAATATTTTTTGCACAACAAATGGCCTATTTGGGACATTCTTCTTTATGCAATTAACTCTTTCGCAAAAGTAATAAATAACTTATGTTTGTTTCTTTTGCACTTTATGTTGAAATATCCCAAGTCTTGCAGTTTATTTAACCTGATTCCTTTTTCATTACGTAATAGCGGTAGTTTCTTGAGGAATTATTGGCATATTAGTACTTCATCCATTTTCTTGATTGAAATTAGGCCCACAAGAATAATTTTCAACATTCAAATTTAAGGACCTTTATTTTATTATAACATTGGATTAATTCTTGATGTGCTACTTTATGTTGCCTTTGCATTTATAATGCATTGAAACAAGCTTTCTGAGAATAATGCTCGTTTCGACCTTTTTACTATAGCAAATCGGTTTGCTATCTGCTTTTGAAAACTTTGTCATTTTCTCTCACAAAAATACAGCTCCTTATAGATACCGCAATTTATACGTTACATGTCTGTTACACTAGTGCAACTTGATTGATTCTACTTCCCGTAAGCGACTCTCTATCAATAGTAGTAATACTAACGATTAGATCTACGAGACAGTCAAATCCTAATATATAGTCAAGTCCATGCAACCAAACACATTCATAAAATACCTTTTCAATTTCTTAAGGTTTGTGCTATTAAGCATATGAGATGTTATTCATAATGGCACATATCAATGACAATATAAAAGAAAACTAAATATGCTCAAAAATAAATTAACTGTATTAAAGGATGAATATGTAAGAATAATAAATATATCAAACACATTACATGGAAGTGGGCCCGTCTCAAGATACCTACCACAATATTGTTATTTAGATTTTGGAGAGAAATAAATACTTGTAAGTGGTACTCTTGTCCATAGTTCATGAATATTGATAGCCTCAAGATACTTCATACAACATTTTTATTTAGTCTTTGGATAGAAATAACAACTTGTAACAGATATCTCATAATTCATAAATATTTCTTAATTGAAAACCGGTCAGCATGTTAACCTAAATAATTTTAATATTTATAACTATCTTTGTTTGGCCAAAATAATCTTCCATTGGACCAATAATCTCACATAGAAAAAATAACATAAAAATCACATATTCATGAATCAATAATCTAGCCAAAATAATCTTCCTTTGGGCCAATTATTTCGCATATATGAAACTCATAGGAAAACTTACAGATTCATGAATATTACATCTAGCCAAAATAATCTTCCTTTGGGCTAATTATTTCACATAAATGAGAGAACATGATAAATATCATATGACTATTGACCATCCGGCCAAAAAAAATCTTCCTTTGGGCCAATTATTTTGCATAGATGAAAACATGCCTAATTTTTCAATATAGATAAATTTTACCCAAATAGAGGTTGCTTTGGCAACATATTGGTTCAATTTATGCAGTCTCACAAAATAGGCATATCTGTATGATTTATATGTTTAAATATCTACATATGTACAATTAACAAAGTTGCCCTGGCGGCCTGATGTCTGGGTGCCACGTTCCAAACTAGAGTTCGACTCTGCCAATTGCAAAAATCACCTTTTCTTTCTTGTTACGATGCAGGTTCAACTCTGTCCAGTTGCAAAAATCACCTCTTTTTTTTGTTACGATGAGGGTTCGGTCGCCATTACAAACATTTATAATGATATTAATGCACACAACCCCATCAATGAATTGAACAATAGTCTAGTGGTCGGGATAGCATAGGCCTAACCCATGGTCTTGGATTTGGACCCACTTGTCACATGTATTAAGGTTTTGTTCTTCTCTACATACAACCGCCTTTTTTTTTTTTTTGTGCAGAATGTAATATGGAAAATAAAAGTACCAAAATCCTTGATATTTTTTAAATCGCATATCAAAAAATACCCAAAATCACATAATGACATAAATCAATACAGATTTTTGAACATGAACATGCATCGACAATATATATCAAACATAAACATATATATTGTAAATTAACCAAAACATGTTAAAAAAAAAAACCTAAATCAAGCACTTATCTACTTATTGGAAACCTTAATAAATATAAAACACGATTACTACGGAAACCTTAATAAATATGGATTCAACCATAATCAATCCATAATACAAAATATAAAACACGATTACTATGAACCGATTATGCACAGGACCACTACTAAATAATCAAACAATATTTTAATATGAATCACTAACCTTGATCTATTGGAGATACGGAAGAAAAGTGGAGCCTAGGGTTAGTGATCTTCTAAGCCATGAAAAATGTCTTCACTTCTCCGTTTTCTTTGAGATGGGGCAAAAAGAAAAAAAAACGTCGTAATTATTCTAGCTTGGGGACCACACTCTAATATGCTTTATGTCAAATACTTTAATTATGAGCCCATCAAGCATATTTAAAGTGTGACTGAGCTTCTACATACATAAAAGGCCCATCCATACTCAATCTGATATTTGTACAAGCCCATTAAACTTAATTTCTTAACGGATCACATAATTGGACTCTTTTAATAAGATAGCACACTATGTACAATATAATTAATATGTGAGACTACTAAAATAGAGAAAATCCCAATATATGCAATTGGTGTACAATTTAGAAAGAATTCTCAATCATATGACAAGTATATTAATGATTGATTGAATGCGGCTAAACAGAATGTGGCAAAAATTTTCCGTGTTCATGACTCAACACATCAAAGTTAAATGATTAATACTGATTTCGCATTGTACTAAAACCAAAGCCTGTTCTTAGTTAATTAAAATGCTAGTTCTATTGTGTATCCTTTTGTGTGGATTTAGTGTCAGTTGCATTGCTGATTTTGTTTGGAATTCACTAAAGGAAAACGCTCAAAATCTAGCAGAATTTTCATCGGAAAAGGCAGCCCCAGAATGCCATTTTCCTCCTGATTTCCACAGGAATTCCGCTGGAGCCCCGCCGCTGTCGGGCTGTCTCCGCTACCGCTAAATCCCCGCTGAGTTCTGTTGGACTGCCGGAGCCCGGCACCGTCGCTGCCCACCGGGTTGCCGTCGTCATCGTTGGAATAGTATCCCAAAATATGCAAATTTTTGCAATTGAGGGGATTTGAACTCATGACCTTAGGCTTGTTTGTAAAGTCCTCAACCACCAACTTATTGCAAGAAGTTGTGGCATATTTTGTTTTATTTTATACTTATTACATATTTGTTTATACTTATTACATATTCTTATTTTGTTAACTTATTTTAATTTTTTAATATATTATCTGTAAAATAGTATTTATATTGTTTTAAATAACAAATGTACTATCTAATTTGCAAAATATTATCCTGTATTCGACTATAGATATCTGATTATAAATGGATACAGATATGGTAATTATATATTGGTAAAATTAAATTTCAATTATCAAAAATAATATTTTGAGAAGTTTTTTTTTCTTTGATAAATTAGATAAAAATGATACATTTAAAAGAAATTAAATATTTTAATTAGGAATGAGTTGACAATAATATAAAGTGTAATTTTGTTTATTGCAACTAGTATATTAAGATCCAACTATATATATTTTTCTTAATGCATCAAATATTAAATATAGCTAATAAAATTAATAGAAAAATATATCACTAAGTGTTGTAGATTTTACACTTTGTTCATCTCACTTAAAAAGTATAAATTAATTTTTGCATATTTAAAGTAATTTACATATAGAATTTTGCAAAAAAAGAACTTTAAATAATTAAAATTATGTTTGCATCCCAATGGGGTTGAACCTTGGACCTTTGGGATGGAAGAGCTTGTTTTAAATATTGTGTAATCTAGAATAAATATCTACTTCGGCCAAAATTCAGAAAAAAAAAAAATATTTCGGCGGAATTATTCTGCCGAAGTTCCCCAAGATTTTTTTTTTTTGTTAAAAAATAAAATCATTTTTGCATGTAATAGGGCTTGAACCTTGAACCTTTGGGATGGGAAAGTTTAGCCTTACCATTTGGCTATGCTTAAACTATTGTAAGATTTTGTAATCTAAAATCAATATCATATTTAGCCGAAATTTAGAAAAAAAAAATTCCGTCTGAAATTTCCGTCAAAATTCCGATGGATTTAAAAAAAAAATTTTGAATTTTAAATTTGTGTTTTGTGGAGTGTAATATTATCGTAGAGTTTTTAGCATATTTTACACTACAATCATTTAAGAAATTGAATTACGAGTAAACAAACTACGAAAGTTAAATGCAGATAAATTATATAAATTAAATGGGCATGGATTAAATTCAATAGAACAACTAGAATGACGACTTCCTATATTATGATTCTCTCTCCCTCTATTCTTCCCAATTTTACTTAGTTTATGACAAATTTCAATAATTTAAAGAATTTATGTAATTGTGGATTTATGTCGAATTGTTCAAATCCTATTATTACAAATTCTTGTCTTATATGTCTATAGTTAGCAAATTCATGACAAAACATTAAGTTCCATAGAGGGCTATACTTAGTTTGTAAGTATATATCTATCTCAAAAATGAATAAATTTAAATGCACATGCAAAACAATTGAACATACATTATTCAATTTATGTCCGGTTCTAGTTTTCCTCTCTTGAGACCTAACTAAGGGTTCAAAGAAGAAAGTGATGGTCAATCAATTGAGAAATACAAAATAAATTTAAATAATTGAAATACATATCACAAACCTCCATAAAAGGGAGAAAAATGGATAGTTTCACATAATAAGTTTCATTGTAATCCTAACAAAATATTTAGTCAGACATAACTGAAGAAAATATCGTAAAATTATATAGATTCATCAATACAATAAATTCCAAAAAGAGATAGAGAAGAAAGATTCATCGTGGAATCTCCACTTCGCTCCATGTTGCTTGAATCTTCTTGTTGTGATCATCCTTTGAGCTAGAAAGTAATATTCTAGAGCTAAGAGATATAATGACGTCTAGGGAGGGGAAAAAAAAACTAATAATAATAGTTGATATCTTGTTGTAGAAATTAAAAATAAGTTTACTAATCAAGTAAGGAAACTATTTAACTGTTGATGGAGTTGCAAGTACTTGCTAAAATGAGCAAGTACTTAAAGAAACAACAAGGACGTCCTTCGGCACTCTTAACTTTGGGTAAGTACATAGAATTTCTTTCCGTTCTCCTCTTCAAGTCTTGCATTTGTACTCAAAATTCTTCTAGCAGTTAACTCAAATATCCAAATTCCTCTCGTTTGTATGTTTTCTTGTAGTTTGCCTTCATTTCCCCCGAAACAACGAATTAACTCAATTCAACTCCCAACTAAGCTCAACTGGCAAAATAAATGTTACGTACAATAATAATAAAATTGAAAATATGCTATAATGATGTTGAGATTTTGGAGTGCTTGATGTGGAGCGACGGTCCGACGATTGCTGGTGCTTGATGGCTTCTTGCCCTACTAGGATGGAGAATACGCGAGTCTAGCCGGAAGTGTCTCAGGCGAAAACACTCCAATGTTTAAGTCAGCACAAGATGTGAGAATATAAGGGTTTCTACAAAGAATCGAGCAAAGTTTGGATATGTAAAAAGAGGGTTACCTTCTTGGAGAATTTACCCAGGGTATTTATAGGTGAAGTGAGATCTTAGTCCGCTTCTTGGGATTAGAGCTAAGTTGGTGAGTCTATGGATACCTAGGATAGCAGGGCCAACGTTAAAAAAGGACATCCTGGTCATATCCGGTGGTTGCAGGGCAAGTATATCCTTTGCCAAAGTCAGTAGCTTATGTCAAAGGTGACAGTTGCAGGGTATAGCATCGTACTCTTTGCTCGATATATCATCCTTGAACCGTCAAGTGGGTAGTTGAGGAGCCATCCTCGAGGAGATGATGTCTCCTCGAGGTGCGAATTCTCCTCGATATGATGGATGTAGTTGAGGAGAACATTGTTGTATGGTAGGTCATGGTCCATGTAGCCCCGGAGGACATGTGGCCGCAGGGTAGTGGACACATGGCAATCAGGCAATGGTCCGCTCAGACACGTGTAAGATATCCCATATCATACTATAAATGCCGACTTATCACGTCAACGGTTGGCACATGCAACTCGTGTGTAATTGGCTTGAGCGATTGGTGACACGTGTTAAGCATGTGGGCGAAAGTTGTAGAGTTTGTTAGATAACCATTCCATACATGTCTGCTTTTTGGGAAATGTCCACAAGCAGTCTTGTTATGTTTGATATGTTTCTCTTTGAACTTATTCGCTAGATGTGGGCAAGTCATTGATGGCTTTGTACTGTAACTTGAGGAGTTAATACAAAGCTGGAACTTTCATGTAAATTGTGCGCAGTGTTGCTTATGATTGTGTATTCTGTGCAATGTTTTTAAAATCGGATCGAACATTAAATTGGTGGCATTATTGATTACTGATTCAATAAATTCGATCGACGATTTAATTGGTATAACATCATAAATATCATAATTATAATTAATTTGATATAAATATTATATTTATTAAAAAATATAAAAAATATTACAACTAGCTAGTAAAATATCAAAATTTAGTATGGACTAATCACAAAATGAATTAGGATAAAAATTTCTTTTTTGATCTTGATTGTATTTTTAGTGTAGATACGATTACACACACACACACACACACACACACACATATATATATATATATATAATTTATAGGCATAGAGATATACATAAATATAGTTACCAAGGAAAGGAGATATAAATAAATACAAAAAAGCATAAAAATGTAGAGACTATATATATGATATATAGAGCCTGATAAAAAAAATATATGATATATAGAGAGAGGAGTGAGGCGAGAAAGAGGAGAGAATGGGGAGAGAAAATGGCTAATTTTGTGAGGAAAAGATGCTAATGCCAATTAATTTAGAATTCATCCCAATTCAACATCTTATTAAAATATTCTCTTCCTCCTTTTCCTTAAAAGGCTCACTTCCAAACATCCTTCTCAAAAACAGCCATAGCGCAGCAGAGATATGCGACAGAAAATTCAAGGTTGAAACTTGGGCAACTCGATTAAAGGGTGGACTTGAATATTTAGCCTCTAGGTTAGAAGCTTTCCCCCGTTTTTGTCAATTGCTCAACCTTTCCCCAGATCTATTGTTGTCCCTTCATCATCCCCTCTTCCCCACGTGCTGTCCAGTTTTCAAAGAACAAGATACAAAAAAAAAACAAAAAAACATGTGAACCGTCAATCCGGTTCAAAAATTGATACCGGTTCAACTGATTTTGGGCTGGTTATTACTGGTCAAGAATGGTTCAATTGGTGGGCGATTTTCACTGCTCAATCGGACCGGAGCTTGATTGAACTAGTCAGATCGACCGGTATGGTCCGATTTTCAAAGCAGTCAAACTATGACTGAATACAAGTCTAGAGATTTGTCAAACTTATAACCCTTATCCCTCCCTCTATCATCTTAAAGTGCAAGATAATACCTCCACAGGTCAGGCATTATCAAATGGCGCCATCTGTGGGAAATGATGGCCATGTGCCTCTTTTCAAGTCCCTCGAATGGGGATTTGTGATGATACTATATTCTTCTCTCACATTAGAAGTCTAGGAACTTAACAAGCATATAATTTTCAATCATTCCCTCAAGTTGCGAGGTGACTTTTCATCAAAAGGACAAAAGCCTACTGTCTCGAGATACGGGACAATACTTCATAAGATTTGGCTTTTATATCTGACGATGGATGTGGGCGCCATCACTATGAGATGTGTTAAAGGGTTACTTCGACGTCACCATGGGCTGAAAAATCAAGCAAAAATTTAGTATTGGTTTAACTTAAAAGTCAAATCCTAAATATAAAGTTATTAGTAAAATAAATGGATTACCCCTTTAAAAATTGAGAAAAATAATTAAATAATATATCTAGTTTGGTGTGTTGGGCCCATTGAGTTTCGGCCTCGGGCAAAGCAGGCCTGTAAAAAAGGCTTCCTACCAAATCTTTCCTATATCTATGCCATTTCTAACGTTATCCAAAAGTGTATGACGTTTTGTTGGAAGAATGTGATAAGTCATTGCTAAGCCCATCCTTAACGGCACTGTGGCCATTTCTAAAACTTCATTGAATAATTAAACATTGAGTGGGGAAGGCCACGGGCTGACGTTTCAGCAAATAGTTGTTGGACCCAAATATCCACAGGTATCTATTTTCCACTCTCAGGTAGGCTGTCAATGGATCACATTTTCATCCGAAGCCAATAAAAGTTTGATTTAAATTTTAGCATATTCGGTCGATTAAAATAGTCAACGGATCAAATTCGATCACGATTATCCATGATTTGCAATAAGTAGATAAGATATTAAGTCAAGCATGTCCATCCATTAAAAGGCGAGCATCTTGATCAAAAGGGTAAAAATGTGACTTAAGTGACATATTGTATGTAATTATATGACTATGTGCACTTGAACCACATTCACACAAGCACCTAGGGACGGAGTCAGGAATTTGATTGAGAGGGGGAGGGGGAGAAATTTTTTCGAGATCATTAGTTATTAAAATGTATATATATATAAGAGTTATATATAATATTAACATATAAAATAACAAAAGTTATCATATTTATGCATACTAATAAGTAACATGCACTTTGCGCGTGCTAATTAATGTCTATCTTATTTTTTCAGAAAATTTTTGATTGCGATACAATATAAATACATTGAGAATATTTTAGATTTTTAAAAGAATATTATGAATGAATAAAAACTAATGAAATTAGTCACCATATTATACTATTATTGGATATATCACACTAATAATTTTCAAGATTATTTTGATTCTTTATGAATTTTTCTCGATACACTACAGGAAAAAAGGCCAAAATCGGGGGAAATTTCCAGCGGAAATCCGACGGAATTTCCGCCGGAAAACGCTAAAACCGGCGGAAATCCGGCGGAATCGTGTCCGCCGGAAAAATGGCCACGGACCTCCGCTTTCCGCTAGAATTCCGCCGGAATTTTCCACCGGCTTGGAATTCGGGGGGAAATTTCCCCGGAAAGACGGTCCGACGGAAATCCGGCGGACATTTCCGCCAGACTTCTTTCCGCCGGAAAGACGGTCCGGCGAAATTCCGGCGGACATTTCCGCCAGACTTCTTTCCGCCGGAAAGCAGTCCCGCGGAAATGTCCGCCGGAATTTCGCCGGACCGTCTTTCCGGCGGAAAGAAGTCTGGCCGAAATGTCCGCCGGAATTTCGCCGGACCGTCTTTCCGGCGGAAAGAAGTCTGGCCGAAATGTCCGCCGAAAAGACAGACCGGCGGAATTCCGGCAGAAATTTCCACTGGAATTCCGCCGGTCCACCCCGCCGCCGTGGCCACCCGGAAAGAAGTCTGGCGGAAATGTCCGCCGGAATTTCGCCGGACCGTCTTTCCGGCGGAAAGAAGTCTGGCTGAAATGTCCGCCGAAAAGACAGACCGGCGGAATTCCGGCAGAAATTTCCACTGGAATTCCGCCGGTCCACCCCGCCGCCGTGGCCACCCGCCCGGACAGCCGCCGCCGCCGCCGCCGCCGCCGCTTCAGCCGCCGCTGGAATAGTAACTCCCAAAATATGCAAATATTTGTAATTGATGGAATTCGAACTCGTGACCTCAATGTTTGATGAGCAACCCTTCACCACCAGGCTATTGCTGGAAGTTGTGTTTTATTTTGTCTTGTTTTATATTTATTATATATGTATTTGATTATTCTTATTTTAACATTCTTTCTTTCAATTTTAAAAAACAAAATAAATGTATTATAAATAATTAAAATATAGTATTTATACTATATAAACACATGTATTATATATACTAAAATCTAGTATAAATAATAACAGTTAAAATATAGTTTGATACTATATAAACATATATATTCTATATACTATATAGATATATATATACCATATAGACATATGTATACCTATAAGTATATTATATACATAATTAAAAGATAGTATAAATAATAATAGTTAAAATATAGTATTGATATTATATAAATATATTTTTTATATCCTATATGAAAAAATATATACTATATAGACATATGTATACCTATAAGTATATTCTATACATAATTAAAAGATAGTATAAATAATAATAGTTAAAAGATAGTATTGATATTATATAAATATATATATTCTATATACTATATAGACATATGTATACCTATAAGTATATTATATACATAATTAAAAGATAATATAATTAATAATAGTTAAAAGATAGTATTGATATTATATAAATATATTTTCTATATCCTATATGAAAAAATATATACTATATAGACATATGTATACCCATAAGGATATTCTATACATAATTAAAAGATAGTATAAATAATAATAGTTTAAAGATAGTATTGATATTATATAAATATATATATATTCTATATACTATGTGAACATATATATAATATATAGACATATGCATACCTATAAGTATATTATATACATAATTAAAAGATAGTATAAATAATAATAGTTAAAAGATAGTATTGACATTATATAAATATATATATTCTATATACTACATAAACATATGTATAGCTATAAATATATTAAACATAATTAAAAGATAGTATAAATAATAATAGTGAAAAGATAGTATTGATATTATATAAATATATTTCCCCAAAGAGTGTTTTTAATTTTAAAAAAAAAAATTTTGCTCTTGTACGAACTCGAACTTGGGACCTCTTGGATACAAGACTAATACTTTGCCATTGAACTACTTCCAACTTTATTTACAGTTTTGCCTATTATATATTAATATTACGTTTTTAATTAAAAAAATTTAAAAAAAAATAGGGGGAAATTTCCCTCGGATTTCCCCCGATTTTTTAAAAAAAAATTCAAAAACAAAAACCGGGGGAAATTTTCCCCCGGAATTTCCCCCGGTTTTAATTAAAAAAAAAAGAAAATTTTGCTCTTGTATGGATTCGAACTTGGAATCACTTGGATGCAAGACTAATACCTTGTCATTGAACTACTTCCAACTTTGTTTATTGTTTTACCTATTATATATTAATATTATGTTTTTAATTAAAAAAATTAAAAAAAAATCGGGGGAAATTTCCCCCAGTTTTTCAAAAAAAAATTCAAAAAAAAGGTCGGGGAAAATTTTCCTCCGGAATTTCCCCCGGTTTTTAATTTAAAAAATTCAAAAAAAAACCGGGGGAAATTTCCCCTGGAATTTCCCCCGATTTTCAATAAAAAAAATTCAAAAAAAAACCTGGGAAAAATTTACCCCGATTTTTAATTTAAAAAATTCAAAAAAAAAAACCAGGGGAAATTTTCCCCCGGATTTCCCCCGGTTTTAAAAAAAAAAAATTCCGGGGGAAAATTTCCCCCGGAATCCGGCGTTTTTTCTGTAGTGATAGTAGATTTTTTATAAGTAAATCACTAAGATTAATCTATCAAAGGTTTAAAATATTGTATTTAAAGATTTTACAAAATCAAATATATATTTTTTTTTAGAACAAAACATCGGTACTTTCAATATTTGCAGATAAAAAGATGTGCATGTATACTACTATTAACATATATAATTATTTAACATCTATATTTACTTAAAGATAACATTTATCACCTGTGACATCCCGATTTTTGGTCTAACAACTATATAAACCGGTTCTTATGATATACACGCATGCTTACTAATATTTCATGTTTTGTATGATCCTTCTTTTATATATGAATTATGTGAGGTGATAATTACATGATTTTTCAAATTTTAAACGAATTTGACATTCTAACACAATTTTCGAAATCTTATGTCCTAAATTGCAATTTTCGAAAATATAACTAAAACATTTTTAATTTCTGGAAAATATACATATAATTTCAGATTTATAAACATTAAATTTCATAATTTTGGAATTTTTCTAAATTAATTATGAATTTTCGGATTTTATGCCCAAAAACCCTAATTTATGCCCTAAAACCCTAATTTTCAGTTTTTACAAAATAAATAAATACAAATTCGAATTTTTAATAAAATAAAGATATGATTTCAGATTTTATAAGATGAGGACAATCAAAATCAGATTTTATTAGATTTTATTTGATTTTATTTGATTTTGTCTTAATATTTTATTAAAATATCCTACACTAATACAAGATGAATTTCTTCTAGAAATTGTGCACTTGTGTGGCCTTCCATTCATCTAGATTCATGACTCATGGATTAGGGTTACACCAAGGCTAGAATAGAGGAGGGAGGTGGAAGATTTCATTTAATTTGGCATTTAATTCTATGCCTAGTTGGGAGATTTGCATTAAATGGAAAGATTTGCATTTATTAAACCTTGGTCCCCAAGTCTTGCCTTCTACCCTCATTCTCCACTATAAATAGGACCTCCCACATACTTCTCCACCCCAAAAAACGTCCTCACACATACACACACTATACTCTCTCTATTTTCTTCCACAAACACACAAATCCCGCCTAAAAACACACCCCCTCACTTACTCTACTCTCAACACCCAAAACACTTCCTATTTATAACCTATCTTCCACCCACATATATGTACACACAAGCCCTTCTATTTTCATCCATATATACCTAATAACCTTCCACATACTCCCTTATTTCCCTCACGTACTCTTGAAGGAGGAAGTCAAGTTGATCTAGCCGAAACAAATCTATAAACTTGATAAACTCCTAAGGTGAGTGCTTTGTCAATTCCTTTTTGGGGCTTTGAACTATATGATATAAATATTATTCGTATAGCCTACCTTATTGAATTTATGCGATCAAATCTTTCGAAAAATGTTTTCCATACATATAAGACAAGTTATTTTCAAAAATATTGCATTCTCTGATATTGCCAGTTGTATCTGTCCCGAAATGATTTTTGACACCTTTGGGACATCATATTTTAATTATATTTCTGTGTATCCCGGGTGTAAAAATAAGTTATTGCTTTGTTGACAAGTTGTGAGCCATATCTGTTTCGTTATATTTCCGTTTACCCTTGGGGACGCCCTTGGGAAGTTTGGGCCCAGGTACTTATAAGAGGAATTTTATCGGGCGGAACGGACCGTCGATGGAACCTTTTATATGATACCATTCCGTGAAACCAATTTCTACGTACATCCGAAGGATGACTGTAGTAGGGATTGGAGCGATGTATTGCACGGACGCGTGATACATCTCCGTCTCGTTTAATGTCGAGGTGGCTTCTCGACAAGGGAGGCATAAGGGTTTCTATTATGATTTATCTGTTTTGGGTAGTCATAAGGTTGGAGACTCCGTCTTGGGCTCACTGTCCGTATTACTCAGTTCAGTTATTATTATCAAGTTACATTTCACACTACGTGCACTTTGTTATGATTTAACTGTTTTGAGTCTCATTTTCAGTCAATTATATATCTATCTAAATGTGGCCTCACTAAGTCATTTGGACTTAACCCCTCGTTTCTTTCTGTTCATTGCCTCAGAATCAGAATAATGGGAGTACATAGGATGGTAGCCGCTCCTCCAGTTGTATATTAAAACTTCATTTTGCTTTGTCTTGCTTTATAATCTGTAATTTGCTACTTGATGCCACTAGTTGGCTATTTTGATGTTGTACTCGGTTGCGCTACTTGGTTGTACTAAACATAGTTATATATATTATCCATGTTGCATATTTTACTCTACCTCCACTGCGTATTGTTAAGTTAGGCGTTCGTATTGGGTATGAATTCCAAAATTTGTGCTCAATGCGATCAGTCGGTGGCCTCCAACCGTATAGGAAGATCCTAGCGGGAGGGGTGCCACATCACCTTTCCTTGTTAAATTTTTATGTATTTCTATTCAAATTTCAATGTATTGTCTACAATGACTTGAAATAAGTAAATGAAAAGATATAATAAATTTTAAATCACTTAAACTACTATTAGTTTTTAAAAGTTCAATAACAAAGTCATTCATTTGTATAATATTAGATTATTATTTTAAAATAAAGTTAATACATTACAAACTTTTATATCAGTTGTCAAAAGTCTGCTCACATATATTTTCTTATAATAAAATTTGATTGAATTAGTTTTTAACTGTACTATATGTTGGTATTATATTCTTTAAGTAATAAATATAGAATACCTCAACTATCATTCCTACTCTCATTATATTTGAATAAGTAGAAATTGAAACTCTTATATAGTCATGAAAAGTAAAACATAATAATTCATGAGTCTTGGTATGGTTTTAGTTTGCTTTTCTTTTGTAGAAGGTATTCAAACATGGTAATAGATTTGTTGTTGGGGTCAAGTATTTCTAGTAGTTCTTTTATTCACTATTGATTTTAAGTATGTTTGAAATATCTTTAAAATGCTGATTAAAAAAAATATACTAATTAAACTTTTTGAACATGTATACTTTAAATTAGATCAATAATATTGACATCAAATATGTTAATATAATTTTTAAAATTCTTTATTTCGTGTGTACATGTATTGGACAAGCATAAACTTTTATATCATTTGTCTAAAGTCCATTTACTTATGGGTTTTTTTAATAAAATTTGATTGAATTACTTTTCGACTTTAATACATGTGGGTGTTACATTTGTTGAGTAATAAATATAGAATAACTTAACTATCATTATTACGCGTCATTATATTTGTGAAACTTCTAGTTTACAGTAAATTAAAGGGATAATTACTTTTTTTATCCTCTACATTTAGGGTGTTTTCGATTTTGCCCTCTCCGTTTATAAAATTTGTCAATGTTGTCTCTCCGATTATCAATGTTTCGATTGTCGTCCGATTTTGGACATAACTTCTCGCCGGTGATGATGTGGCGATTTCTGGCCATTTATAGTGATGAACGGAAAATGGCAATTTGCGGCTAAACAATCGCCACGTCAACACCAGTGAGAAGTTATGTACAAAATCGGACAACAATCGAAACATTGATAATCGGAGAGGACAAAATTGAAAAATTTGAAACGAAGTGGGCAAAATCGAAAATAGGCTAAACCTAGAGGACATAAATTACAATTATCCCGTAAATTAAATATTATTGAGTATATCATATTTTATATTTAGACGGTTTACGGTTTCATTTCTTTATACCACTGTTTTCCATCATTAGCATTTAGCACCACTACCATTGATTTTACTATAGTGAAGTTGAAATCCATGTTAATCACGTTATTCCACAATATCCGCCACCATTATCATGCCTATGTTCTTTTCTAAATCCTTCATTATCTTCATTCACCTCTGCAACATTATCTTCACTCTGATCTTCACCACTATTGTTCTCTCCTCCATCATTGCCAGTAAGTCTACATCTCATATTATAGCTACTTCTTTAACAACAACCTCCACTTCCACCTTCGTTGCCTTATCTACATTGTCTCATATAGCAACTCCTACAAGAAATCACTCCCATGCTCGAACACCATTTTTTTTTTTAAAAAAAAGAAAGAAATAAAAGAAAAGAAAGCATATTATCATTTATAAATTATCATGTTTAACTATTTATGATTATGTATTAGATCAAGTTTATACTAATAATGTAACATTCATATTAGTTTGTTGAATTTTTGTTTATCCATACAAATTTTTGAATAAGTATTTTCATATAATAAATGGGAAAAACTGTATAGATTCTTTCTACTTATTTTTTTTAATAAAATTAGTATAGAATTTGTGAGATTATTTACAGTATATTTTAGCTTTACTAATACTTGCTAACTTTTCTCTTTATTTAAGGTTACATCATATCCTAACCTTCTTTTTGTTTTATTATATTAGCTTGTCTTTGTGGTATATGTATTTTTTCTTTATGAGGCTTTCTTGCTCTATTTTTATCTTTTTATAATTGATTCCAGTTACAATTTTTATATTTATTTTGTCATTTACATAGTTTTTGAACCTCTCTATTTTTGCATTATCATTTATTCACCAAAATATGATATAATTTTATTTTTTTCAATTCGAAGTAATTAGTTAAACATAATTATAATTTTCTACTTATAAGTCATCTTTTATTGACATTCACAAAGGATACATGTGGATAATTTTTAACTCTATTAATTACATATTTTAATTATTTTATTGCGTCTTGATATAATAATAGCTTTTTGATAAATGGGAACCTAATATTCAATAAGTTTAGTTGTGTTTTCACTACTAAAAAAACTATTTATAGTGACCGAATTTTGTGACCGAACACATTCGGTCACAAAAAATGGAGAGTTGTGACCGCTTTTGTGACCGATTTCAGAAAAGAATGAAAATATTTTTGTGACTAACAAATCGGTCACTAAAATGCAAATATCGGTCACAAAAAAAAAATTATAATTTACTAATATTTAAATTACTCTAGATTTAAAAAAAATTATCAAAAAGAAAATTAATTAATGTTATAACAGATTTGTGACCGATTTTTCGGTCACAATTTACAAGCTCTTTGAGGCAAAATTGTGACCGAAAAATCGGTCACAAAATACTAGCATCTTTGAGGCAAAATTGTGACCGAATTTTCGGTCACAATTTACAAGCTCTTTGAGGCAAAATTGTGACCGAAAAATCGGTCACAAAATACTAGCATCTTGGGAAGAAATTGTGACCGATTTTTCGGTCACAATTTACAAGCTCTTTGAGGCAAAATTGTGACCGAAAAATCGGTCACAAAATACTAGCATCTTGGGAAGAAATTGTGACCTATTTTTCGGTCACAATTTACTAGCTCTTTGAGGCAAAATTGTGACCGATTTTTCGGTCACAATTTACAAGCTCTATGAGGCAAAATTGTGACCGAAAAATCGGTCACAAAATACTAGCATCTTGGGAAGAAATTGTGACCGATTTTTCGGTCACAATTTACAAGCTCTTTGAGGCAAAATTGTGACCGAAAAATCGGTCACAAAATACTAGCATCTTGGGTAGAAATTGTGAACGATTTTTCGGTCACAATTTACTAGCTCTTTGAGGCAAAATTGTGACTGATTTTTCGGTCACAATTTCCAACCTCTTTGAGGCAAAATTGTGACCGAAAAATCGGTCACAAAATACTAGCATCTTGGGAAGAAATTGTGACCGATTTTTCGGTCACAATTTCCAAGCTCTTTGAGGCAAAATTGTGACCGAAAAATCGGTCACAAAATACTAGCATCTTGGGAAGAAACCGAAAAATCAGTCACAAAATACTAGCATCTTGGGAAGAAATTGTGACCGATTTTTCGGTCACAATTTCCAAGCTCTTTGAGGCAAAATTGTGACCGAAAAATCGGTCACAA
Organism: Petrea volubilis; assembly: GCA_026212405.1. Taxonomy (NCBI): domain Eukaryota; kingdom Viridiplantae; phylum Streptophyta; class Magnoliopsida; order Lamiales; family Verbenaceae; genus Petrea; species Petrea volubilis. The sequence goes on from CM047886.1 coordinate 13,065,395, forward strand.
AATACCAGCATCTTGGGAAGAAATTGTGACCGATTTTTCGGTCACAATTTACTAGCTCTTTGAGGCAAAATTGTGACCGATTTTTCGGTCAAAAAATACTAGTATCTTGGGAAGAAATTGTGATCGATTTTTCGGTCACAATTTACTAGCTCTTTGAGGCAAAATTGTGATCAAAAAATCGGTCATAAAATGCTAGCCCTTTGAGGAAATTGAGTCAAAATTGTGGAATGTAGTTTGTTTAGTTGACTTTGGGAAATTGAGTTGTTAAACAGTGTAGTTGAATAACTTAGCCAAATTGTTTCAATTAATCTAAAATGATTGTGGAATTGGAGGGATTTTTGTAATTGGTTCAACTGAATTGAAAAATTTAGATAAATTGTACAATTAAATAGTGTAATTGATATGCTTAACTGAAAGGCATTGAATTGAGTAATTAATCTAAGCAAATTGTGGAATTTGAGTAATTATAACAATTGAATTACAAGCAATGAATATCTAAACAATGAAGTTGAGGGGAATTTTGTAATTAGTTCAATTGAATTGGAGAAATTAAATAAATTGCTCAACTGAATTGAGTAATTGATTTGTTTGACTGATAGGAATTAAGTAATTAAGATAATTAAATTGTGAAATTTGAGTATTTGGACCAACTGAGTTAGGAGCAATGACTAATCAATCCAATGAAATTGGGGGAAATTTCATTATTGGCACAATTGATTTGGAGATATTGAATAATAATTTGTCCAATTAAATTGAGAAGATTGAGTAATTAATAATTTGAATAAAGGGAATTGAGTAATTAATCTAATTGAGTAGGGAGAATTGAATAATTAGTTCAATTGTATTATTGAAACTAAATAATTAATCCAATTTATTTGAAGAATTGAGTAATTAATCCCACTAATAAAGAGAGATAACCAAATAATTAGTCAAATTGAATTAAGGAAATTGAATAATTAACATAATTCAGTAAATAATAATCTGAAAATTTAACAAGTATTTTAAATATATACATATAGAAAATATAAAAAATTAACTTGACAAAAATAATATTAAATATTTTAAATTAATAGTAATTAAAATATTTGAATAAATCATGTATTATTTGTTGAGATTATTGATACAAATTTTCAATTTTTTAATTTAAGATTTCGTTTTGCATTAAGTAAAATGCAATATATATATATATGTATGTATGTATGTATGTATGTATGTATGTATGTATTGTATATGATAGAGAAACTGCTACAAAAGTTATTGGATCACTTTTGTTCAAATTTTACTAGTGAAACTTTTATTAATTAATTATATCAATACATTCTAATTAAACTGCTACAAAAGTTATTGTATATTAATTAATTATATCAATACATTCTAATTAAGAACAAATTATTACATTAATCATTATTAATTTTCAAATACAGATAAAACATTAATTTAAGCAAATTGATTGAATTGGAAAAATGAGTAATTGTTCAATTAAATTAAGAAATCGAATAATTAGTCGAACCTAGATGTGGAATTGAGTTTGGTTTCAGTTGAAAATTCAAAAACTTTCCACAAAACACAAAATTCAAATAAGATGTTTCTCTAAATATCTTCCCTCAAACCAAAATATGAAAATATTTCTCTAAAGTTTGGTTTCGTGATAATTCACAAATAAGAATTTATGCAGAAATAAAATAAAATTTTTGATATAGTCAAGATAAATATTGTAGAATGAGTAAAACTACTAAATTTACAAAAATTGACAAAATTTTAATGAAATTTATTTAGATACTTTAAAATTTGAATATCGCACAAATATAATTTAAATATAAGAAAAATCAATTCATGCACAAAGAGCATAAGTGGTGTAGTGGTTTGAAACCCTCACCTCAACCTAGAGGTCAAGGGTTCAAACCACATCAAGTGCAAGAGGAAATATTTCTTCCATGCTCAACATGTGGGGTCCAAGGGCGGGGCGGGGCGGGGATATCTGCGGGGCGGGTCGGGGACGGGGCGGGTCCAGGGGTGGGGTTTATGCAGGTACAAATATAATTTAAATTGATTGATTAAAATTTTGTGACCGAAATTTCGGTCACAAAATGAAATAAATTTAAATTGATTGATTAAAATTTTGTGACCGAAATTTCAGTCACAAAATGAAAGGTATAGTAACCGAAATTTCGGTCACAGATGGAATCAAATTGTGACCGAAATATCGGTCACTATTCCCTTCATTTTGTGACCCAAATTTCGGTCACTATTTATTTCATTTTGTGACCGAAATTTCGGTCACAAATTCGGTCACAGCTTCAGTCACAAAAAAACTGTGACCAAGGTTTTCGTGACCGATTTATTCGATCACAGATTCGGTCACAAAACTGCTTTTGTGACCGATTTAAGCCAAAATCGGTCACAAAAAATAATTTTTCTAGTAGTGTTTGTACTTTTTTTTTAAATTTTATATTGTCTCCAACTTCTGTATTTCTTCTCTTTTTATAAATTATTCCACTAAGAGTTAATTAATAATCCAACTCTTAATTCATAGTTATGGTATTTATTTCATCTATTGTTTAATTTGAAGTCAAACTCGTATTTTTTAAATTACTAAAAGACCATTAATAAATATTATTTACTACCACTTATATAAGGTTATTTTAGTCTTCACCAAAAAAGGAAGAAATGTAATATATACATAAAAAAAAGTGCTACAGTCAAAACAATATATAAAAAATGATACTGAAAAAAATAGCAAGCTATTTTCTATTTCAAAAGAATTAAATATAGTGGATAATGAATTATTTTTAAAAAATACTTAATAAAGAATTTTTAACAATATTCAACAAAATTGACATAAGCCCATACAATGATATATAATAAAAGCTCAAAAACTATTAAAATAGATTTTTTTTCTCTATTTATTCTACAATCAAAAAATATATTAAAAGTTCAAAAATTATCTTTTCTTTTTCTCCGCCATCCCCCAAATCACTTCCCAATTAAATATGAAGTCTCAAATTTGTAATATTCATTCGAGTTCAATAGCCCAACAAATAAACATCAAGATTCAATAAGTTTAATATTGAACAACTATCAAGATTCATATCAATAATCCTAAGATTCAAATCTCCACACAAAAATCAATCACAGAAAAAATAAGAACTAAATAAAGGACTTCAGAAGTTACAAGTCGAGAAAAGGACTTGAGAGCTTTATTATAATAACTGCCTTGTATCATAACGAGACTTGCTACATTTTGGAACATTTGCTATTGTAATGGTGTTTAGTTTGACTATGTATGTATTTAAGTGTTCTATTGGTGTAGAATAGTTGGGGTCACATGGATTACCTCTTGACAACTTTCAAATGTGATGACTTACAGATGTGACTCAAGTGTTAGACGTGGGCATGTCTCTGAGCGAAAATGACTGTATGGAGGAGTGAGGAATTTTTAACATGATTCTTTTCCTTGGGAGATAAGAATTTGCTTAAATACTTTTTGTTATTTAAGATTTGTATCTTTCTAAGATTATTTGAGGGTCAACGAATCTTCCTAATTAGAATATTTTATATGAGCTTGATAAGAATTATAGGATTATCTTTTATCTTTGTTCTAGTTTTTAGATCTAGTGTTTCTGAGCACTTCTTTATATTTTTCTTTCTGGTAATGTCAATGCTCATATATAGCTAAACAATTATTTTAAGTTAAAAGCTAATTCAAAGTCGATGTTTGCCAAAGATTATAAGGTCTAAACATTATCCCATATTTCTTTATTTTTTGCAATATTTATATGTTTTACTATGCTCTTTCAAACCCAATCTCTTAACATTATTTTATTATTGTGCAATTCACATGTATCATTCAATTGATACAATTACGTATATCTTTCAAACCCGGTCTCTTAACATTATTTTATTATTGTGCAATATATGTGTATCATTCAATTGATACAACTACGTATATCTAATCTGTAAGATTAAATTTGTGATTGTTTAGTTGCTCTAAAACATATGAAAAATAACATAATCTAATTAGGTCAAAACTTTAGGGTTATATTACGAAATATATATATATATGCAACATCCTAATTATTTAATTAGTAAATTCTTATATTAACATCCTAATAATGTTAATTAGTAAATTCTTATATTAAATATTTATCTTATAGTAAATGGTTAATTATGTCATTGGTTAAAAAAAAGGAAAGAAACAAAGAAACAAGAAAAGATTGGATTAGGTGTAGGATTAATGAGATTGTACTTGTCAACAAGGGCATCAATGGCCCTTGCATTTCTTCCTTGTCTGGCTGACACTCTTTTTCTTCGAGCTTTCTCAAATCCAAGTCTTATCATTTTCCTCTACCAAGCTTGGCATTCCATCCTCCTGACGTCAGTTGACTCCAATCTAATTTTCACTCCTATAGTTCTCCTACGAATTGTTGCAAAAAGTAAAGGAAGCCACTCTGTCGAACGAATTTGTGGTCAAGTAGGTAACTTTGAATTCCAATAACTTTTTCAATTCTTGTTAGAATTGCTTCGAATGAATTCCCTTCTATTCTCCTTGCTACATATTATTACCAGAATTATTTAGGTGCCTAAAACTCCATACAGTTTGATTCGGAGACGAGCCCGAAGTAGGCTGCTTACTAGACATTGAAAACCGTATCGGCAATCTCATAAGCGACTAGATATTTTTTGAGCTCTTTATCTCACTCGATACTTTATACCATTAGAAATCTTCCACTGTCAAATTTTGATATGTGATTAGGTTTGACCAAAATTTGTTTTTCATGATTTGTAGAGAGCATAAAAAATGTTCCTTTGTTTTGGGCTATCGAAACATGATGAAAGTAACTTATTTTGAACTCTCATAACTCTCTCGTCTCTTACTCAAATTTGACGAACTCTATCTCCATAGAAAGCTTGAAGAGCATACTTCTAAATGGTATTAAAAGTACATCTACAAACATTTTGTATATATCTGTATAAACTCTCAAAATCAGCAATCCGAAATAGTTTTTTCAAAAATTTGGAAAAAATTCCATATTTAGTTTCCATGACCGGTATTCGGGCGTCCATAACTCTCTCATCTTTTATCCAAATTTGATGAAACTTTTATTCTTAGAAAGCTGGTAGAATGAAGTTTCATGGAATATAATTTTTACAAATATACTAGATTTATATAGATCTGTAGAATCTTTTGAAAATGGGTGCCCAAAACCCATTTTTGTAACTCCAGAAATTTTCATATTTTGATTTTTGAGGAACAATATTTGAACCTTTGTATCTCCTTCAATACTTAGCCAAATCATGTAATTCTTGAACCTATGAACTCCTCATACTTCATACTATATGTAGAAACTATAACATAGATACCACACATTTAAAATTTATAAGAAAAACGAGCTTGAAGGTACCCTATTGACCTACTTCCAACTTGAAATCAAAATTTCTAAATCCTTGTTCTACACCTAAAACCTTCAAAACTCATCACAAATCGTTTACACATGTCTTGAGTAATATAAACTCCAGAAAATATTTTGTTTCATCCTCCAATTTGACTATGTACGTCATTGAAATCTTATCCAAACCAAGTAGATAGTTCACTATTATTCTGATAATTTTGATATAAATTAGTAATCCAAATTAGTTGTTTAGTACTCTAATTCCATTTTGGAATGATCAATTTCAAGAAATTTTGTCAAAACTAAACAAACCCATTTCACCCCTAAACTTGAAGTTTAAAACTCAATTACTCGTAATCCATTTTGAATTATCCGAAATTGACTTAGGGTTTGATTCTTTGTATCAAGAGATTCATTTTGATATACAGATCTCCACTAACCGACGATCAACGAAGGTCAACAGTCGCGGGTCAACCATTCTAATCAATTTAAATATTTAATTATTTTTAAAACTTTTTAATCTCAATTAAATCCGAACTCCATTTTTCAATAAGACATCATCTTGATAACTTAATATCGCATTAAAGTTGACAACTAGTGAAATGTACTTGACTAATAATTCTAAAACTTAACCTTCCACACATAAAGTACATAAATGCCCATTATTTGGGATAAATATACTAATTTTAGTTGTAATTCCATAATTTTAGCAGACGATCAAGTTGAGACATTCGATCCAACCCAAATCACCGGCCAAACTTAATCGAGTCAGTTAAGAACCTTAACCCTTTTCTTGTTGAGGTATTGAACTATATGTAGTAAATACTCTTGTATGACCAACCCAAAATAATTTTTATGTTTATGACTTTTCCTATTGTTTAGTTATACTTGCATTTTAGGACATTATTTTGATATTATCTTTATTTTTAGTTATTATATTTTAATGTATATTACTCATTCGTACTATGTAAGCTTGTATGAATATAGAGTTAAATGCATACTACCCCGTTGTGAAATAGGTAATATGCAAGAAATCTCCCCAAACTAAAAAAAAAAGAGCAAGTTACCCCCTGAAATTTGGAAAACATGCATATTAACCACCAACATTGACCAGTGTCTTCCACGCGCGCTAATTGAGATTGGTTTCCATGTTTTTGATTGTGCAATGACTCTTTTGCCCCCACTTATTGAGATCAGATTATTACATAACATATTTTGTCTTTCCTTCTCAAATTGACGCTTCACACTTCAGGTATCTTTTTTTCTCTCTCTTCAAATTGACATTCATAACTTCTTCTGCCAATCAAAGGAACAAGAAGCAAACAACACAATCTATCTACTTAAGGTATGGGAGTACCTTAATGGAACCAAGAAAAGTTTGGAGAAGTGGATGAATTGTCTCTAGTGGTTCAAGGGTTCTGAGGAAGAATTGGTAATTATTTACATTTTTCTTGTGTTATTTCTATTGTACTTTCATAATTATATTTGTATTTTTTTTTTTGCTTTTTAAAGTTTAGGAATTGTTCATTGTTGTTTCTTAGTTCACATCTGGAATGTTGTTTCCTAAAATATTAAATGAGGTTTGTATTGAGGCTTTTTATTTTCTTTTGTCTCTTGTACACTGTAAATTTTGAGTACAAATAAGCACCTAGTTTTAACCAAAAGCCAAAAGAAACAAATAAAAAGAAAAAATTAAAAAAAATGACAACATGGTATGAAAACACCCTGCTTTAACCATTGAAGAAAAAGGAAAAAAGAAAAAGTTCTCTTGTAATGCTAAAAACGTGCTCTAGCATCTAAGAAGAAAAAAGAAAAGAAAAGAAAAGAAAAAAACACATTTCTTTGACTAAATAAAAAAATATAGTGAGCAATTACAATGAGTTAACAAGGAACAGAAACATTAAAAGTTGAAAATTTTAACATTGAAAAGCAACACAACTATTTAAAAGGTAAACTATATAATTGAATTTTTATTCTCTTAAAAAACGGAAGATCCATTACATTGGTGTAACAAATATTCAAAAGAAAATTAGCATTACACAAAAAGCAAGAATATAATACTCCACTGTCTTAAGGTTGGACTCATGTTTGGCAAATCATACTTAGTAAGCCAAATTCATCCAAACAAATTATTAAAATGTTAATTTAGAATAGCCAAAAGCTGTCAACTAAATCCGCATGACACTTCTAGGACTACTTTGCCCTCTTTTCCTTTGACCGATTTCTAATTTTCTAGACAACATCATCAATGGTTGGCTTCCTTCATCTCTGTGATTTAGCAGCTTTTTGGTTTGGTGCATTAGGATCTCTAACTGCATTTGATTGTGAAGCTGCATCACTTCCTCCTCTAGAAACTGTTCTATATCGACATAATAGAGCCTCACTTCTAGGACCTTGATATGTGCCCTTTCCTCCATGCATAGCTTGTTTCTACACTCCCAGATAAGCATCCCAACATTTTAATAATTGAAAATGTATAAAATCTTAGTTTTCACCAAAAAAAAAAAAAAAGATTCTATTACCCTTCTAATTCTTTTTGTTTCTCTGGGCAACTTGGTGCATCTTGTATTAGTTTGGGCATCAGTAGGTTTAGATGGTTAGGCAACATCATAAGTTTGAGAAGCAAATAATGTACCTTATAAAATTTTGACTTTGGATGGGTTGGATTTTTGCAAGCCCCCTTGTTATGTTTAGTTTGGAGACAATTCGTGCAAGTGTGTGTGAGCCCCTTCCTTGTTGATGTAGTTTTTTGAACCTCATCACTGCCCTTTCTTCTCATTTTGGTTGGTCTGCCTCTTTTCTTCTTTAATCTAGGTGGTTTCAGTGGCTTAAATGGTGTCTTGATATAGTCTTCTTGACCGGGCACTCGATGGATCATGTTACTATAAACTTTCATATATGCCTCTTTTTTGTAGCATGCATCAACATAATCATCAATTTTGTGTCTCTTCTCAGAAATAACAGCATATGCATAGCAATAGGGGTACTGACATAATTGAAACATGCCACATTTGCATGTCTTCTTATTCAAATCCACAATGTATTTATCCAAATAATGGTCCACTTCAAACTCATTCCTGCCACACCACCTAGAAAAACAATTCCTTGCAAGAGCTTGTTGCTTTTTAATCTTCTTAAATATGTTGGGACAAATTGAGCCAACATCCCTCTCCATGCCATCTATTTTTTGTTGAATCCTTGTCATCAAATTAGCTCTTATCCATTCAAACATAGAGATGATAGGCTTGTCTCTAGCCTCCAAGATGTAATTGTTAAAGGACTCACACAAATTGTTGACTAAAACATCACACTTGCAATTTGTCTGAAAATATGACCTTGCTCAATGTTGAGGTCGAATGTTTCTTAACCATTCTGCAGCATTGACCACTTGTGCATCCACTTTAGGATCAACCTCGTCTATCTTCTTTATATACAAGTTGAAATCAACTCTATTACCAGTTCAAGCAGCTTTCCAGAAAAGGTCTTTCAATGTCTGACTTTTGACCTTAACTTTAAAATTTTGATACAAATGTCTAAGGCAGAATCTATACTCAGATTATGGAGCTAAATCCTTCACTGCTTCAAGGATACCCTTCTGTCTGTCAAACATAAATGTCCACCTATTAGCATTTTCCAGACCCCCAATATCTTCCAAACGCTCTGTGAGAAACCAAGTCCAGTTCTCTATATTTTCAACTGGAACAACAGCTAATGCAATTGGCTACATATTGTCATTTCCATCCCTTTCTATAACTACTAACAACTGGCCACCATACACAGTTTTCAAAAAACAGCCATCTAGCCCTACAATAGGTCTACATCCTGCTAAAAATCCCTTTTTCATTGCATCTAGACTGAAATAAAACTTCTCAAATACAGGTGGCTCAGATCCTTCTCTCTTCTTCAAGATCAACTTACTGCCTGGATTCCTGTGCCTAACAGTCTCACAACAATCCCAAAGTAATTCATATTGCTCACTATCAACCCCGAAAATATTATCCAAAGTAATTTTCTTGGTTCTGATTACTATCCATTTAGTGGCATCTACTTGGCATTTTCTAAATATTATATTCTTTAATGTTGCAATTAGTATATTAGGATTATCCCTAATGATATGCTCCAATCTACTTGCAAGGTATTTTGCCTTGGCCAACTTGTTCACATATGATCTTGAACATGTGTATTCTCTTGTTATGGTCTTGATTTGGAATGTACATCTTCCTTGAATGGGTGAGGCATGTATCCTCCAAGCGCAATCCTCATGCTTGCATTTTGCTGTTATTCTAGCATTCTCATTCCTAATATAATGCAAGTCATAGCCATTTCTCACACAATAATCTCTAAGAGCTTCTTTGAAAACTCTGGATTTCTAAATCTCATCCCAACTATCAGCTCGAATTTCTTCATATCCCCACGTTCTTTGATATAGGGATGTTTAGGCATTGGATCCTCATTCTCTAAACCAGATCCATCTAAAGTTTGTAGTTCATCCTTTTCCCCGAGATCACTATACCAATGCACTGCTTCAACGTCATGTTGCTGATTCAATAGTCTTGAATTTTTAATGGTCTCTTTGATCATTTTCTTCAACTTCTTGATCAAATATCTTTTCATAGGTTGTTTGTCTTAAAAAATGTCATCACTTGAACCTTCTAGGTCTTCTAGACAAACACTAGGAGAGTTAGAATATGTAGCATGGTCATCATCACTATCATCCACAAAAAGGGGTTGCATATAGTCACTGTCAAAACTATTATCAAATTCTGATCTGTTATCATCATTTAAGCCATAATCAATCACCTTTCTCTTCCCTTTATCAGGTTTGGATTGATTGATACAAATTTTTTGAGGAATAGATCCAAATTCGGTTTGGTGTTCACCTACAAGTTCAAAAAATATTGTCGATGCATTTTCATATATATTAAATATGAAGTTCACATACAACTAAGTTTCAAAAATCATAAATTGACTAACCTCCAGTTTGATGACCACCAAGATCACATTGATCTTGAGATACAAATTCAGATTGACGGTTAGCATGATCACCTATATCCTCACCTGCAAATTGAACATGGCCTTCATATCAATGTTTAAATACAATACACAAATCAAACTTAAGAAAATTAATCACCACTACTAGAAAAACAGCTAATAGCCATGGATTTTAGCTACGGATTAGCAATGGATTTAAAAAAAGAAAAGAAAAAAACTTAGCCAAGGATTAGCCACGGATTGGCCGTGGCAATATTTGGTGGCTAAAATTTCCGCGAAATTTGCCGTCAATTTTTAGCCACGGATTAGCCACGGCCTGGTCGTGGCTAACAGCCATAGATTAGCCATAGCCAGACCGTGGCTAAAAATCCGTGGCCAAGTTTTTTTTTTTTTTTTTTTTTTTGCGCTAAGTATGGTTTGAACTCTTGACTTTTTAGTTGAAATTAGAGCATTAAACCACTATACCACTTTAACGTTTTATTTAATATTTAGTTTTTGCTATACTTAACTAATATATGTATATTATATATATATTGATATATGTATAATAAATGATTCGATATATTACATACATCTAAGATTAGATATACTTATATACATGTGTATTTATATATAATTAGATGTATATATATATCAGATATATATGAACATATATAACATATATTAGATATATAATACACTGATATATAGATGATTGATATATTTTAATGTTTATTTCAATATCAATTCCAATGATGAATGATTGTTTCAATTATTTGACGATATTATAATGTTCGATTGAGTTAATATACAACTTTACTTTCATAATTATTTCTTTAGATTTAATTTAGCATTTTATTATAATATCACAATATATGTTGGATTATACCATATATGTAAGTATATAAGTATACTTCTAATCAGTCCATTTCATTGTTTATTGTCAATTGTTTATATATAAGAGTTAATTATCTGGTTTTGAAAGTTTTAATTGATCAATTGTCATAACTTATATTCTAGTTTTATTAATAATTCAACAACGTATAATTGTTATTGATAATTTACAATATTTAAGAGTAAAATAACTAGGATAATAAGGCCAAAGTGGTTTAGCCACGTTTGGCCGTGGCTATTAGCCACGGGCTAGCCACGGCCTGGCCACAATTAGACCGTGGCTAAATTAGCCACGGGCTGGCCGTGGCCACGATCTGACCATGGCTAAATTAGCCACGGGCTAGCCACGGCTTGACCGTGGCTCGGCTAGCTCGTGGCTAATAGCTACGGCTTGACCGTGGCTCGGCTAGCTTGTGGCTAATAGCCACGGTCTGACCATGGCTAGTTGTTAGCTATAAAATAAAATTTTTTTATTTTTTGAATCTGATATGGTTCGAACTCTTAACTTCTTGGTTGAAATTAAAGTACCAAACCACTGGACCACTTTAATTATTTGTTAAAGCATTAGTTTTTGTTGTACTTAACTAATATAAATTATGCGAAATTCTTAATATAAATTATCTAAATAAATTTTTCTGATAATTTTTGTTTTTGCTATTAATTTATTAAATATTTTATATAATTAATAAATTACTTGTTCAATCACTAAATACTTTTCAATAACAAAAAAAGAAAAACCAAAGATTAGTTAAAAAAAAAAAAAAAGAAAGGAATACTTTTCATAATGTGGATTTATGCTATAGAACTATGTGTTTCAAATTATTTTGTTAATTATATACTTAATTTGAAATATTTAAAATTGATGTATATTCATGTAATAAAGTAGATTCAACATAAATTATTTCATTAAATTATGAAAGTTACCCACAATATAAAGATAGAGCTATACTTAAATGCATATATGAACAAAAAAAGTAAAGCGAGTTTGATTTAACTAGTGATCAAAAATCATTTGATATAACTTGTCAAAAATTAATTTAAATAACTAATTCAACAAAATAAATTCAAATATTTGATTTGTGTATTTAAATTGATTTAGGATTATTATTCATTTTACTCAATAGGAAAATAAAATTAATATTTGAAATTGTTGAATTAAATATTTTACCTACATATTTGAAATAAAAAATAAAAATTGGTTAATAAATCAAAAATTAGTAAAACTAGTAAATTATAAAAATAGATAATTTATTTAGATAGTTTAAATTTAAAATATAACATAGATCTCCACGTTGGGTGGGGTGGGGAGGGGATCTCCACGTTTTTATTTTTTTTTTATTTTTTTTTCAGATTAGCCACGGATTAGCCACGGTCTGGCCGTGACAAATCCGTGGCTGAGTAAAGGTCGTGGCTAACGTTAGCTATGCCACTTTTAGCCACGGATAAAACCCGTGGCTAATCTGTGGCTAATTTTCTGGGCCACGGATTTTTGCCAAAATCCGTGGCTAAATCCGTTTTTTCTAGTAGTGCACCTTCATGTACTTGATATCCATTCTAATCTTCATATCTGCCATTAAATTTAGCTTCAAAACCACCTTGAGGCACTTCATTCCCCAAATTCTCCACCTGAACTTCATTTAATTCACTTTCACAAAGTATGGAATTTCTACCAACTCCCTTATTTCCCTCTTTTTCATTAAATTTTTGTGTTGCATTAAATTCATATTGATCATCAAAATCAATATCAGACAACAACAACTTCATTTCATGCTCTCTTTCTTCTTCTTCTAATACTAGCTCATTAGGAAGAACATTTCCTTGTGTATCAATCACCAAGAGTTGATCACCCAATTCTTCTACATAGATTATAACTGTGATATTGATACTTTTGAATTTGGACCACATCTCACCTATGACTAAATCTGTCATATCATTACTTATCAACCTAAGTCCCGCATCTAGTGAATAACCAGGAATTTATAGTAAAAATTTACTATACTTTTCCTACCACCACATTGTCCATAAAACACATACCATGTTTCCACGTTTAATTTTTCCAAGTTAACCCTATAAAATACATGCTTTGATCCTCCTACATAACTTACTTCAGGTTTATTCACAAACTTCCCACCCACCCACATCTCAATATCATGGTATTTATTCATCTGCAAATAAAGAACATAAACCAATATTTTAATTGTCAAGAATTGAAGCATTTTATCCCCTGTGATATGAGAACACTAGCAAGACATGTATAATGACACAAATTTAAGAATAGCTTTACTAATCCTTTACAACAGGGCTACGCTACAAATGGCTCAGTTTAGATTTCATAGAGAAACTAAGCTGGGATCACATGTTCTTTGGCATTATATACTTGACTAGAGTTGGGGCCCATCTAAATCATTCTTTATTATTATTATTATTATTATTATTATTATAGAAGTAAAAAACAAACAAGAAGATGAAAAACAATAGTGAAAAGGTTTATTATTGGGAATATCATTTGGGATCACTACATTATGGAATTAAATAGTAAAAAAGCATGCTAGCCTTTACACGTACACACAAAGTCAACATACACCAACCTTTTTTGAAAAAATATAGTATTAAATAACCATTCAATAAAACATATAAAAATTCATATTTTGTTATTTTAACATGACAAACAAAACATTATGTAGTCATAGACATTCAACAAACACTTAAAGCCCTAACACAAATCTGAGCAACAAGACATTCCAACTTCCCATTCGGGAAAAAAAATATTGATTTACAAAACCCAACACCAAACACGTTCAAAAATCATACCTTGAAGATGGGTATCATTGTTTTGTTAGCAAAAATATCTATCAATTGAAAAGAAAAACTGCTTGAAAAATAGGTCAATTGGAAAAGATCCTCAATAGTGTTTCTAACAATGTTTTCTAATTTTTACCGTAATCAATCAGTCAAACGAGTAATATAAACGAGGGCATTTTGGTCATTAGAACACAATTAACAGGCATATTAGAGAAGGGTGTGAGCTTGTTTTTCAAAATAACAAGGAGGTGCCACGATCATTTTAATAATTCAGGGGGGTGTTTTACTTATTTGACATATCACAAGGGGGTAAAATGCAATTCACTCTATGAATATATATGTACCAATTGCATCGTTTTAGTTTGCAAGTTGTATTTATTTCATTCTGTTATGATTATCACCCTTGGGGATACCGTTCGGAAGTTGGGGCCCAAGGACGCGTGGGTTGGGACTGTAAGTAGAACAGACCGACCTTAGGAACTCTTCTGCATTATCCTATCCATTGGATCCGATTTTATTTGCAGTCGGATGTTGGCTATAGGTAATATTAGATTGTGTATTGCACAGGCACATGGTACACCTTTTGTCGATTCGGGTCGAGGTCACTCTTTGACGAGAGAGGGATAAGGATTTCTATTATGATATCTTGTTTAGGCAGTCACAATGTTGGAGACCTGTCAGTCAGCTTAGTTCACCATTGCATGCTTTTGAAATCATTTACGACATGATTATTTCAGTACTTGTTCTACTTGTTTTGAAAATCATTCATGACATTGCCTTTTCAATACTTGTTCATAGAGTCACATTTTTCTACTACATGCAAAAGAAAGATTACGTTATCTGTTTTATTCTGACTTTATTGTTGATTTATGCTATATGTATGTATATTCAGCCTTACTAAGTCATTTGGATTTTACAACCCTATTCTTTCTATTCTTTAACCCAAACTAGAGCTTTGATGCGTACCAAAATTTGGTCGCACAACAAATTAGTAGAAAGGAACAGTTGAGTGTCGAGGATTCCTCAAGAGTCCTATTTTTTTTTTTTAAGGAAGGACTTGTCGCTTTAGGGGGACCTAACTTGCAAAAAAACGTTAGGACTCCACTAAATTAAGTAAGTATATGCCTTAAGAAAAAATAAAACAAAAGTAATTGCAATATCATAAATAAGACAAGATGGACAGCAGGGGAATCCTGCATGTAAATGAGTGATCCGTGCTCGTAGTGTGCTCGATTTGTGAACTTAGATGACTGCAATCGGTGCATATTAGAAAGAGTATAGATAGAGTTCGAGTTAGAACTTAAGTGAGAGTATGAGTTAGAACTTGATTGCCAAATAAGTGATGGTAGCCCTTTTATAGGAGCGGTGTGGAACCACTTGGCCCGAGGACTCCTTAGGGTGCTTTCACCCGAATCAGGTAGGCTAAATTTTCTGAGAGTTAGTTGAAGAGTGGTTCCTCATATCTCTAAGTTAATTAGGATTTGAGTTTAACCGAGGACTTATCTTGTAAGCTTGGTTGATTAAGGGGATAAGGGCTCAAGCCATGGAGCCCTTATCCATATGACCTTATGGTGGCTAAGATTTTGATTTGATCTACCTTTTAGGTGAAGAAGGCCAGGCTGGGCTTCCTCAAGACCAGGCCTATAGGAAGGATGATAGGGTTGTCGTTGTGGGCCTGGCCTCCTTGGTGAGCCTGGCTTGTAGGAATCCTTGGACCTAAGCTGGAGATTCAAGCCCGTCTTCAAGGCATTTCGTATAGGCTTTCATTTTTGGATCGTCTTTTTAGGCCAATGGATTGAATTTGAAGGGGTATCGGCTTGCTAGATGGATGAATAGTTTAAGTATTCATAGTTGCACATCTGTTTCGTATTAGTTGTCATTATTTATGAGGTATTGGGGATTTAAAACTCTAAGCATTGTTAAGTATTAGTTAGTTCGCTATCTCACATTCAAAAAGCATTGCACCAAGTAGCAACATGTTATTTAGAAATAATTTAATTTTGGTACTGTAAGTGGTAAAATTTCCTCTGAAGAAATCACTAATAAACAGTTGTTTTAGAATTGGGTGATTGTGTTGTGCATTTGTCAATGTGCGGGTACTTTGTACAATTACGTAGTGACACCCTAATTATATTGGTTTGTCTTTACAAGAGGGGTGTTACAATATATATATATATATAATATTATGAAAATTACATAATTTAAATTCTAAAAATCATGTGTGTAGGATTGTTGGCTAGAATAGGTTTTCCAAGCTCATAAAATTGTTTACATACTAAGTCATGTCATTTGTAAATACAATGAATAATTTCTAATTAACAAACCAAGAAGTGCAGACCCTTTAATTTTTTGTTTTTTTTTCCTGTTCCAATATATAACTAGTATTTCTCTACTTGTTATACAGCACAAGATCGTGTGCAATAGAAGTGATTGAATAGTCAAGCGGCAAATGAAAAGTTCAACATTTTTCCAAAACAAGGTGAATTTCTCCACATTGATTTCTGCAATTGGTGGGCAAAAAGATAAGGCCAAATCAGCGCCTTTTTCTGATTTTTATTTCTTTTTTCTTCACTACTTTTTCGTTTTATCTGTTAAATTCCATTGTTACAAAGAAAAAGAAAATAATAAAATCAAATAAACAGGATTGAGGGTTTCTTCAGTATTAAATTTAGCGTAGGCCCAATGGGCGGCGCCCTTTCCGCCGTCCATAAGCCATTTGGTCAGACCTTTGCAAAGTTTGGCCCACTCATTTTACGAGTACAAATCTATTAGAATAGATAATTGAAAATTTGATTGTTATTGAGGGTCGTATTTGTTTGTCAGATAAAATATTTGTATTAATTTTAAGTAGATATTATGTGTACAATTATAAATACCTTTTTATTCCATTTATATACTTCGCTAAGTTAGATATATAATACATATTTATTTTTTATTTTATTTTAGACATATATTTGATTTTCATTTAAACAGTAAAATAAAAAGTAAAACAGGAAAGGTGGAATAAAATTCTCGATCCATGGAGAATTTTTACCCGAACTTGATTTGATTGAATTAAACAAATTCTATGACATGTGTATTGCATTTACCAAATAATTGATCACTCTACCTATCGATGATCCAAACATATATACCACATAAAATGTAGTCTCGAAATTTTAGTGCATGTTCGGCTTTCATCATTTTTACTAATTTTAAATTATATTTTAATTTTATTTTTATTTTTGAGTGTTGTAACAAGTTTTATTGAGTCTCACTACAAGAAAGAAGAAATGGCAGTATATCAAGTGATAATATAAAAATTGTCATCAATTGTTTGCATTTGATGACAAAAAATTTTGCTTTTGTTACAAAAATAATTTTTACGATGTAAATATTGTTAAATGAGATGCGTCTAAGAAGGGGGTTGAATTACATCAAATTCCTTCTTGTAAACAAAATAGAGTATAATAAAATGTTTGTTACGAAGCAAAAATGTCGAGCTGTGAAAATATGTTCATGTGCAATTGCTTTGCTTTTAAAAAATTTACCACTATTTGAAGTATCAAATGAAATACACATCACAACAATAGATAAAAAGTAATGAAAAACAATAAAGAAATAACGTAGCTATTTATCGTAGTTCACCCCATAGGGCTATGACCCTAAGTTTTCACATAGGATTTAACCTAATATAAATAAATGGTACTAATACAATTTACAATGATTACACATTATACATAGTAAAGTAAGAGAGAAGGAAAGAAACACTCTCAACGATGGTAATAGGCCACCAACAAATAGCCTCCGAAGCAAGCTAGTGTAACCCGTTATGGAGGTACTGACAGCAATCACAGCTCATCCAGACACTGAAATGTGTTCTACTACCAAGCTGGTAACCTCGTGTACCTGACTACTACCACGGCCCGAAAACCACTCAACAAACCAACTATGCTCCAAAGAACTCTATTGCATTTATTTACTCTTCACTTCAAAAGGTCCCTTGCAATGATACAACAAGCAGACACGAGTCAACAAGCTAGACCAATATGTGTAACTCTGTACAACATTTACATTAAAAACTCTAACTTGAATGGCTTGTCCTCAACACT